>OLKM01000022.1:135000-177500 GCA_900291075.1 Melanogrammus aeglefinus
TGAGTTTCAGAGCACTGGTTCCTCTACAAACTCCAGTTGGGTTTACCTCACAAGTTGTGAGGGAAGTAAAAAATAGTAGGAATAGTTGTGAGTCACAACTATTCCTATTTATTTTTACTTGGGAGCATCTGTCCACCCTACAAACTTGATTTGAGGGTCCATGTTTGGTATGAGGGTTAGAGTTTGAGTTTAGAGTTCGGGTTTGGTTGTTGGGTTAGTGTTTGGTTTTAGAGTTAGGGTTTGATTTTAGGGTTTGGTTTTAGCATTTAGTTTTAGGGTTGATGTGTTCAGTTAGTGTAGAGGGGTTCAGGGCTTAGATTTTGGTTCGAGGGTTAGGGTTTGCTTTTCGGGATAGTTTCACAGCTTAGTTTTGGGTTTAGGATGAGTTTTGAGATCAAGGAACCCCTGGCGCCACCTGGTGGTGCCAGGGGAAAATCACTGGTACGCGCCTCTGGAAAAAAAGAAAGAAAAAAAAGGGCTTTAAATAAATAAAGGAAATAACCTTAAGGGTTATATAATAATAAATTGGGCAACCCTAAAAGGTAAAAAGACTATTGAAGTAGAAATAATAAGTAGATAAAATGGTTAACATTCATGGATATCTGCAGGGCATCAACACATCAAAAACGTAAGGTTTGGTCTTTGGGTCTGCTTCTAGGGTTTACTTTTAGGATTTTTTTTCTTTGGTGGTTGACTTTCGGAGTGTGGCTTGGTTTTAGGGTTGGTGGTTGAGTCTAGCAGAAAATCAAAAGGGTCCGGGTAAATTTTTGGTTATGGATCAAGGATCCCCTAGTTCACTATTACATATATATAAAAAGATACTAGTGGAAATGACATGTTAGTTCAAAATGCAGAGCTATTTCTCCAACTCTATCTACCAATATGACCTAAATGGACTTGGAGAGACAGGTTTGAGATATGTTGGAGGAAGTGGGAATATAAGAGTTTGATAATAAATTTGTTTGTGATATTTTTCTAAATTCTCTCTCCATCTTATTTCTCTAACTTGATCTTCCTATCTTCTCATTCTCACTCTTTGTTCTCGTTTTTCTCAATTCCTTATTCCCTCGCATCATTTTGTCTCGCCTTTTTTTCTCGATTTATTCTCCAAATCATTTCCCTTTTTTTTGTCGTGATTTTCTTTCAAAATGTTCTACATTCCTCAAACTCTCCGTCCTTTTTTCTTGTAGGCTACTCTCAATTTAGGATTTCTCATTCTCCAATATTTTAGTGTTTTTTTGTACTTTTCCTTTCACTTTTTTCTATCTTATTAGATTTTCTTATTTTCCTCTCAACTTTTTGTTCTTTCACTTTTTTTCTCGATGACTGGAGAGTAAAAAGACGGAGAAATGTTCAATCGAGGAAATGAGAAAAAAGATTGGGACAATGATATTCGTGAAGAAAGGCGAAAGGAGATGATTATGGAGATCGAGGAACAAGATATTGTGAATGAGAAAAATATGGAACATTTTAAAAAGTCCCCAAAAAGGACAAGAAAAAAGCTAGAGAACCAAAGATCCACCACAAGATAATAAGAAAATTGATGCAGAACGAGAAAAATAATACACTGAATACACTTTACACCAGCCCCACAATCCATCTTGTACTTATTCTGTGGGAATATCATACACATGTGCTGGGGATTCTTGAAGCTGTTAGCAATAATTTGGTGCACTGGATGCATTATTCTGGAACTTCTAAAAGAGGACAAATATCTAAACAAAACAAATCAAATTTATTTGAAAAAGGCCAAGGAATAAATGTTTAATTCATTGCAGTTTAACAGACAATGTGCATGTTCTTCATCTGCCTCGGTGTATTGATCCAGATGACGTCGATTTTGCTATTGCATCTTCATTAATAAAATACATTTTCCAGGATCAACGGGAAAAAAAAGTTTCCATAACAATAAATAGTGTTTATAAGATGTCAGAAGATCTGCTATCGCTGTGTGCTAAGAGCTGAGCAATTGGGGGTCCCACGGAACTACGAGGGTACCATCAGGTCGGGGGGAACCGGCAGCCACTCTGTCGTGCTCCACCTGCTCAGTAGCCAGCGTCTGTCAAGTACTGTGGACCGTAGTAAGAGTTCTTCATCTCACAGCTTGAAGCCTGAGTGTATGGCTACCACGCCCCCAGTGAGATTGTGATATTTGACACGGTAGAAGCCAGCCTCCTCGATCATCCCTTTGAACTCTTCCTGCGGAAACAACAAACAGGGAGCTTTTGCGTTAGCGGGAAATTAAGCTATTCAAGAACAATAAAAATAAGAAAAGGAAAAAGATAAAAGTAGGAGGTGCATTGAAAGTAAGAGCAATTTTATAAAAGTCCCCCAGGTGAAAAAGGGGACTTACCTGATTAGGGAACTTGCGGATGCTCTCTACCAGATACTGGTAAGACTTCCAGTCTCCTGCGATCACCTCTCCCAACACTGGGATCATCTGGAAACTGTATGCGTCATAAAGCCTACAGAGGAAGACCAAACACATTTTTACTGAGGAGGGAAGACGCATGAATGACTCATCTTAAACCTGCACTGTGTGTACGTTTGTGACTGTCACCAACATTATATATTAATATTGAAAATTAGTTTGTTTTTTTTATATAAGACGGTATTTGTGGAAAACAAAGTTATAGTAAAAAAACTAGAAAGTTGAACTGCTGGTGATAATTAATAATAAGTGACGATACTTGTAGCATGTATGACATTTTCTAGCGTACATTGCTGTGGGTATAATATGTAATGTGCCTACTTAGAAAAGGGAATTGAATCGATGATTAAAAAGCTAACGAGAAAGGCATTTCATCATTAGCAGGCCTTTGAAAGGAGTCCCACTCTCCTTCTCTCACCTCGCCAACACAGGGTTGGTCACCTTGCTGAACTCCAAGCACAGGAACCTTCCCCCAGGTTTCAGCACTCGCCAGGCCTCCTGTAGTGCCTACAACACACCCGAAGAGAAGAGAATCGATGCGGCAACTTTTCAGAGCAATGCACAGGGAGGATTCAATTAACATAATCAGCTGTAGCCAAATTATACTTCAGCAAAGGAACGTTAGGTCTCTACGTCACGTCACCCACATATAAGAAGTGCACCTCTAAGAAAACGGCAGTACACATCAGGAATATGACCGGTGGCCAGGTTATTCTTTCCCGCTATGTTTTTGGTTCACTTAAGTCAGGACACTCCCATGCATGTTCTTTCTTGTGACATATCCCCTTTACCGAATATAGATCCCAGATGTCACTAACATTAACAAACTTGTCACTTTAGGCGTATTTTGGTAGGCTACGTTCAGAATCATGGACCTAGAACAGGGGTCTCAAACTCACGGCCCGGGGGCCAACTGAGGCCCGCGGGACGATATTTTGTGGCCCCCTACTTGACAAAAGTTTAGTGTTAGTGCGGCCCACGCGTTGTTGTCAAACACACATTTTTGCTGAGTGGCTTGCCATGCTTTTTTATCACTTGTGATAGGGGGACCAGATGTCCCGGTTTTGCCGGGACAGTCCCAATTTTGAGTTGCGTGTCCTGAGTCCCGACAAGAGCCAAAGGACGCTAAAATGTCCCGGTTTCCTACAACCGCTATGGAATGTCCCCTGTTGTCAGCGATTACATAGCCAACGTGATCTAATTATAGATCACGATCATTAACTTATATTGGGTCAGGTGTGTTTCTTTATTTTGTTGAATACTCGATGCGGCCCAGCCTGACCCAGACTCTACCTCCAGCGGCCCCGAAGGCAAGTTGAGTTTGAGACCTCCGACCTAGAACCTGCAAGAAATGCAAGGAGACCCACTGCGTACTGGCAGCAGATATTTACAAATAATTATAATTCAGGCTCAACTCTATAAAAGGGATAAAAGTGTGACCGTTACCGTCATGACTCATAGGCCTAGTAAGGTAACCACAGGACAGACGATGACCAGACCCATACACACAGACCGACACTGTTTAATGTGGACCCTGGGTTACCTGGTCGATGTGTGTGACGTTACGGATGCCGAACGCCACGGAGTATACGTCAAAATGGTCATCGGCGAAGGGCAGCTCCTCTGCATCACCGGTTACCCAGGACAGTCCTAGTGGCACGCGCACGCAAACACACACACACACACACACACACACACACACACACACACACACACACACACACACACACACACACACACACACACACACACACAATGTTAAATCAAACAAACAAGCCAAATTAAAGATCTAAGCAGCTACACACTAATATCATGTATTTATTAAAAACAGCCACAGAGGATGGAACCATCATCTCTGTGTTTTTCGGACCACCAGGTCCTGCCCTCCAAAACTAGAACCACTACCATCCTATTGCCTCGCTGTAGGGTTTACCAGCGGTGAGGCCCATGCTTTCCGCTTTCTCCTTGCCCACTTTAAGCATCTCCTTGTTGATGTCGCAGACCACGGCACACGATTCCCGTTGTTCCTCGCCCTCCTCCGCCGCAGACGAATACTTCTCAGAGATTTCCTGCCACGACGGCGTCTGCATGGAGCGCACTGCCTGCCGCCGCTGCCTCCCCTGCTGGGCCCGGACGTAGTCCAGGAAACGCAAGGAAATGTCTCCTAGGAGACGAGAAAGGAAGGAAGGGGGTAAGAGTAAGCCCCAAGGGGAGTGGGCTGCACAACTAGGGCAGAATGATAATGCAATACCATGAGCACAGGAGGTGGTTTTAATAAAATAAAAATTAAAAAAAACTCTTGTCACCTGTTCCACCGGCCACATCCAGTAGCTTCGCGCCGGGCTGCGGGTGCATGACATGCAACAGTTTGTCCTTCCACAGCCGGTGGACTCCTAGACTCATGGCGTCATTCATCACGTCGTAGTTATGGGCCACGCTCTCAAACACCTGGTAAACTGGAAGAAGATGGAAAACAAATTCACAGACCTGACAAACTGGAAGAGGATGGAAAACAAACAAAAAAAGTTAACAAGAACGAGAGAAATTAAGAGACGGATCAATAGAGAGGCAGATAGATACATAAATAAATGAGAAGGAGGATTTGGCAACCAATTCCAACTACATAAACGCAAAGATTGAGGTCTTACCTAAAGGACGGAGGGGTAAAGTAGTTACGCATTACCTTTCTTTGCCTTCTCTGCCTCCGGCACCGTTTCGAAGCCAAAATGCGTACTTTTTTCTCCAGCGTCATGGCTGAACACACGACACCCTGAGAGCGATTCGGAGTCACTTGACGTCTTTAACCGACCAGTACTGATCAGATTTCTGTGAGTCCTGGGTACCCTCCGGACAAGCAGTCTGACGGAGGCTGCCATGTTGCCTGACGACTGAATACACGTCACGGTGACAACCTTTCGGCGCGACGGCGACATTTGTAGTCCTTTCGTCTGTCAATCAATTCAACCGCTAGAGGGCAGTCGTAGACCACAATTCACGTCGGCTCTTGAGTTTTAAGTAGTTTAAGTATTGTATATTGTACTTGGTAAACAAGTAAGGAACTTGTTATTTTCTTTGGTAAATAAATTGGCAACATAAATGTTCCAAAATAGACCAGTTTGAATGGACTTTATAATTATTTGGCCACTAAAGTGTTTTCCTCTCTGTGCATCAATTCTGGCACGCAGCCAATGACGCATAGCCAACCGGCTTTGCTACGGTTTGTCATTTTCATAGCACCTTGAGATGAAAGAAATACCTCTCATCGACGAATACAGCTATTATACTAAACCATCACAAATGTTTTGGATTATTGCACATCCTCCCTTGTTTTCGGGGCTGCCCCATGCTGTTCGCCCCCCCCCCCCCCCCTGCAGTAAAATGTGCAGGTTGCCTGGTTGACCTCATCCCGGGGGGGGGGGGGGGGGGTAGTCCTCCAAACAGTCTGGGACTCATTCAACATATCTGATGAGAATTTCGCTCAAGAGAATTGAAAGGGTGTGTGTTAAAGGGTGTGCGCTAAATATGCCTCTGAGTTTGTTTACATGAACATGTATTTCTGTGAATGGCAAGGCATGCTAATTAGGCCGGCTTTAGTGTCTAAGTCAGTGCAAAGTGTTGTGTTATACTTTTCTGTACATAATGTTATGGACAGAATTGTTAAGGATTAAAAAAGCCTTGTTTATGTTCCAGAAGGCCTAGCCGACAGGGTTTAAATCCGTCTTACATTTAAACCATATGGTACTGAATAATACAAAACTGAGCATATCAACATTTGAAGAAACAGTGATTTCACAGCTTATGCGTGTCACTGAGTTTAAAGCTCCATCAATAACTGCTGATGGAGCATCTGTTGTAGATAAGTGCTACGCAATTAATGGCTGGCCAACGTTTGTTAAGCATCTAGAATATAGAGGTAGGTCTTTCATTTTATTTATAAACCAAATGAAAAATGAATGAATGGAATAATGTGAAATGGTACAGGTTTAAGAAACATGCATACAGTGTTTAATTTGCAACAAGGTCACATTAAATAAAACTACAAAGATACTTCACTTATACAAAAGATAGTTTATATCCCATTCACATACAAAATAACAATAATTTACTGTATAAATTAAACTTTTCACTATTACTTATTTACAATTTGCCAAAAGCATTACCCACTGACACACACACACACAAATCATTTCCCGTAGGGTCTCTTGTTGCTCAAAAGCACTGGCCTCCGTCCCTGAAGAGCCAGCGTGGGATTTTCCAATTGACTGGATGATAGGACAGAAAATGAGAGTTTGCATAATTCACCAGACTATCCAAACAGATATGGGCTTGCTAGATTTTAACTGTCAAATTTAGTTAGGTTGCCTTTGATTTGACCGCACGTTCATATTGCCATCGCTTTCTCTCTCGCACTCTCTATCTCTCCCTCTCTATCTCTTTCTGTCCCTTATTCTTACGTCTATCTCACTCGCTCCCACTCTCAGCCCTACGTTTCTGTTTCTTTATGCATGGACTAAACCCAGAGGCCTCGGATCTTGCCCTGCAGTAATTAACTTTACATTACAGCCGAGCAGACAGACAAAATATTGCATGAGGTCAGTGTCAGGCAAACTTTTCAGGATGGTAACTTGATTATGTAAACTTTGGGATTCAACTCGCATTGGGATTTTAATTTGATGTAACAATTTGTCTCAAGTGCAATATAAGTGCATCAATATTTTGGACCGTGATAGGCTTGGCTGCACAGTGATATGGTGGTGTATGGTGGAAACCAATGAACAATCAAAATGAAAGCTCAATTATTTTGGCCGAGTATCAGAATCAGACATACATGTGTATACAGTGCTGAGACAGCAGTATAATAAAGGTAATTATTGGTCAAACGTATGGATTGTTCTGCTGCCTTAGAAATAAACAATGGTTTTCCAACTTGGATATCCTTTACATGTGAAAATGTCCGCTTTTTGGTCGACGTACAAAATGTTCCACAGAGACAAAAATAAAATGGAATATGTATATGTGATCATTAGAACAATTTACATAACAGACCCCTGTAGCCCACATTCAAACAAAACACATTTTAACGTGAACATGAGGTCCAGTTTATATCAACAACTAAACATAAGAGAAAACATACAAGTCTTTTAATTCAAGGCTTTGTTTCTGAACGCCAATGCGTAGTTTTAAGTTAATTCCTGCATGGTCTGTTGGGGTTCTTTGGGGGGAAATGAGTAGAACCCATCTGTGAAAGTGCCATTCCTAAGTGAACAGTGGAATCTTGATTTGAGAAACTCATAAGTGAAGAAAAAAAAAATGTTTTGTCAATGCTGACAGAGAAACAGGTGAATTTTCTTTCAATAAAAAAGTTTGGGATTTTAAAGGTGTGTGCGAACACGACACCAATAGATACTCAGGATCAGACATAAGTCTGAGACAAGAGCAGAAGTGTTCCTTAAGGAGAACTTTATGTTGCCGACTGAAGACTCCCACTAACTGACACCGGCTTAGAAACTTCTTTAAATCCTATCAAACATCATGTCGGTTTTCTACAAAACTGCAGTTTAAAAGTCTCTCATAAACCAGACCATTCTTCAGCAAACCTCAGTGGAATATCTTTAGGAAGTAGATACATTTCCCTGTCTCTCTGTTGCTCTGTCTCTTTCATGCCTCTGGATCATTTCAGTTGGATTCAAGGATTTGTGCCGTGGGTGCTTCCATATTTAACCCTTTTTGTACTTGTTCCAAACCTGTTATTCTCTTGGCAGGTAATCTACAATGTCTCATAGATGAACTCCACATAAATTGAACCCAATAAGTGCCTGAATTAAGATTTCTTTAAATGGGATGGATCATATTTTTGGCTGTTAGGTTTGTACGTTTTGGTCAGTGTTTTTACACAGGTGTGTGTGTGTGTGTGTGTGTGTGTGTGTGTGTGTGTGTGTGTGTGTGTGTGTGTGTGTGTGTGTGTGTGTGTGTGTGTGTGTGTGTGTGTGTGTGTGTGTGTGTGTGTGTGTGTGTGTGTGTGTGTGTGTGTGTGTGTGTGTGTGTGTGTGTGTGTGTGTGTGTGTGTGTGTGTGTGTGTGTGTGTGTGTGTGTGTGTGTGTGTGTGTGTGTGTGTGTGTGTGTGTGTGTGTGTGTGTGTGTGTGTGTGTGTGTGTGTGTGTTTGCAAGGTAGAGCAGATGTTGAAAGTCCATATTCATTTTCTTGCTCCACTGCTTGATACTCAACAAAGACAACAGTTCCCATCTCTACAGGAATCCTTTGCTGTTTACTCACACAGCAGCTGTGGACAGGGAAGTCGCCTGCCACTCACAGCGAGCCTCCCCCCGCCCCCCCAAGGTTTGGTGGTCGAGGTAACCCATATGTCATCAGACTCCAGTGATGATGAGGATGTCCCTGGGCAATGGAAATGGAACCTCCGGTAGCCCGAGCACATTACTGCGCTCTACAACGGGTCGTCCTTCCTCAGTCTTTCTTAGGAGCAGTAGATCGGCCCTCCTGAACTTTCCGTTGTCCTCTCTCCCACACCACACGCTCTCTGACAGCCCTGTCGATCCCCTCTTCATTGGTCGGGGGGGGTCGGGGGGGGTTGTGGGACGGGGGACAGGGGGGGGGGGGTTGGGGGGACGCGGAGGGGCTGCCCGGCACTCTGCGACACTCTTTTTTATTTTTGTAGAAGCAGCCACTGAGTCATCAGATGTCATTAGCCACTCGGGCCAGTCGTTAGCATGTTAGCTTAGCTCCCCACTCTCCTCCCCTAGTTCCTCCGTACCCTCTTAGTAGAGTTTCTGTTTTTGTTGTTGTTGAGAGCGAGGCGCCTGACAGCCATGGTGGTGGTGGTGTTGGTGGTACACAGTAGTGGTGTTAGCGGTGAGGGGCGCAGTGCTCCTAGTTGCCCACCAGGGGGCTGAGGTCCCCGTGGTGGTTCTTCAGCTTCTTCTTGAAAAGGGAGATGGTGGACGGCTGGTAGAGGATGATCCAGGGCTCGGTGGATGCGGTGCTCTGGCTGCAGCTGTCCGAGCCGCTCACCGTTGGGATGTTGGGGGCCCTGCAACGAGAGGAGAGGAGAGAATGAGAATCTGGAACTCAAGTTAACTGTTACATGCAAAGTGGCTCTTGATTTGCACACCAAACACCTTTTTCTCTCCTGAATGTAAACATATTCCTTATTTATATCTAGTGGTGCTTTATTATCATCCCATCAATGCAACCAGACATAAGCTCATTCGTTCATAAATATATATTTTTTTTTTTCGATTTTCTTGTAGTCTGTATTTTACTATTAGCCTCAACCCAGACAGCCAGCCAGCTCCATGTTTATTTTGTTTTTTATTTTATGCAATTTTCTGCTTCAAAACCCACATTTCCCTCACATGAATAATAAAGTGTTATCTTATCCTAAAAGTCCTGAGTTGTGCATTATTGTTAAAGTGTCTACCATGAGCACTTACTTGAGTGTGATATGCAGCAGTAGCTTAGCGACCATGGCTATGACGGTCAGTGTGAGAAGCGCCGCCAGGGCGTAGATGGTCCACACTAGCAGATAAAAAAATGCCATCCGTCACAAACCAATCAATGCATGAGATAGAGGTTGACAGAACAAAGAGGAATAGAGTTAGCTGTCTAGTCTTTTGATATTTTTAAGCCAGATCAATAAGATAGTATGCATTAACATTGTTGATACACATGGGCAACATACTCTACTCTTGGAACAGCACTAGAACACAAAGAACTTGAAGGTGTTTGTCAATGGAAGGAAAAGCGTAGAATATGCCAATACGTCCTCAAGGTCGGGGCATGAGCTGCCAGTGAAAGTCGTGATAGATGAAGTTGAAAGAGTTCATAAGAATGAATGTTCAGTTTTTAGTGAAAAGTTTTAAGATAAATGAGGAACAATATGCAACCGTCCTCAAGGTCGGGGCATGAGCTGCCAGTGAAAGTCGTGATAGATGAAGTTGAAAGAGTTCATAAGAATGAATGTTCAGTTTTTAGTGAAAAGTTTTAAGATAAATGAGGAACAGAAAAGCAACCATATTGAAAGCAGCCAGTGAAAGTGATAGATTAAACTTCACAATACAATTAATTCAGCACAAAGGTATACAGTATACAGGCGGGAGAGAGGAGGGGAGGAGGTAGACGGTAGAGGCAGGAGAGAGAGGAGGAGAGGAGACAGACGGTAGAGGTGGGAGAGAGGAGGGGAGGAGGTAGACGGTAGAGGCGGGAGAGAGGAGGGGAGGAGGTAGACGGTAGAGGCAGGAGAGAGAGGAGGAGAGGAGACAGACGGTAGAGGTGGGAGAGAGGAGGGGAGGAGGTAGACGGTAGAGGCGGGAGAGAGGAGGAGAGGAGGTAGACGGTAGAGGCGGGAGAGAGGAGGAGAGGAGGGGAGGAGGTAGACGGTAGAGGCAGGAGAGAGGAGGGGAGGAGGTAGACGGTAGAGGCAGGAGAGAGGAGGGGAGGAGGTAGACGGTAGAGGCAGGAGAGAGGAGGGGAGGAGGTAGACGGTAGAGGCGGGGGAGAGGAGGGGAGGAGGTAGACGGTAGAGGCAGGGGAGAGAGGAGGGGAGGAGGTAGACGGTAGAGGTATATCATATCGGCGAGGAGGGGACATACTAGCATGATGGCCGCTGGTCTTGCTGGGTCCCTCCCACTGACCTGGCATGTTGTGCTCCGTCTTGTCAGGACTGGTCGTGATCACATACATGATCTGAGAGGACCGGCCGTTGGATGAACCGTTGGACTTTTCTGTGGCGTCCAGTGGGGGCGTGGCCTGGCTGGTGAGGTCGCCCTCCTCTTCCCGCTCTGCCTCCTCAAGCAAGTTGGTCTTTTGGCCCATCAGAGCTAGATGAGTAAGTATGTGAGCGTTAGTTGGCACCATTACATTACTTCGCATTTCACCATTCAGGTGTTTAGCCTTTATTAAAAACCTCCAACAGTAATCGATGTTCGATGTTTTTGTATTGATCGAAGATCAATCAATATATGACAGAGCAGGTCATATATTGATCCTTTATTAAAAACATCGAAGAGTGATCGATGATCTATTTTTTGTATTGATCGAAGATCAGTTAATATATGACAGAGCAGGTCATATGTTGATCCTTTATTAAAAACATCGAAGAGTGATCGATGATCTATGTTTTCGTATTGATCGATGATCGATCAATACATGATAGAGCAGTTAGGGTCTAAGCTCATTGCTCCGAAAAGTAGGTTGCCGACATAATTGGGGATCATGAACTCTTGTTGTGGGAGTCACTACACTATCCTGCCCCTGAACAAGAATAGTATTGAACGATGAACAAGAACCCAACATCAGCATTCTCTTTATTAGTATCTTTATTGGGCGTATAGGTCTGTATTGTCGACAAACTGAACTTGGAAGGGAACATCATTACCAGCCTTACCACTGCTGATGACAGGGGATAGCGTTAACAAGCTTATTGAAAAAGCTGGTTTAAAAAGCTGGTTTGAAAAGCTGGTTTGAAAAGCTTATTGAAAAAGCTGGTTTGATTATTGGCCTCCAGCTGGACCCATGAGATTACATCCTTAAGAAGAGGATGACAAAAGCTGCCCACTGCTCTGCCCACTGTCAAAGTCATCCTCTCAGAACACTTCTAAAGACTGTAAACGTTTGATCAGTGGATGAACAATCCTACTTATTCGTACTGCTGATGTCCTGCACCACTGAGAGACTGCGGAGGTCTTTTGAAGCCGCTGGTATCAGTTTGTTTTATGATCTGCTGTAACCCAATGTACAATTTGAATTTCAATTTGAAGGGATGCGATGGAATGCCTGGGATTGTGTCTCTGTTGTTGCAAATAAATGTCCCCTGGGGGGTTCAACGAAGTGTGTCTCTCTTGGCAGAAATCATCCAATGTTTTCTCATTCTGTCGCTGCCAAGCCGGAATCCCCTCAAATACCAAATTGGTCAACCATTTCTATTGACTGTGTTTGTGGATTGCCAGACACCCCACTTTTCTCACCTACGTGACCATTTACGGGGCTCCATAAATATTCTCTCGGGACAGGAGAGAGTTCTCCGCCCATCTGCAGAGGTCGAACTTTGACCTCTGAAGATATGGTTTGCAGCCGAACCAGCAACAGGGTGAAGAAAGAGGCACTGAATTATGACTGACGGGGAGAACAAGTTGTCTTCAAGTACAACTATAAGTTTAGTTGGTGGTGCCTACAACTATAATAAGATCGCCCTCCTAATATTTAAGTCTTAACAGCCTTCCTTCTACCTAGGACGATTCTATTACAAAAATGCATTATTTAACATAAACTAAAACATATACTCTCTTCTTAGTCTGACAAATTCCTAAAACACAAATGACTGCAGCACAACATTTAACCATGCGGAAAAAAAACAACCTATCCTGTGTACCTCCAACCAATCAGAAAAAAAGTGGTCTATTAACGGCCAGCTGGGGGTTGAGGTGCAGGTGTGGGCCGGTGCGTGTGATTGGCTCACCTTGGTAGAGCAGGGCGAATCCCTGGGCCCGGTTGGTGCGGTCGGAGTAGAAGTACAGGATGACGTAGTCCGACGTGACGTTGAGCAGCTCCCGTGGCGGGTGGCGCCCGTCGAAGCGTGCCAGCACCCGGCTGCTGGGGCCGTCCAGCAGCTCCACCATGTCCGTCTGGTCCGAGATGTCGAAGAAGGTGAAGTTGAAGAGGAGGGCGGAGGCGCCCGGCACGTGGATGGTCCAGTAGCACACGCGGCCCGACGCGTACTTGTCGGGGAAGTCCGGGGAGTAGATGACGTCCGAGGGGGCGGTGTAGTTCCCGCCGCAGGACCCCACTTTGGCTGTAGAGATGCGGCGAGGAGGCGGCAACTTTTTAACAACAGAAATCTTTCGGGTACTTTTGGAGAACTTTGATTTGTTTGATTTGAAACATGTGACTGCAGCTTGTGCAAGGAGATTATTGAGCTGTGAACAAGATGGAGGTTGTGTAATCCTACAACTTCAGACTTCTGCCCTACTGCTGGAGAGAACGTTGCAGATGTTGTGAACGTGTTTAAAATGTACATCCTTTGTGTGTCCTTTAATAGTGAACACTATATTGGTTTGTGAATTCCAATAAAATGGTTATTCCTACTTTTCTATTGCTGTCATTAATTCAAAGTTTATTTCAAATAAATGTTTTTTATTGGAGGCGGAAAAGTCTAGGATGAAAGTATATTGGAATGGGTTGATAACAGAGGAAGTATTTGCACTCTCGCTATTCATTTACACTCGCTATTTCTTTTGGAACTGGGTTCAGGCTTAGGGTTAGGGTTAGTAGTATTTTGTACTTGGTGTGGTTCAATGCATTACAGCCACTTCAATTCCCAATGGATCCAGCTATAATATGAACGGCTGAAACACTACAAAGCTTTCGCTGTGCAATCATCTCAACAGATGTGGAAACACAAAAAAAAAATCAAAACCCTACAAAGAAAGTAACCAAAATCCTTTCATCTGGTCAAAATCTCAGAGAACCCAAAAGTAGAGGAAAAAACAACTCACTGTCGAAGATGATCACCCAACCGTCCCCACCGCAGGGCTGGGTGTGGTCTCCGAAACACACGTGGTTGCACTCCATGCTCGGTGCCTCGACGTGGTCCCGCAGGTCCAGCTCATTGCCACAGAAACAGGCGTAACCCGACTCCATTCCCGCCAGCTGTGGAGCACATGAAAGAGGGAGATATGCAAATCAGTCCCTCGTCCATTCAAAACCCCTCCCCACATGCAACGCCGCCATGGTGCAATTAACGATGGGAGTTACAAACAGACATCCAAGATCACAACAATGATCATCAGAAGAAGCACTAGATGAGATACATGAATTATCTATTCACTTTTCTATGGATAGCCTGACCGAAAATGTGGTACGTTTTCATGCTTCAACATATTTTGTAATGTGAAGAATTCTACCGGTTAATAAATTTGTTTGAACCACATTTTCAAAAGTTTTCAGTTGAAATGTTTTGGGGGTCTTCATGTTTCAATCAACTGCCACATTCTCACGTTGTAAGAAAGAACAACAACGGGGGAGTTATTATGACCCACCATTGAAAAGCAAAAGTGAAGTAGTGTGCACTTCAGGAACAGCGTTAATCCGTCCACTCAAATGGAAACCAAACCACACATTGACTCCCGAAACAATCAAAATGAAGGAATGAACTCAGGAATGCGACCAGCAAACCTCACATATCTCGACCCTGCCCGTCACACTCAAAAGCCCCTATTGTCCCCCCGAGTCAAAAGTTCACCATTGTGCAATTTTCTGCCACTAAATGAATTCACAAGTGAAGGTACTGCATCATTTCCCTCTCCCGGCCTTTTTCTCATGGCACAGGAATTCATGGAGGCAGTGGCCAGGCCGGGGCGACTCGTGTCATCGCCGCTTCCCGCTCTGATTATTGTGTGGAGCTTTGTGGGGTGGGGAGGGACCGGACACCACCATAATCCTTTTATTCAAGATAACAGCGGTAGTGGTTTTGAGTTGGCGGAGGAGGAGGTGGCTTCTCCTGACTCACCATCGTTACCGACTCAAACAGCACTGATAAAAGTATTCCCGCCACACCAGCAGCACGCGTTGACGTGGCGAGCGTCGCCTCTTATCCTGCCATCAGCGCCCCGTTAACCCGGGGCGCGATACACCCCCACAGCAGACACGCACACACGATGCCAATCTTCTGAGGCATCTTGGTCACACACAAACACACACACACACACACACACGGACACGCCATCGGGAATGTGAATGATGAGAAAGGGGGGGGTGTTTCTTCAGCGTTTCTTGGGGTGGGGGGGGAGAGGGAGTGTGGTCGTGGTGGGGTGGGGTGGGGGGTCGGAGTGTTGTTAGTGTGTGTGTATGGGGCGCCGGGGGGGGGGGGGGGGCACCAGTGCTCAGCCGGATGTACAGGGACAGAAGAGGAACACCTGGGGCTGGTTATAGCCAGTATTATAACGATTTTGGCACGAGACCGAGTTTGGGGGGAGCATGGGAGGGAGGTTGGGAGGGAGGGAGAGGGGGGGGGAGAAAGAAGTGAACGAGAAGGAGAAAGAGAGAAAAAGAGAGAGAAAGAAAGAGAGCTAGGGAGAGAAAGAGAGAGAGTGTTAGCCAAAGCGAGCGAGAGGGAAAGAGAGAGAACAGAGGGAGAGTCATAACCCACGGGGCTAATAATTGCCCATTTCCAGCTGTCACTCGTGATTGTTTGGCGGTTCGTTCCGTTTGCAAACAGGAAGTTAGACGGAGGAGAGGCCGGGGAGAGGAGGGGTCACTGGAACGCTGATTAGAATATCAACGCTCGAATGGGGCTTTTATTTTACACTGACAAATGACAAACGTCTCAGTTTACTCATTCATTGTCATGCCTAAGATTTGCCTGAATATGATATGCTGAGAAAGTCCACACTATTATAGATAATAAGAGTAATAAAGAAAACAATGACTGGAATTATTCAAATGAGTGGGTATGGGTTAGTAGAGAAAGCTGCAGCGGTAACTATTCACTGATGCGTCTGGTTACCTCATGTCGATTACGAAACAGTCTCACATTAAAACTGTTATTGCAATTTTATTTGTTGTTGAACAAACTCAAAGTCAAAGTCAAACTCAAGGTCTGAAAGTCAAAACTCAAGACTTCAATCCTAAAGTGTGTGGGAGATCCTACCTCGTAGCGTTGCTTCCTGCAGAAGCTAATGCAGTTCTGGATGGTGAGTTTGTTGGAGGTCTCGCTGATACCTGACAGGGTGGGTGGATCACCGCTGTCTTTGAAGCAGCCCAGGTTGCCAGGCACTGTAAGGTGAGAGACAGAGGGAGAGGGAGAGAGGGAGAGAGAGAGAGAGAGAGAGAGAGAGAGAGAGAGAGAGAGAGAGAGAGAGAGAGAGAGAGAGAGAGAGAGAGAGAGAGAGAGAGGGAGAGGGAGGAGAGAGAGAGAGAGAGAGAGAGGAGAGAGAGAGAGAGAGAGAGAGAGAGAGAGAGAGAGAGAGAGAGGGGGAGAGAGGGAGGGAGAGAGGGAGAGAGGGAGAGAGAGACCATGAATGTCAGTTTGCATTTCCTTAGCTTCACAACCGTGATGTTGACGCACAGCGACAAACAATTTTTACTGTCCCGGAGGTTAACAAATAGTGAGTGTGCGGTTTGACAGATACATGCACTCAAAGAAGTAAACGAAAGAGTTTTGCCCCCGACAGAAAGAGTTCTACACCTTGAGGAGACCAATAAATCATCGTATTATTTTCCTCCTCTCATGCAAACCCACGCAAAAACATCCAAATAAGCAAACACAAAGTAATTCAACAACTTGAAAAAAAACGTAAACAGTATAAAAATGTAAAAAAGAAATGTAATGTAAATAGCGTGGACATATCCAGCAACAAATCCCCCGTTCGTTAATCCAAGGGCAGACTCGCTGCTTATCACCAGCCCCCTCACTAAGTAGGTGTGAGTGTACTGAGGCTGCGGCACATGGGGACCCCCAGGGCTCACACACCACCACCCGGTGGTCCGCTCCATGTTGGGGGCCAAGCTGGGGACGGGGGATAAGAGGAGACATTCCCCTCTTGGGAAAAAGAACAGGGATGCACTCCGGAGGAAAAATGTAATGTTGTGTTTACCAGATCCACCCTTTCGCCCACCCCCCAACCCTAAAGGGTGCCAAACAGTCCCCCCCGAAAATGGCGTGAAAGAGGCTGGTGGTGCTGAGTGGCTCCAGAGGGACCATAACGATGTATTTGATTAAACACATCATCCGCTAGCTGCTGTGGTATCCAGAAGGAGTGCTGCCTGGAAGGTGCTGTTAAATAGGATGTGATTAAACACTGGGGTACCCACCTCCACCACCCCCACCCCACAACGCCCCGCAACAAACATACATGCACATGCACGCAGGCACACACCCACTCACACAGGCTCTTTGCAGGCCTGCAAAGTGTGTGTGTGTCTGCATCTATGTGCTTGTGTGTGTGTGTGTGTGTGTGTGTGTGTGTGTGTGTGTGTGTGTGTGTGTGTGTGTGTGTGTGTGTGTGTGTGTGTGTGTGTGTGTGTGTGTGTGTGTGTGTGTGTGTGTGTGTGTGTGTGTGTGTGTGTGTGTGTGTGTGTGTGTGTGTGTGTGTGTGTGTGTGTGTGTGTGTCGTGTGCATGTGTGTGTTGTGTGTGTGTGTGTGTGTGTGCGTTATGTGTGATGTGTGTGTGTGTGTTGTGTGTGTGTGTGTGTGTGTGTGTGTGTGTGTGTGTGCGTTAATGTGTGTGTGTGTGTGTGTGTGTGTGTGTGGTGTGTGTGTGTGTGTGTGTGTGTGTGTGAACATGTGTGCGTGTGTGTGTGTTTGCATGTGTGTGTGTGCATGTGTGTGTGCGTTAATGTGTGTGACGTTTGTGTGTGTTTGTGTGTGCGTTAATGTGTGTGTGTGTGTATGTGTGTGTGTGTGGGTGGGTGTGTGCGTTGTTATAATTTGGCTCCTGTGGTAAGGACACCCTCTGGTGAGCTATACGGCTGCCCTGAACTCAGAGCTGTGAGAAATATTCTCATCAAAATGAAATATTATGGGTCCTCTGCCCTCCTCCTCACTCTCCTTCTCTCTCTCTCCCCCCTCTCTCTCTTTCGTTTCCTCCCTGCCCCTTATCTCCCTCTCAACCCCGTCTCTCCCTCTCAACCCCCTCTCTACCTCTGAACTAAGTTGCCGTCATTCCCCGTCATTCTTCAGCTCTCCCAGTGGGTGTGGATGAAAGGAGGGCTGAGGCCAGGTAAGAGGATGCTTGAGAGTGATGCTGTGGATGATGAAGATAGGAAAGGCAAGGAAAGGGCAGAAGGAGGGGTGCATGGATGACTCACAGCCAGAGTTAGTTTTTAATATAGTGGCAATTTCTCCTCGGACATCGTTTATGCATTGCGCTAGTTTTAATGGGGTGCGGTGTGCTTGTGTGTGTGTGTGTGTGTGTGTGTGTGTGTGTGTGTGTGTGTGTGTGTGTGTGTGTGTGTGTGTGTGTGTGTGTGTGTGTGTGTGTGTGTGTGTGTGTGTGTGTGTGTGTGTGTGTGTGTGTGTGTGTGTGTGTGTGTGTGTGTGTGTGTTTGCGTTCTTGTGTGCTTTTGTCTGTGTGAGTGCATATGCAGGTGTGTGTGTGTGTGTGTGTTTGCGTTCTTGTGTGCTTTTGTCTGTGTGAGTGCATATGCAGGTGTGTGTGTGTGTGTTAGGGCCTTGCATGCATGTGTGCGTGCTTGAGTTCAAGCTTGTGTGTGTGTGTGTGTGTGTGTGTGTGTGTGTGTGTGTGTGTGTGTGTGTGTGTGTGTGTGTGTGTGTGTGTGTGTGTGTGTGTGTGTGTGTGTGTGTGTGTGTGTGTGTGTGTGTGTGTGTGTGTGTGAGTGGCGTGCGTGTGCGTGCGTGCGTGTACGGGACAATGAGAGTGGCAGAGAGCATCCCCTCCCTCATCCCATTCCCTACTAACACACACTTTATTCCCTCTAAGTTACAAAACAGGAAGCCAGCGACACGTAGCATGAATATTGATGCAGCCACAGATGAATGGAGGGATGATGGATGCCGGTGTCTCTCCAGATCCCATCCGGAAGAAAAGGGAGTTCAGCCCGCCTCACGCAATCCATTGTGCATCGATCAAACGATGCGCAAGTCTGTGATCCAAACACGGCAGACACACTGTGATCCCAACACTGCAGACTGATCTGAGTCACTTTCGCATTTTGCATCCGGCTTGTGACTTCCATCTTCTCTTCCTCGCCCCACCAAGACTCCATTATGATTCAGACAGGCTAGCCATTCTCCCATCTCCGGCTTAATAATAAGTGAAACAAATTTATGCTGGAGCAAAACAATGTGAATACACACAATCCTAAAAGCCATTTCTAGTTTGAATAAGATCAAACCCACAGCTCACCTCCCCTGGTTGATGCTCTGCCTCCTAATTGGAATTTGTGTAAGCCCACCGTGGAGCACAAAAGAGTTCATTACACAGAGAGAAAGAGAGGGGGAGAGAGAGAGAGAGAGAGAGAGAGAGAGAGAGAGAGAGAGAGAGAGAGAGAGAGAGAGAGAGAGAGAGAGAGAGAGAGAGGAGAGAGAGAGAGAGAGAGAGAGAGAGAGAGAGAGAGAGAGAGAGAGAGAGAGAGAGAGAGAGAGAGAGAGAGAGAGAGAGAGAGAGAGAGAGAGAGAAGAGAGAGCAGAGAGAGAGACGAGATGTGAGAGAGATGTAGAGAGTGAGAAAGAGAGGCAGAGAGAGAGAAAAAGAGAGCGAGAGTAAAAGAGAGTGATGGAGAGAGATGCAAAGAGAGAGAGAGAGAGAAGAGAGAGAGAGAGAGAACGAAGAGAGAGAGAGAGAGAGAGAGAGAGAGAGAGAGAGAGAGAGAGAGAGAGAGAGAGAGGGAGAGAGATAAAAAAATGGGATAAGAGAGATGCAAAGAGACAAAAATGCCAGCCGTGTCTAAAATGACGATCGACGTTGATTTGGTTCTGCAATAAGAGGGAGAACTGCAGTTAAAAAGCTGAGACAATATTACGCATACATGCTGCAACCGCAAAAGTAATCAAAAAATGTCTTGGGATGAATATCGATAAAAGAGTGAACGAGTTTACATTATGAACAGTGTCATGCCAATTGCAATATCTGTTGACTATATATTTTTTTGGACAAATTTGTATGAAGATGTGTTCACATTTACGACATTGTCTCAATATTTATTACATAAAACATTATATGTATTATCTTATAACGTCTAATAACATATTATGTTAAATGTTATACTATAACATGTTTATGTATGGGTTATATATGACATATTACAGATTTTGTTCTTTTTTTTATTTTATTGGATCTATGTTTATAGAGGTGTTTATGTATAAACATATATTATATACCTATATATACATATATAAAATGTACTCGTTTGATTTGCACTGTACTGTTATGATACAGTGAACACCAGAATTGTCCTCCTGGAGTCAATCCCGTTTTATTCCAAACGTATCCTCTGTGACCTCCTGAACTAAACTTGACGCTGACGTGCCGTTGCTCTACGATGACGTCTCCGCGTGAGGCGTGATGTGGCGGGAGCCTATATGTTGAGAGTGTGAAGCACTCTCTGTGGGTTTTGTTTTTGCTGGCTGAAAGTGAGCGTCTCCAGCGTGGGAGACCACACACCACGAGCGCTCGGGTCATGAGCTGGTTGTTTCTATAGCTAATCAAATAAAGACACGTCAGGTTCCATCCTGGATGCTAGCGTGTGCCAGCTGCCCTGTGTTTCCATTCAGCACCTGTTGCGGTCATATAAACAAAAGGATATGGACGCAGCATCTGCGCTTTCACCCATTGGCTTATACACCACCGTATTGAGGGCGTATGTTTACCTTCTATGGAGCGTCAGTATACTTTGCAAGCAGCAACGGAAACTATCCATATTTAGCCGCCTCGCACTAGTCAACGCCCGAAACTCGTTTATATTTATTCCTTAATAACTGAACAATAGAGAATTGTAAACCAGGACCTTGGGAAATACCCTTTATGGAGATGAACCGGCCACTGACGTCCTAACCAAACAGAAAACAATCACTGGCTTTGTATTACCACGATTAAATCCCATTAATATAGAATGGTGGCGGGTCATTCTGCATTCACCTACCCCAAACCACCCTAAAGGTTCTTAGAGGAGCTAGAAGCTAAGTCTCCTCCACACGAGCCTCACAAACAGACATTTTGTCCTCTACGAGCTTCCATAGCTCCGAGTCAAGCCATCTGGTCAAAGTGTGTCTTTCTATTGTAATTCTACAGAATGTTTTGTAAGCCTGCAAGCTTTAAACACATGTCTGTGATGCACTCAAGATGCCTTCTGTTCCTGTAGGCTTGATGGTATATATTACCGGGAACTGCTTTCAATGTACTGATGCTTCGCTTCTTCAAATGACGAGGAAGATTACAAAAGGGTGAGGCCAAGGGGGGCATTACAAAGGGAGGGAAGGTGAGACGATAGGGATGAGTGAGGCGGCATGGATCCAGATTGTTTCATTGTTGCACAGAGGAGACAACAAATGATAAAGGGAATGACTGACAGAGCGAGAGAGAAGAGAGAAAGTTAGGAGGCCTCAGTCAAGGTGCTTGTATCTCCTTCTGCAGTCGGATTCTGTCTGGCCTTTGTCTAGAGTAAGTTCTCTTTCTTTGAGCAGTCTTTGTCTGCTCGGTACATGTGTTGTTTGCGCCTCTTTATTTGGGATTCATGCCGTAAACAAGTCCATGTGCTCTTGTCATTTGTTTGACCCTTAAATAAGCATCAAATTATCAGACCCAAATGTTACGTGGCCCCATAAGAGATATTGACAAAATCCCAACTTTTTATTGCACACTACTAGACCACAATAAGGAGGCGTCTTCAAATGTTGAGTATGTGTCAAACTGTTCACAGTCGCTAAAATATTTTGCGGTTATACAACCGCAGCGCAATGTTACGGACCGGGCAAAGACAGCACTCAGCTTAGAGTCTCACAAAACAACTCACATACATAACCTTGATATATACTTCCCCAAAGTCAACACTCAAAAAATATTTGCACAAAAATGCACTTGGTATAAATTCGAAATGCTGACCTCCGGCCCTAACTTGCTGCCGAGTCCAGCTGCAAATCACATCCCCATCCAGCCAGAACCTTAGTGTTTCGCGAGGCACTCTGAGTGGTACCCCAGCTGATTAATACTTTGCAGAGGCTACATCAGCCACGACGAGACGCCAAGGGTTTGCTCCAGACATAGCAATGGCAGGGTTATGTAACCGGTAAAACTCGACACAAAAGGGGAAGATTGAATCCTTTTTAAAAAGATCCTCGGTTTTTAAACACGTCTAGGGCAGTGCTGTTGTGTTCTGCCCTCCTACGATGATGCGTCCTCCCTCCGTTAGCGTTGAAATGAACTCTTGGGGGAATTATGGCTCTTTTTTTTATTATGGAGGCAACACAGAGTGAGGCGGCAGATACGCAGTTGTCCAGGCGTAAACAACCCACCCTCTTCGTAGGCATGGCAGGTACCAGGTACCACTTCAATGGTACCTTTGAAAAGAGACAAGACGATGGGATGGTGTGTGAGGAGAATGGGGAGAAGTGGTGGGGGGGGGGGGGGGGGGGGCAGTGCTGTACAGTATAGAACTGTCTGCAACAACACCAAGATTAAAGAGAGGGCACCTTTCTCTCCATTCTTTTTTCCATCCAGCTTTGACAAGAAGATTGCTGACTGCAGTCAATTTATGTGTCTTTGTGTATGTGTCTTTGTCCTCTGCGTGGCCCGGTGGGGGGGGGGGGGGGGGGGGGAGGGTTTGCAGAGTTCCAAAGGGGCGGGGTTGTCACAGCTGTAGGGGGGTTTTGGGGACAGAGGCCATGGGCCCAGACGCACCTGGGTCGAAGGCTGCTCTTTTTCCATTTTTTTTTTTTGAGGTGCCACACTTTTACTTCTCTTCAAAGTGGAAAGTAAACTCAGTGTTTGAGCCAAATATGTGCCCCTCCGTACCCCCCATCGTCCTCCAGCACATCCCCCCCCCCCACACAGCCACCAGCTCCCCGGAGTTCAGGGTATTGTTCAGACAAAGACATCTGCTCTGCAGGCGCAACATATACACAAATATCTTCTGTATATAATAAAAGAGCGTGCACGCGCACACACCACACACACAACACACACACACACACACACACACACACACACACACACACACACACACACACACACACACACACACACACACACACACACACACACACACACACACACACACACACACACGTCTAAACGCACTTCAAAGCTGCTGGTGGAATTCAAGGGTTTTATAAGCCAGAGGGGGGGGGAGCAGAAAAACAGAGGAGAGAGAAGGTGTGTGAGCGCTCCACAGGCAGACTGGACCATCTGCAGGACGGCTGAGACTACCACAAGAGGTAGGACGGATATAACCACAGCCTATTACCGGGAGGCCAATGACTGAATTCAGATACCTGTTATGAAGTAGCCGGTAAGGGGGCTAAGGCCTCTGCTAGCAGGTAGTCTCTGTGGACATCAGGGATGGAACGCACAACTTTTTTCCGTGGAGCGTCTTGTATCTTAACCGCTGTACTGGCCTATCCCCCCCCTCGTTCTGTAACCCCAACCCGAATCCCGCAGAACAGCCTGAAGGAGGTCAAGGAGCAGCCACTACGTGTACGAACCAGACAGTGGTTGGTTTTTCGCCGTGACCCACAATGCAATGCAGCCCAACCCAAACAAGGCAGCAGAGACCAAACAACTGACAGAAACAGTTGAGGGGGAACCAAAGGGCACCCGAGACACCTCAGAGGGATGGATACAAACAGCCCCGTGTCGGGAGGCATTTGGAGAGACAGAGGAGACCCAGAGAAAAACACGAGAGATGCGGAGCAAGATGGAGGGAGACAGAGAGAGGGGAGGACGAGAAACGAAACGCACACACACACACGGGGATATAAGACACAAAACAAAACATCAAGCACATATGACAGACTTTGGCAAGCGTGCTTTGGCAGGGTGGCGTGTTGGGAAGAATACAGAGTCATGGCTGTAAATTTCCATGATAACTGCAGGATGAGCGGAGAGCGAGAGAGACAGAGACAGAAGGGGGAGAGAATGCTTGTTATGATAACAGGCTTGCGGTTGGCTTATTTTTTTTTCCAAAATAAAGGTAATCTATGCAGCTCGCCTCTGCTTGGTCGCTTCCCACCAGGCAAAACGTGCCATTCACACAGAAAGTGACAAGAGAGAGAAAGGAGGGCGGGAAAGAGAGGTTGAACTAAAGTCAGAGAGAGGCAGCCAGAGAGTAGTGAGAGAGAGGAAGAGAGAGAGGATGAAGGATGAGTAGGAGGAGAAGGAGGATGAGGGAGAAGGACAGGGGAGGAGGTTGGATCCACCCTGAGAGACCCTATCAGCAGTGTAAATTAAAAAACAATTTACATTCTGAGACAGCTCAATACTTTGGCCCCCCGTTGTCTCGGAGCTAATCGAACAAGCTGATGGCTGTCGCCTCATAAAGGGACCAGGATCTCCCCATGGACGGCTGTGTGTGTGATAGGGGGGGGGGCGCTGATAAGTGCCACGGGGCTCCTCAGAACATAAACCACCAGGGCCTTCACGTAGCGCTCCACACGGCGGTTTAGGGCTACTTAGCCAACAATACCACATCGTTAACATTCAAACGGCCTGTGGGCCGCTGGCGATAGCGAGGAGGAATGGTTAGTTAATGAACTCTGCTGGGTCTACAGTTCAATAAAAAAAAAATAAAAAAAAACGATAAATGGAATCCTAGTGATTAAAAAAAGAAAAAAAAGAATAGGTGTCCTCTGGGGTTTGAGGCAGCCATCTTTCTGTCAGCATATTATCACGTATTACCGCGCACACGCACGCACACACGCACTTCTGCACGAACCTAGACACACACACACACACACACAGACCACACACACACACACACACACACACACACACACACACACACACACACACACACACACACACACACACACACACACACACACACACACACACACGCACACAACTCTGGCAGCTCAGGAATGTTAAACGATGCTCGTCAGGGAAAACAATGCAACAGTGCATCAGTGTCAGTAATAGTATGATATAATAAGTACGATATAGTTCCTTCTTCACCCACCCATTGTTGTCGCTCTCTCCCTCTCCCTGTGTTTGTTCTCTGTTTCTTCATCTCCGCCACAACTGACTTTGATTCCGTGTCCCTGAATATGTTATGAAAACAAAACGAGTGTGTGTGTGTCATTGGGTTTCATCGCTGTCAGGCTGGTAGACGGTTGAAGCACACATACACACACACAGAGACACACACACACACACACACACACACACACACACACACACACACACACACACACACACACACACACACACACACACACACACACACACACACGCACTTGCACTCAAGTTGGTTTCACACTGCATACAGGGACATTCTTTTGGTCATGTTGAATCACTCCTTGTTCCTCATGTGCATGTTATTTTGTTCTGCTCCTCGTGTCTATCCTCTCTCTCTCTCTCTCTCTCTCTCTCTCTCTCTCTCTCTCTCTCTCTCTCTCTCTCTCTCTCTCTCTCTCCTCTCTCTCTCTCTCTCTCCCTCCCTCCCTCCCTCTCTCTCATTCTCTCTTTTTCTGAATCTCTCTCCTCTCTCTCTCTCTCCCCCTCCCCCTCTCCCTCTCCCTCCCTCCCTCCCTCCCTCTCATTCTCTCTTTTTCTGAATCTCTCTCGTATCTCCCCCGCTGTATTGCCTTGTTTAGAGAGTAGCGAATTAAACACATAAACAAGCCCAGCTGCTGCGTCTCACCCGGGCCTGTGATCAAGAATTTAATTTGAACCTCGGGGGGGAGCAGCATCGGGGAACTGAGCAATATGTCGCAGGCTCCCAGGGTTTGCACGCGTCTGGAGCCGCTCTTCTCCTCTGTTCCTCCTCACAGGGAGGCGGGTGTCGCCTTAACGTGTCTGTGTTTGGTTTATTCTTCTTACACCCCCCCACCCCCTCCCTCCCCTTGTCTTATCCGCTCATTTTTTTCATGGGGAATCATAAATGAGCTATAGTCTGTGAAAGAGGCGCCGCAGCGCAGTGCGCCTCCAAGCAGCAGAGCCCGTCGCAGGGAGGAGCCGGGGAGGGAGCGGGAGGGAGAGAAGGAGAGTGATTGCGAGTCTGTACTTCCCAGTGAGAATAATAGGACACCGGTTATAATGACGTGAGAGGAGAGAGAGAGAGAGAGAGAGAGAGAGAGAGAGAGAGAGAGAGAGAGAGAGAGAGAGAGAGCGAGAGAGAGAGAGAGAGAGAGGGCGAGACAAACTCTTTTTTTCTTGTCTCTGCAGAGTGCCTGTCAACGTGACTAGGGTATAGAGGAACCCCATAGAGGAAAGAAAGGAAGAAGAATAAGTGGGAATATGAAAGATGTTTACTGCAATGGGCAGAGAGGACCAGAAAGAAAGAGACAGAGACGGGGAGAAAGTAAGAGACAGAGGACACAGAGTGACCGACAGAGAGAGAGAGAGAGAGAGAGAGAGAGAGAGAGAGAGAGAGAGAGACAGAGAGAGAGAGAGAGAGAGAGAGAGAGAGAGAGAGCGATGAAGAGAGAGAGAGGGAACTGTGGGGGACATAAGAGAAGGGAGATATACTAGAGAGCACAGGGGATAGGGGAGAGGGAGGGGAGGAAGTAATGAGGGTGCCAATAGTAAGGCTGGTGTGCAGGGCACAAGATACTCTCAAGTCAGCACCGCAGCACAATAAACGACAATTACTACTTCCTCCGACCTCTCGTTTTTTTTTTGACCTCTATCTCTCTTGTTGCTTCGTTCTTTCTTTTTTGTTTTTTTTCGTTTACTCCTTGCTCGCCTCCATCTCTCTCTGTCTCTGTCTCCTCTCTCTCTGTCTCTCTCATGTCTCTGTCTGTCTCTGTCTCCTCTCTCTCTCTGTCTCTCTGTCTCTCTCTCCTCTCTCTCTTCTCATCCTCTCTCTCGTATCTGGCTCTGCATCACAAACACATTTGTGAGCATCATTAGCCAAATCTAATCTGATGCTCGAAAATCCCCTTCGTAGATGGCTCCTGGGCCTTCTCAGGAGGTTGGTGCTGCTAGGGCAACTCCCTCAGTTTTCTTGCTTACTCTGGCTTAGCGCCGGGATATGGAAGATGCGTTCACTATGGCCCTTTGTGTGTGTGTGT
Source organism: Melanogrammus aeglefinus (assembly GCA_900291075.1). Taxonomy (NCBI): domain Eukaryota; kingdom Metazoa; phylum Chordata; class Actinopteri; order Gadiformes; family Gadidae; genus Melanogrammus; species Melanogrammus aeglefinus. Next base: position 162,131 of record OLKM01000022.1, read on the forward strand.
GTGGTGTGTGTGTGTGTTGTGTGTGTGTGTGGTTGTGTGGTGTGTGTGTGGTGTGTGTGTGGTTGTGTGTGTGTGTGTGTGTGTGTGTGTGTGTGTGTGTGTTTGTAAGAGAGCCAACAAAAATGTAAATGTTTGGTGATGTTGCAGTTCATCTGTGGGAAGGACTTTCGACAATACGACACACACATGCATGCATGCAGACACACACACTTTCACATACACACACACACACAGGCACACACTCTCACATCCTCACACACTCCAGCGGCCCAGGAGAGCTAATGGGACCCAGATGTGCGTGTGGTTCTTCACACTCACGTTGTACAAGACATACATTACAGGTCTATCCTCTATCTGTCCTCCATTCATCCCATACTGCTGCCCAAACGTGCGCGCGCACACACACACACCCACACACTACACACACACACACACACCACACACACACACACACACCACACACACCACACACACAGCAGACACACACAATCCACAACACACACGGTTGTCACATGTTCTTCACCCTATTCAAAAACAAAGGTATCGCATTTTGCAGAGCTGGCATGATGGCATCATCCTCTGACCCTCTCCTCCTCTGGCTCCCTCCTCCGGTCTCCCCTCAGGGTCTCTGCTCCCCTCCTGGTCTCTCCGTCAGGGTCTCTGCTCCCCTCTGGTCTCTCCTCAGAGTCTCTGCTCCCCTCCGGTCTCTCCTCAGAGTCTCTGCTGCTCGCTGGTCTCTCCTCAGTCTCTGCTGCCCGCTGTTCTCTCAGTCTCCGCTGCCTGCTGGTCTCTCCAACGTCTCCATGGAAATAAGTGAGAATCGATAATTCGTGGAGGCCGGACGTGCTGTGGTTTAACGACGTCTAACGGACAAATCAGGAGATATTAGGCTAGTTTAGCCCTGCTGAGAGAGCAAGCCCTCAAGGGGCTGACTTGATTGACGTGTGTGTCTGTGTGTGTGTGTGCACGTGTATATGGCTGTGTGTGTGTGTGTATATGGCTGCGTGTGTGTGTGTGTGTGTGTGTGTGTGTGTGTGTGTGTGTGTGTGTGTGTGTGTATATATGGCTGCGTGTGTGTGTGTGTGTGTGTGTGTGTGTGTGGTGTGTATATATGGCTGCGTGTGTGTGTGTGTGTGTGTGTGTATATGGCTGCGTGTGTGTGTGTTGCTGTGTGTGTGTGTGTGTGTGTGTGTTTGTGATAAGTAGTGGCGGAAAGGATCAGTTGTTTCATGGTTATATTCACACCTCCCTGCTTTTAAATGTCAACAGGAAAATGACATCCAGAAGTTTATGCACATATGTTCTGGTACAAAATCTGCATATAATAGTTTGAAAAAAATAGGATTTGGTCCGTCTTTGCTGAATTGGACGTGGCCTTGGGCCAGGCCCTATAGGAGGAGGGAATGGAGTCATGCTGTGATGGGATTGGTTTGGAACGTGTTTGAACATGTATCTGCTCTCTAGAGGCAGACACATTGTCTGGATTCAGGTGTAAAAGGACATCAATGAAACGGCGTCCTTTGCCATACACCGTTAAAAACTGTGAATAATCAGACCTCAGAACGACAGAAGAATGAAACAGATGGATTTCCTTTCGGGAATTGGCAAAGTGCTATCTTATCTTATCTTGGATACGTCCATCCAAGGGGGCGGCGTGTATTTCAGGAGGTAGAGCCAGTTGGCTGATAACTGGAAGGTTGCTAGTTCGAATGTCGAGGTGCCCCTTAGCAAGGCACCTCACCCTAACTGCCCCCCGACGAGCTGGCTGTCGCCTTGCATGGTGGACTCACGCCGTCCGTGTGTGAATGTGTGCATGAATGGGTGAATGTGAGGCAATATTGTGAAGCGCTTTGAGTTGCCACTGGTTGGGGAAGCGCTGTATAAATGCAACCCACAACCCCAAGCTAACGTCCTGTGTTTCAGGTCACAGAGTGTTTAAAGCGGGGGTATATGGAGAGACCAGCTGAGAGAGAGCAGCTGGGGTTTGGACCGGGGCTGGATCACAAATGGATGTCACAGTGGGACTTCTGGGATGGCTCTTCCTGTAGCGTCGCCTGAGACACACTGACCCACACTGACCCACACCGTTGAGCAACCCACGCCCGTGCTGCGGTCCGTGCTGCGGTCGGGGGGAGGGGGGGGGGGTGGGGAGGTAGACTGGAGAGTCTAAATGTATGAAGTGTTTTTTATAGGACATTCAACATGTCATCAACTCTCTCTCTCGCTCTCTCTCTTTACCTTCGCCGCTGTCAATCTCAATGCTGTACAGCTCTCGGACACTGCTCTCTCTCGCTCTCGCTCTCGCTCTCGCTCTCTCCCTCTCGCTCTCGCGCTCTCGCTCTCTCTCTCTCTCGCTCTCTCTCTCCGTTGCTATCACTATCTCTGTCTGTCAGTCAGACTGTCTGACTGTCACAGTCAATCAGTGTCTCTCTCTCGCTGACACTCTATCCCTCTCTTTCCGACCAACACTGAAATGAACGCACCCTCTCTCCCTTTCTCTCTCATTCTGTCTGTCTCTCTGTCTGTCTCTGTCAAAGACACACAGGCACAGACACACCCGCACCCTCTCTTTCCTTCTCTCTGTCTCTCTTTCATACTCTTTCTCTGTCAGGCACACAGACACGCCCACACAGACACTCCCTCACTCACAACCTCTCTCACCCTCTCTTGCCCTCTCTCGCCCTCTCTCACCCTCTCTCCCCCTCTCTCCCTCTCTCTCGCCCTGTCTCGCCCTCTCCCCCTCTCTCACCCTCTCACACCCTCTCACCCTCTCTTGCCCTGTCTCACCCTCTCTTACCCTCTCTCCCTCTCTCACCCTCTCTTGCCCTGTCTCACCCTCCCCTCTCTCACCCTCTCTTGCCCTGTCTCACCCTCTCTTACCCTCTCTCCCTCTCTCACCCTCTCTTGCCCTGTCTCACCCTCTCTCCCCTCTCTTTCTTGCCCTGTCTCACCCTCTCACCCTCTCTCCCCCTCTCTCACTCTCTGTCGCCCTGTCTCGCCCTCTCTCCCCCCTCTCTCGCCCTCTCTCCCTCTCTTACCCTCTCTCCCCCTCTCTCACTCTCTCTCGCCCTGTCTCACCCTCTCTCTCCCTGTCTCACCCTCTCTCGCCCTCTCTGCCCCTCTCTCCCCCTCTCACCCTCTCTTGCCCTGTCTCACCCTCTCTCCCCTCTCTCTCTTGCAGGGGACATCACTCAGAAGGGTTATGAGAAGAAGAGGTCCAAACTGATCAGGGCGTTTGTTCCGCATGCTGGAGGTAACCTAGCAACCTCTGACCACACCCCCCTGCTCCGCCCTTCCCTCCTGCCTACTTAGCTCCTCCCCCATGGCCCTTACGGGGCCAGCTTGCTCGCGGGGGGGAGTAGTGGAGGGTGGTGCGTCTCTCCGTACGCTATGAGCTGCAGTTGGTCGGACCCGCGGTGTTCTGTCACAAGTCTTTGTTCTCCTCTCTCTCTCTTTCTCTGTCTCTAGTCTATCTCTGTCTTTCTCCCCTTCTGTGTCTCTTTCTCTCTCTGTCTCTCTACCCTTTTCTTCTCTTTCTTCTTCTGTGTCTGTCTCTCTACCCTCTCACTCCGTCTCTCTCTCTCTCCTTATGTGTCTCTGTCACTCTACCCTCCGTCTCTCTCTCTCTCCTTCTGTGTCTCTCTCTCTACCCTCCGTCTCTCTCTCTCTCTCCTTATGTGTCTATGTCACTCTACCATCCGTCTTTCTCTCTCTCTACCCTCCGTCTCTCTCTCCTTCTGTGTCTCTGTCTCTCTACACTTTCCTCTCGCTCTCTCCTTCTGTGTCCATGTCTCTACCCTCCATCTCCCTCTCTCCTTCTGTGTCTATCTCTCTCTACCCTTTCCTCTCTCTCTCTCCTGTGTCTATGTCACTCTACCATCCGTCTTTCTCTCTCTACCCTCTGTCTCTCGCTCTCTCCTTCGGTGTCTATCTCTCTCTCTCCCCTTTCCTCTCTCTCTCCTTCTGTGTCTATCTCTCCCCTTTCCTCTCTCTCTCTCTCTCCTTCGGTGTCTATCTCTCTCTCCCCTTTCCTCTTTCTCTCTCTCCCTCTGTGTCTATCTCTCTCTACCCTTTCCTCTCTCTCTCCTTCTGTGTCTATCTCTCTCCCCTTTCCTCTCTCTCTCTCCTGTGTCTCTGTCTCTCTCCCCTTTCCTCTCTCTCTCTCCTTCGGTGTCTCTGTCTCTCTCCCCTTTCCTCTTTCTCTCTCTCCCTCTGTGTCTCTGTCTCTCTCCCCTTTCCTCTCTCTCTCCCTCTGTGTCTATCTCTCTCTCCCCTTTCCCCTCTCTCTCTCTCTCCTTCGGTGTCTCTGTCTCTCTCCCCTTTCCTCTCTCTCTCTCCTTCGGTGTCTATGTCTCTCTCCCCTGCCTGTGCTCTCTGGAGCTCCATGTTGGGTACTGGGTTCGGAGCCGTCCTACCAGACCTCAGCCTGAGCCTGTTCTTCTCCTGTCTGTCGCACACTGACTGTCCCGCCCACCTTTCCTCTGAGCATGACTAGAGGGACAGCTAGCTGAACCAATCACACGTCGCCATTCACTGGAACTCATTTTTGATCTGCCAAAATGAAATCATCTCCATTTCCATGCCTGAGTTTGACCTTTTCGATGTGTCTATATTATCTGTGTCCACCGCATCTGTGCTTATGTATGTTCCTGTCGTGTTGTCTCTGGTGTGTGTTGTGTGTGTGTGTGTGTGTGTGTGTGTGTGTGTGTGTGTGTGTGTGTGTGTGTGTGTGTGTGTGTGTGTGTGTGTGTGTGTGTGTGTGTATCTCTGGTGTGGTGTTTGTCTTTGTTTTGTATGCATACGTGTGCCTATATGCATATATTTGTATGTATGTTTGTGTGTGTGTGTGTCTGTGTGTGTGTGTGTGTGTATACCTGGTGTGGTGTCTGGGTTTTGTGCGTGTGCTTGTGCGTGTGTGTGTCTGTGTGTGTGCGTGCTCTCTCTGTAGGGATGGAGGGCCCCATGTCCCACCGGACCCCCCTCGGACCCCCCTCTGCGGCCCGTTTCCATCGGCGACGGACCTCGGGGGCCAGAGATGAGCGTTACCGATCAGGTACCGACGCTGGCGACACCATCATCTTTATGCTGAAGGTTTTGAATGCAAACTAAAATATGTTTTAATTTGTACGACCTTTCAATCCAGTGATATATTGACTGTATGCTTCGAGAGGCCTGATCTGGCGGTTGAGAATTCGTACCCGAGTTTGCGACTTGGAACTCAGGGTCAACCTGCCGTTTTATTACATGTTTCCTCGTTGGAAGGCGGAAATTTCCGACCTCAGAGTTATTATGGAACCCAGCATTACGCCGGACACACCGTGGTCACGGTGGTACACGGACTATCCAACCAGAGGAGATTCTAGAACCACAAAGAGTTCCGCGTCGGGGATGTTTGGCGCTCAGAGCTCAGTCGCAACGATGGCAACAGTCGAATGCTTGCATAAGGACCCTGAGATATAAAGCTCTGAGGCCGTCTGCTACGATCAGCGCCGGGAAACACCTCTTGAGGCTGTGAGATACGGGGGTGAGGGGGGGTGGGGGGCTCGCGCTAACTTGACGCCTGGAGTTGGAATCTGGCAGCCCAACATCAAAACACAAACATCAGGGAGTACGTCTCACCGGGAGAGAGTCTGGATGAACGATTGCGCTGCGCTACTTGGCAACGGGTGAGAAATGATGAGGGTCGCGGTGATGTTTCAAGGTGTGACATTGTTGTAATCAGTCAGTGTTGTGGTCGCTCGCCTTGTTTAAACAGCAGGGTATGTACGGCAATACCCACAATATGGTTTTAAACCAAAATGGGATTCGACCGGTCAAATCAACCCAAGCCTGTCCCTAGCCATCATCTAGGAGGCGGCCCTCATGCAAAAAACAAGCAGAGCTTCAATTTTCAATGGCAGGCTAGCATTAGCTTGCCACATTTACTCATGCATGATGACATAATTCTTAGTACACTGAAATCCATAACCTTACCATTAGATGGCACTAAACCCGACATACTGCACCTTTTAAATGTATGTACAATGTTTTTTATCTTCAGGTGCTAGGGTTAGAGATGGTTCAGTTGAGGTATAAGGTCAGAGGTGGTCAAGTTTACCCAAGGGTTCAGAACTGGGCCAAATGTTGGGTAAAGCGATGCATCATGGGAAATGACCAAAGGATAAGTTCTTCTGGTTACACCCCTGCTTTAAGCCTCCTCCAACTTTAGTCTTTCTTCTTCCCTCCAAATGGAAATCATGGGTTTGGAATATTGAAAGACATTGATGACATCCCAAACCTGCACATGTACTTATTATATGTGCATCATCCCTGCAGATGGAGAACAAGAAACAAAACTAAAAACCCGTCTCTTTCCCTCTGGAACTCTCTCTCTCGCTTTCTCTCTCCCCCTTTTCTGTATCCCTGCTCTCTCTCTCTCTCTCTCTCTCTCCCCCCCCCCCCCCCCCCCCCCCAGACGTCCACACGGAGGCGGTCCAAGCCGTTTTGGCACGCCACGTAGAGAGGAAAGTTGCCGTGCCGATGCCATCCAAACGCCGCTCGCTAGTAGTTCAGACGTCTATGGATGCCTACACACCCCCAGGTGAGATACACACACACAAACACCCGCGCGCACACAACTACACACACACCCACATACAAATTGAGGCACAGACAAACAGACAAATAGACACACTGACACTCCCCACCCACAGACACACTCACTCACAGACAGACCGACAGACACACACAAATATACACTACACATAAATAAATACAGACACACACACACAAATATACACACACATAGACACAGAAACACAGAAACACATATAGACACAAGCACTTATCTATAGACACAGACAGACACACACCCACACACACACACACAAACACACACACACACACAACACACACACACACACACACACACACACACACACACACACACGCACGCACGCACGCACGCGCGCGCGCGCGCGCGCAAACGCATCCGCACAGACAGATGCTTCAGTCAAGAGCGCATTACCAATCGGTCTGAACGCCGTCGTTAAAGAGGGCAGACTCTTCTTTACGACTGACATTAGGAGGCAGCAGACAGTGCAGAGCGGACTAAGGCCAGGGGAGCCTATAAATACACTCCAACACTACTCTGTGACCCTGCGGTGATCTGAGACAGGAGAGGCTGCTCCACTCAGCACAGGGAAGGGGACATTCAGAGACACACACACACACACACGTTGATAAACAAGACGCGTACACATGCACACATGCAGACACGCACACAAACGCGCATGTGCGCACACACACACATATGCAGAAATGCATACACACACAAACACATAGCCACACACAGACAAACACACACGCACACACAAAGGCAAACACACACACGCAAATGAACAAACATACACACACAAGCGCAAACACGCAGACGCACGCACAAACAAACAAAGGTTCACGAATACTGTACACCAATCATAATGATCAAATATATACCCATGTGCTCACATTAACACACACACCCACACACCAACACACACACACAGATGCAAACGTAACTACGCACACTCGCCTAGGATTGGGTTTCGATTGGAGGTTGTTTACCCCCCCCTTTCCCCCGTCCCCCGTCCCCGTCAGAGTTACCTCTTAAATCTCAGCAGTGATCAGCGGGCTTCAGACTTCCTGTCCCCCCCCCAGAAGCAGCTCAATACTCTGCTACGGCATGAGCGCCGACGGCCTGAGAACACTGCGGCACCTGCGGGCGGGGCCGGATGGATCACATCAACCCATCGACTCGGCCCTAATTACGGCCGGCTCTCGTACCACGCCGGGTTTTTCTCGGCCTCTGGTTTTTCGAGCCAAGATCTTTTCCGCAGGAATCCAATCTGATTGGATAATGACAGCAGGACGCTTGTCCGAGTAGTCCCGCTGTAGGCCCTGGCTATAAATATAGAGAGAGCGCTGGTGGAGTGTAACGGGGGGGTTCTGGTGGGCGTTGTAGCCTGCACTGCTGACCTGCTGAGGTCTTACTAGAGGTACCGGCTAGTATATACTACACTGACATTATACATACTAACAGTAAACCCTTACCTGATATATATCATGTTTAGTTTTGGTGTACCTAGTGGTTCTACAACTATATATAGGTATGTGTTGAGCGAATTAATGATTTTTGAATATGTACAGAAGCTTGTTTCTGTTTTATTAACGTTTGTCTAATGAAGGGGGCAATTACCCTGTAATGATTTAAATATAAATCCACTTAACATATTGCAATGGTTGTTGAATAGCGTTGAATAATATAAACTACTGTTTAAGTGTTATTTTTAGATTATTATTCACGTACAGCTACATTTTGCATTGTGAGGTTTTTTTTTATGAATATCTCTAATCATACTGTAGTTGTGTATTAGATGATCATGTTTCATAAATGCATATCGCAAATCACACTAGTGTTCGATTATAGCGTTCCGTTAATGAATATCTCTAATCTAGCTCAGACCGCAATGTACAGAGCTGTAGATGTGTTGAATTGTCGCGTTTCTTTAACGAATATCTCTATTCACACTGTAGTTGTGTGTTAGTTTATCGTGTTTTGTTAATGCATATCTCCAATCACACGGTAGATGTGTGTTAAGTGATCACGTTTCGTTAATGCGTATCGCTAATGCCCACACTGTAATTGTGTGTTAGTTTATCGTGTTTGCGTCGATGTTTACATCTAATCCCACTGTAGTTGTGTTATTTTATCGTGTTTGCGTCGATGTTTATCTCTAATCCCACTGTAGTTGTGTTAGTTTATCGCGGTCCGTCCATGATTGCCTCTGATGCTCGCACTAGTTGTGTAAGTTTATCGTGGTCCGTCCATGATTGCTCTCTGATGCTCACACTAGTTGTGTTAGTTTATCGTGGTCCGTCCAGGATTGCCTCTGATGCTCACACTGCTGGTGTGTTGTCCTGCCTCGCTGACCCCCTACTGACCTCCACTGACTCTCACTAGGACTGTCCCCCCTGTGCTCAGACTCCTCGTCGGGCTCCGAGGGGGAGGAGGAGGAGGAGGAGGAGGAGGAGGGGGGACCCGGGGACGACATGCACGGGATGGAGCACTGGCTGACGCGCCCCGCCCAGCTAGGCCCCGCCCACCTGGGCTCCACCTCCTCCTCCTCCTCGTCCACGCAGAGCGGGGGCAGCGGCAACGCCGGGCGGCTGGCTGACTCGCTGGCGCACGCCCACATCTCCCACCCGCACCTGTCGCACACGCACCTGTCGCACCCCCACCTGTCGCACCCCCACCTCTCCCACGCCCACCTGAGCCAGTCGCTGCACCAGCAGAGCCACCTGTCCCAGTCCCACCACGGTGAGGGTGGATGTGTGTGTGTGTGGGTGTGTGTGTGTGGTTCTGTGCAATGATGTGTGTGTGTGTGTGTGTGTGTGTGTGTGTGTGTGTGTTTGTGCGCTTGTGTGTTTGTGTGTGTGTCTGTGTGGTTGTGCGTGTGTGTGTCTGTGTGGTTGTGCGTGTGTAGTTGTGTGTGTGTGTGTGTCTGTGTGGTTGTGTTTGTCTGTGTGGTTGTGTGTATGTATGTGTGTGTGTGTGTGTGTGTGTGTGTGTGTATGTGTGTGTGTGTCTGTGTGGTGTGTGTGTGTGTGTGTGTGTGTGTGTGTGTGTGTGTGGTGTGTGTGTCTGTGGTTGTGTGTGTGTGTGTGTGTGTGTGTGTGTGTGTGTGTCAGAGAATGAAGGATAACAGTTATGATGTATATTGAATGATACTGATCATCTATGTGGATAAAAGTAATGTATTAATAGTTTGACGTTTTTCATGTTTTATCACTTATTCAATATTCAAAATTAGCCTTAGATATTTTTTATTAACTATATCCATTTATTATACCCTGAGAATATACTTTAACGTCTTCAGCGAAATTGCTGATACGAGAAATTGTGTGTGTGTGTGTGTGTGTGTGTGTGTGTGTGTGTGTGTGTGTGTGTGTGTGTGTGTGTGTGTGTGTGTGTGTGTGTGTGTGTGTGTGTGTGTGTGTGTGTGTGTGTGTGTGTGTGTGTGTCTCCAGGTATCGGCCACCTCTCTCTGAAGAGGAAGGGGGCTCTGAGCGTAGCGGAAAACGGGGGTTCTCTGAGACGCTCCTGTGAGTTCGGCTCCGACATGCTGTGGCCCCCCCCTCTAGAGTCAGACGGTAGGTCGAAACAAACGCATGCCCGGCCGCCCTCACTCACACCGCACACACACCTGTCTGCCAACACCAGCAGCCAATAGGAATATAGTTCATAAGTCTCAAGTATTGACTTGCTTCAAGTGTTATAGTTTCATACCCCAAAAAACAAATTGACTAACTTCTAATTTACTAATTAGCCACTTAAACAATTAACATTAGACCGACTAAGTGAACCCAATAATTTCTGAACACATTAACCCACTTAACCAATTAACAATTAAGACGATTCTGTTAACAAGCGGGCCAATTAACCAATTAACAATTAGACGGACTAACCAAGTGATCCCAATCTTTTCTTAACACATCAACCCACTTAACCCTCAACCCGCTTAACCAATTAACCATTAAGGCCAGCCCCTTAACGAGCGGACCAATCGAGCAGTTCCCCGTTCATATCACTCACCCCACCGATGCTAAACAGTCTCTCTCTTGTGTCTCCCCCACTCCCCTCCCCCCTCGGCCGTCTGTCTGTCCCTCTGCGGCCTCCTCTCCACCCCCCCCTCCCCTCCCCCCCCTCTTCCAGAGAAACACTCCCGCCCTCCAGATGTGACTCGTTACTCCTCTCACTCCTCTCACTCCCACACAGAGCGCCACCACATGGCCAACATGGGAACCATCGCCCGCAACACCCAGAAGTACGGCAACGCCGAGCGCATGGAGACCGGCGACGGTAAGCGCTTTGTTCAGCAGGAGGCATAAGGCCCCGGTTCGATTCCCGGCGTTCAATTAATTGTTGTGTGAGTGCCCTAGATGACGAGTTGTCTAACCCATGTTCATTGATCATTTGTCTGTGTCTGTGTATGTTTCTGTGTGTGTCTGCCTGTGTATGTGTGTGTTTGTTTATGTGTGTTGGTGTGTGTGTGTGAGCATTTTCGTGTGCATGTTTGTGTTTTTATTTGTGCGTGTGTGTGCGCATGTGTGCGTGTCTGCATGTGTGTGTTTGACTGTGTTTGTGTGCATGTTTGTTTTTTATTTGTGTGTGCGTGTGTGTGTTTATGTGTATGTGTGCATACGTCGTCCTGTGCATGCGTGTGTGTGTGTCTGTGTGTGTGTGTGTGTCTGTGTGTGTGTGTGTGTATCTGTATGTGCGTACATGCAGGTGTGCCAGTCAGCAGCCGCGTGTCGGCTAAGATCCAGCAGCTGGTGAACACCCTGAAGCAGCCGCGCAGACCCCCGCTACGAGAGTTCTTTGTGGACGACTTCGATGAACTCCTAGAAGGTAGCGCTCGCTCATTCTCTCTCTCTCTCTCGTCTGTCTGTCTGTCTGTCTGTCTGTCTGTCTGTCTGTCTGTCTGTCTGTCTGTCTGTCTGTCTGTCTGTCTGTCTGTCTGTCTGTCTGTCTGTCTGTCTGTCTGTCTGTCTGTCTGTCTGTCTGTCTGTCTCTCTCTCTGTCTCTGTCTCTGTCTCTCACTCTCACTCCCTCACACGTATGCCTGTGAAGTTTAAACAAGGATATTGCAATATGAATAGATAAAATTAGAGACGGTGAAAAATCATTTGAGGGTGTCTGTCTCTCTTTCTGGCTCCATATCTCCGTTCATCCTGCTGTCTGTGTGTATGTCCCCCTGATATGTGTGTCTCTCTTTCTGTCTCCATCTCTCTGTCTGTGTCTATGTACCCCTGGTATGTCTGTATCTGTCTCTCTTTCTGTCTCTCTTTCTGTCTATATCTCTGTCCGTGTCTCTCTACCCCTGGTGTGTCTGTATCTGTCTCTACCCTCGCCTTGTGATTCACGTCGTATGAATCTATCTTTATACCAGCGAACCCCTCGCTCTTGTCTGTTCCTTTGTCTGTCCGTCTGTCCTTCCGCTAGCCTCTTCTCCCCTCCATCTCTCCCGCCTTCCCACCGTCCATCTGTCTCTCCTTCTGCTCGTGCTTCCTGCTCCTCTCTGTTCTCCACCTCTCCGTGTCTGCTCATCTGAATCACTCCACGCCGACGCTAGCTGGGCTCGCCGATGTTCAGAGAGCGCGGTCGGTGTCTTCCAAATGGCCGCCCATGTGTTCTTCACGCTGGTGTCAGAAATAAGTGTGAGGAAAACCACAGCGGCGGCGGCTCGGGCGTTCCGGACGCGGTCAGCAAGGCCGTTCTGTCGGTCAACGGGAGACTGAAGGAGACCACGGGAGACTGAGCCGTCTCGCTCTGCGCTGACGGACCGCTCGTTAAAACGTCCCCCCACCGACCGACGATACTGATCTGCTCTCTCTTCGTTTAGTGTTTTCACTGCATCATAGTTAGATCAGATCAAAGGCGATGAGGTTTGTTTTTCCTCTGGAGCCAAATGGGCAGCGTCTTAGATCTGTTCTCGAGTTGGAATGCACTTCTTCAACTCTGTAGAAACGGCAACATTTGTTGTTGTTTTTAGATTATGGTTATATTTTGCGTTAGTGTGAGGGTTGGAACATGATATTTAAACAAAATAAATGTCATGCTGCGACATCGGTTTATGAAACAGATTTGTTTTGAATGAAAGAGTTGTGTTCAAGAGAGTTGGGCGGCATTTGGCTCAGGAGGTGGAGCGGCTCGGCTGGGAACCAGAAGGTTGCTAGTTTGAGTGTCGAGGGGTCCCTGAGCAAGACGCCTCACCCTGACTGCCCCCCAACGACCTGGCTGTCGCTGTGTGAACGTGTGTATGAATGGGTGAATGTGAGGCAATGTTGTAGAGCGCTTTGAGCGGTCACTTGTTGGAAAAGCGCTAAGTTGAGTCCATCAAAGGAGGCTAACCGTTGTGTTTCCTCCGCTTGTGTCTCCAGTCCAGCAGCCCGACCCTAAGATGCCACGCCCCGAGGGGGCGGAGATGATGCCGGTCCGGGGGGAAGCGCTGGGCGTGGTCACCAACTGGCCCCCCTCCCTGGAGGCAGCCCTCCAGCGCTGGGGGACCATCTCCCCCAAAGCCCCCTGCCTCACCAGCCTGGACACGGCTGGGAAGCCCCTCTACGTGCTCACCTACGGTGAGGATACGCCACCCCACCTGGCCGCTGTTAGGCCTCCTGGCTAGTGGTAGCATACCTGGCTAGTACTAGCATTCTTGGCTGGTGGTAGCACACCTGGCTAGTGTTAGCTTACATGGCTAGTGGTAGTGGTAGCATACTTGGCTAGTGGTAGCATACTTGGCTAGTGGTAGCATACTTGGCTAGTGGTAGCATACCTGGCTAGTGTTAGCTTACATGGCTAGTGAGACTCATACCTACTGGTAGCCATCACCTGGCTAGCGGTAGCATTCCTGGCTAGTGGTAACATACCTGGCTAGTGGTAGCATACCTGGCTAGTGCTATTCACCACCTGGCTAGTGGTAGCATACCTGGCCAGCAGATGTCATAGAGAAGCCTTATTATTTTGATTAATGCTGTTTATGTTAGATATTAATTCTGTGAAAAATGTAATGCATTGCATCACATACTACTTCAGCACACACACACACACACACACACACACACACACACACACACACACACACACACACACACACACACACACACACACACACACACACACACACACACACACACACACAATTAAGCACATTACAATATTTTGAGGACATTCTGAATTAAGCAACACTCTGACGCTAAATACCAACTGTAACATTTATTTTAATTTAGCGGCTTATATAAAAGGACACACAGACACAGACACACACACACACACACCGATGACCTCATATCCTGTGTCTTGATCCCTGCAGGGAAGCTGTGGTCTCGCAGCATTAAGCTGGCTTACAACATCCTGCACAAACTGGGCAGCAAGCAGGAGCCCATGGTCCGGCCCGGCGACAGGGTGAGTCACACGGCAACACGCTCAGCCTGAATTCTCATTGGCTCTGCTCCCAGCTCACGATTCTAAATTTAAAGAGTGATGAAATGTGGCAATGTTGTTACTCGCCAGAGATCTACATATCCAAACAGGCATGGAAGATGTGTTTTCAATTCTTTATTACGTAAGCAGATGTTTTATTACATGATATAATATTTGTATTCGTATATTATTTACAAAGTATGGTGTATAAATATTAAGGCTCGATGATTATTATTTTTTTTACTTAATGATTTGCCGGCAAAAAGCTCACCTGCGCTTGTCCATAAATCCTCAGTATTAAACCATTTTATTATAATTATGCATAATTATATTAGTAATGCATAACCTTTATATCCCTGTGTTCCTCCACTCCACCAGGTGGCGCTGGTGTTCCCCAACAACGACCCGGTGGCATTTATGGTGGCCTTTTACGGGTGTCTCCTGGCCGAGGTGGTCCCTGTGCCCATCGAGGTGCCCCTCACCCGCAAGGTACGGCAGCAGACCTCCTCTCAGCCTTGTGGCGGAGGTGTGTCCATCCCCCGGACACAAAGGGTTCTGGGTTCAAAACCTCAATGACCAAGATCCCACCTGAAGCCCTCCCTGAAGAAGAGCCCTACCCCAGTTGGGTTGATCACAAGGTCTCCGAGACTTTTGTGGGGCAATGATTCAATATCGGGGTCGGCTTCGCTCAGGAGGTAGAGCGGAGTATGACCATCCACCGCTTTGGATAAAAGCGTCCGCTAAATACCCGAAATGTGACTATAAATGTAAACATCAACATAGAAGCGCTAACCTCACCCAGGAAGAACACGGGCAGCGTTAATAACACCTGGTTGTTCTAGCGAGAGGAGCACTCTGTTTAGCGTTGTGTTAGCGAGCTAGCTTGTTAGCGCAGTGTCGGAAACTCTGGTGTCCCAGGAGTGCGCACACATTCACTCATTAGCCCGACGGAAAACAATGAGGGGAGCTACGGGGTTGAAACTAGAACAACGAGAACTGTTTGAACAACAGCCCAGTAGGAGCCCCCCCATGTTTGACCCAAATCAGTTCATATATCAACCAAGAGTAGAGAAGATGGGTGTACTATGATGCAAAGTAGGTTAAGGGTGTAAGAAAAGCACTCATTATTGATGTGTGAATGAACTGCTAGTGATTTGGCGTGGTCTGTGTTATGACTGAGTCTGCCAATGATGGGGAGGGAGGGAGAAGAGAGACTGAGAGAGAGAGAGAGAGAGAGAGAGAGAGAGAGAGAGAGAGAGCAAGCAAGCCTCTTCTCACTGATATCTAGAGGACCATAGAGAGAGAGCTGTATGTTTTAGTTTTATGTGAATAGAGTCATTTTGAAAGTGCAACATTCGTTATGAACGT
>OLKM01000022.1:187304-192304 GCA_900291075.1 Melanogrammus aeglefinus
GTGGGGTCTCCCTGGCTCTGACCAGCGACGCCTGTCATAAGGGGCTCCCCAAGACCTCCACCGGGGAGGTGCCCCAGTTCAAAGGTCAGCCCTCCTCACAAACACACAGTGTGCGCTCGTTGGGTGTGTAAAAGGGGTGTGTGTAACAGGTGTCTGTGTGTGTTTGGTGGGGGTGTGTGCAGGCTGGCCGAAGGTGATGTGGTTGGTCACGGAGTCGAAGCACCTGTCCAAACCGCCCCGGGACTGGTTCCCCGCACTGAGGGAGGCCAACCAGGACACGGCCTACATAGAGGTGCACACACACGCACACGCACAGGCACACGCACACACACACACCGCAGCTGTCCTCTCTAACTGGTTTGTGTCTCCCAGTACAAGACCTGTAAAGATGGAGGAGTGTTGGGAGTCACGGTAACCAGAGCGGCCATGTTGGCCCACTGCCAGGCTCTGACGCAGGCCTGCTCCTATACCGAGGGTAAAGGTCACACACACATACACACACACACACATACACACGCTTGTATCCATTCAGTGTGTAAGATTCAATTTAGAAGAGCTTGAAGGTTGGGTATGGGATTTGCGAAACGCCAGCAGATTTTGAAAATACACAACTCAAATGGTCCAACCCCCTCTCCTTCAACACTGACTCTGACTCCACCCATTCAAAGTGCATCGATACGCAATCATGCACGAGGGCGAACACAGATGTGCGAGAGCGAACCAGGCTAGCTAGGTTGGAGTTTAGGGTTGTCTTCTAGTGCTAGGTCCAAATGTGGATTAGCTAGTTAGCTAGCTCCAGTAGCTACCACAGGATAACAACAAACAGAAGCTTGCTCTGGGTCACGAGCTTTGAGTACATGCACGAAGGGGTCACGCGCGGGGAGCGGGGGAGGGGGAGGGGGAGTGCAGTACGACTGTTTGATTGACATACCTACTATCCAATGCCACTCGGTGGTTCTGGAAATCATTGGCTGGAGTTTTTCGAGCCCTGCCCGTTCCACAGATGATTGACTTGTTTAATTTTCATGTCAGTACTTCTAACTCAGTGGCTGTAAGTGGGTTATGATAAGGTTTTCCAGTAATTTTGCAAAAATGGCCAAAAAAGAGAACTCCATACCCAACCTTTAATTGACATCAGCTTTTACTTTGGTATGGATGAACATGGCTGAGTTGTGTATGAATGTGGAGAGGGAGGCCACACGTACAGAGGCTATAGACAGCAGGCCTAACGACCGTCTCTCTGCAGCTGAGACCATGGTCAACGTCCTGGACTTCAAGAAGGACGTGGGACTCTGGCACGCCGTCCTCACCGTAAGACCTGTCAGCCTGCCTGTCTGTCTGTCTGCCTTCCTGCCTGTCTGTCTGTCTCTGTCTGCCTGTCTACCTGTCTTTCTGTCTGTCTGTCTGTCTGTCTGTCTGTCTGTCTGTCTGTCTGTCTGTCTGTCTGTCTGTCTGTCTGTCTGTCTGTCTGTCTGTCTGTCTGTCTGTCTGCCTGTCTGTCTCTCTCTCTGCCTGTTTGCCTGTGTGTCTGTCTGTCTGCCTTCCTGCCTGTCTGTCTATCTGTCTGTCTCTGTCTGCCTGTCTTTCCTTCATCTTTAATGCATTTTTCAACTTGTTGTAGATCAAAAACAAATATTTTTAAGGCAATCTAAAATCTCTCCGCCTCTGGCAGTTCAATTCATTTCATGAGAGCTTTATTGGCATGGAAGATAAACAATCAGGAACCCTATCCATCACCCCACTTCTCCCCCTCACTCCCCCCTCACTCTTTCTTCCAATACCCCCCTTCTCTTTCTTTCTCTCTGTCTCTCTGTCTCTCTCTCTCTCTCTCGCTCTCTCTCTCTCTCTCTCTCTCTCTCTCTCTCTCTCTCTCTCTCTCTCTCTCTCTCTCTCTCTCTCTCTCTCTCTCTCTCTCTCTCTCTCTCTCTCTCTCTCTCTCTCTCTCTCTCTCTCTCTCTCTCTCTCTCCCAGAGTGTGATGAACATGATGCATGTGATCAGTGTTCCCTACGCCCTGATGAAGGTCAACCCGTTGTCCTGGATACAGAGGGTCTGCCAGTTCAAAGGTTAGCCCCTTTTATCATCACCACCATCACAACCAAAAGCTTATTTAGATTTTGAGACATAACTTGTGATGAGACACCTGTTTGACTCCTTTGGTTGTGTTCTTGGTTTTTGTGTGTTCGGTGTGTGTGCATGACTGTGTGTGCGCCTGTGTATGTGCGTACGCGGGTGTGTGTGTCTGCGCGTGCATTTGTGTGCGTGTCTGTGTGTGTGTGCGTCTGCGTGTGTGTGTCTGTGTGTGTGTTCCTGTGTCTGTATATGTGTGTGCGTTTGTGTGCGCGCGTATGTGTGCGTATGTGTGCGTGCCTGTGCCTGTGTGTGTTTGGTGTGTGTGTGTGTGTGTGTGTGTGTGTGTGTGTGTGTGTGTGTGTGTGTGTGTGTTTGTGTGTGTAGCTAAGGTGGCGTGTGTGAAGTCGCGGGACATGCACTGGGCGCTGGTGGCCCACAGAGAGCAGGGGGACGTAGACCTGAGCTCCCTGCGGATGCTGCTGGTGGCCGACGGATCCAACCCCTGTGAGATGTTATAGATGTTATAGGATACAGGTTATAGGATGTAGGTCATAGGTTATAATGTGTAGGTTCAAGGTTTTAGTATATAGGTTATAGTTGATAGGCTATAGGTTAAAGGTTATAGGTTAAAGGATGTAGGTTATAGGTTATAGGATGTAGGATGTAGGTTACAGGATGTAGTATAAAGGTTATAGGTTATAGGATGTAGTTTATGTAGGTTAATAGTTTATAGTTAAAGTGAAACCAGCCTTCAGATGGAAGTGATGTCCTGGGTTATGTAACAGACTATGGGTTTAAATATGGCCTCAAAGCTCCCCCTAGGGGTGAACATCTGCTACTGAATTATTGATTATTACTGGCAGATGGGTTCACAAGGTAACGCCAATCAAACTCTGGTCACACCCCCCAAATTTGGTTTACAGCAATATAGCCCCGCCCCTAAAACAAAAAAGTAGGACTGGTAGTGGGCGGGTCTAGTAGTGGGAGGGTCTATCTCCAACATGGTGATTGGTCCTCCCTGTAAGACCCATTGCTCCTGTGCACCTGATTGGCTCCTTTAGCCACGCCCATCACTAACGTGTGGCCCCGCCCTCAGGGTCCATTTCGTCATGTGACGCCTTCCTCAACGTCTTCCAGACCAAGGGGCTGAGGTCAGAGGTCATCTGTCCCTGCGCCAGCTCCACCGAGGGGCTGACGGTGGCCATCAGGAGGTACACACACACACACACGCACGAACAAATGGGCACACACACGCACAGAGACACACACACGCGCATATGCATGCACACGCACACACAAACATACACAAACACATACAGACACACACACACACACACACACACACGCACATACGCAAACTCACTAACCCAAATACATGCACACACAAACACACACAGGCAGAGCAACACATGCTAACATATGCACAGAGATTACACATGCTCACAAGCCTGACCACACCCTTTCCTCCCCCTGCCCTCTGATTGGCTGCAGGCCCCTGGAGGAGGGGGCGGTCCCGGGCCGGGGGGTTCTGTCCATGCAGGGTCTGAGCCACGGAGTGATCCGATTGGACAGCGAGGAGAAGCTCTCTGTCCTCACGCTGCAGGACGTGGGCGGAGTCATGCCCGGAGGTACCATCCCCTTCCGAAAGTCCATTAAAAAATAAGAGCCCTCTTTGTTTTATTTTGGAGAGTAAGTAAACAGTAACTTTAATACTCTCTCTCTCTCTCTCTCTCTCTCTCTCTCTCTCTCTCTCCTCTCTCTCTCTCTCTCCTCTGTCTCGTCCTCTCTCTCTCTCTCTCTCTCTCTCTCTCTCTCTCTCTCTCTCTCTCTCTCTCTCTCTCTCTCTCTCTCTCTCTCTCTCTCTCTCTCTCTCTCCTCAGCTGTGATGTGTGTCGTTCGCCCCGAGGGCTTTCCCCAGCTCTGTCGGACAGACGAGATCGGGGAGCTGTGTGTGAGCTCAGTCGCCACGGGAACGGGATACTACGGCCTCACCGGGATGACCAAGAACACGTTTGAGGTGAGGGAGATGACCCCTGACCCCTACCTGTAGGCCTCCTACAGCCAGGTGACCCCTGACCCCTACCTGTAGGCCTCCTAGAGCCAGGTGACCCCTGACCCCTACCTGTAGGCCTCCTACAGCCAGGTGACCCCTGACCCCTCTCGCTCCCCAGGTGTTCCCGGTGAGCGAGGAGGGCGAGCCGCTGGGCGAGCGGGGCTTCGTGCGGACGGGCCTGCTGGGGTTCCTGGGGCCGGGGGGCCGTGCATTCGTGGCGGGGAAGATGGAGGGTCTGATGGTGGTGGGGGCGCGGCGCCACAACGCCGACGACCTGGTGGCCACCGCCCTCGCCGTGGAGCCCATGAAGTTCGTCTACAGAGGGAGGTGAGGCACCAACGCGCACACACAGACACCTTTATACACACAAACACACACACAGACACACAGTGTCTGTCTGTGTGTGTGTGTGTTTGTGTGCACAACCGCAGTACCAACAGTATCTGTCTTTATATACCGGTGCTGTGTATCTGTGTGTGTGACGGTGTGTGTACATATCTGATAGTATACGGTAAATATATATCTGTGTGTGTGATGGTGTGCTGTGCTCCAGGATCGCCGTGTTCTCCATCACGGTCCTCCACGATGAGAGGGTGGTGGTGGTGGCGGAGCAGAGACCTGACTCCACAGAGGAGGACAGCTTCCAGTGGATGAGCAGAGTGCTGCAGGTACACACGCACACGCACACACGAACGAACGCACAGGCACACAGACACACACACACACACACACACACACACACACATACACATACACATACACACACACACACACACGCACAAACACGCACGCATACACATGTACGCACGCACACCCACACACACACGCGTATGCACGCGCACAGACACATGCACAAACACACACCACAGACAGAC
>OLKM01000022.1:197304-234804 GCA_900291075.1 Melanogrammus aeglefinus
GTTGCGCGTCATGTAGCATGTGGTTGACATGTCGTGTATGTCATGTAGCATGTTGTTGACCTGTGTTGTGCGTCAGATGACCTCCCTAAGAAGAAGCCCTCTCTGCTCTTCAAGCCGTCCAACCCTGAGAGCCTCGCCTACCTCGACTTCAGCGTGTCCACCACCGGCATGCTGGCCGGGGTCAAGGTACACACACACACACACACATACAGACAGACATATACACACACTCACTCACACAGACACACACACACCCACACAGATACACGGCGCTCACATCGCCATGTGTAGCTCCGCCCAGGGTGGGTGTGTCCCCGTGTGGGAGGAGTCTGAGGGTGTGGTGTTCCCCAGATGAGCCACGCTTCCACCAGCGCCTTCTGCCGCTCCATCAAGCTGCAGTGCGAGCTGTACCCATCGCGGGAGGTGGCCGTCTGCCTGGACCCCTACTGCGGCCTGGGCTTCGTGCTCTGGTGCCTCTCCAGGTGCCCCCCACACACACACACACACATCCGCACACACACACACACACACACACACACACACACACACACACACACACACACACACACACACACACACACACACACACACACACACACACACACACACACACGCATTCGCATGCACACACACACAAGCACGCACACACACACACACGAACACACACATATATCCAAACACACACCAACACACGCACACACAAGCACGCTCACACACAGATACACATAAATATGCACAAACGCATACATACGCTCAGACACACATACATACGCACACAGACATACACACACGCAATGTTACTCGAAGTGTGTGTGCAGTGTGTACTTAGGCAAGTGTATAACGTGAGGTTTGTGTGCACCTCTAGGTATGTGTGCAGGGCGTAACGTGAGGTGTGTTTGTGCAGTGTGTAAGTGTGTGTGCAGTGTGTAACGTGAGGTGTGTGTGTGCAGTGTGTAACCCTAGGTGTGTATGTGCAGTGTGTAACCCTAGGTGTGTGTGTGTGCAGTGTGTAACCCTAGGTGTGTGTGTGTGCAGTGTGTAACCCTAGGTGTGTGTGTGCAGTGTGTAACCCAAGGTGTGTGTGTGTGCAGTGTGTACTCAGGCCACCAGTCCATCCTGATCCCCCCGGCGGAGCTGGAGCTAAACCCGGGGGTCTGGCTGCTGGCCGTGAGCCAGCTGAGGGTCCGCGACTCCTTCTGCTCCTACAGCGTCATGGAGCTGTGCACCCGCAGCCTGGGCCAGCAAACCGACGGGCTCAAGGTGGGACACACACACACACACAGACAGACACACATAACGACATCGACACACACACACACACATGCACATGGACACACACACACACAAACCAACACACATGCAGACATGGACACACACACACACACCCACACAAAAATACGCACAAACATACACGTGTACTCAAGGTACACAGGCATGCATGTGTTAGACGTCCTTCTGTGTGATTGACACTCCCCACCCAGGCGAAGGGTCTGGACCTATCTCGCGTGCGGACCTGCGTGGTGGTGGCGGAGGAGCGGCCCCGCACCGCCCTCAGCCAGTCCTTCTCCAAGCTCTTCAGGGACCTGGGGCTCCACGGCCGCGCCGTCAGCACCTCCTTCGGCTGCAGGGTCAACCTGGCCATCTGCCTGCAGGTGGGCGTCCCTTCCTCCTCCTGCTGCTCGTCCTCCTGCTCCTCCTCCTCCTGCTCCTCCTCTTCCTCCTGCTCCTCCTGCTCCTCCTCTTCCTCCTGCTCCTCCTTCTGCTGCTCCTCCTCCTCCTGCTCCTCCTCCTCTTCCACCACTCTAGGGCTCTCTCTCTCTCTCAGGAGGTGTCTCAGTGTTAGGGTTATGGCCGTATATATATATACGTACGCTAGCTAGGCTATGCTAAGATTCAGGCTAACTTCTGCCCACGTAGCTATTGCTAGCTATCGCTAACAGCTCACCCTCACCCTCAGGGAGCATCATCGTACAGCTACACTAACTCATGCACTCATCCATTCACTCATTCAGTCGTTGGTTGTGTTGTCTGTGTGTGGTTGCCCTAGAGATGCCCAGGTAGCCCAGATTAACTCTGCACAGTATTATATCTTTACTTTATTTAGCCTTTACCTAACTCTTAGATTTAAGAACAACAAAACCTAACTCGGCACTCGTTAATGATCACTAATACTAGCACTAATAAAAGTGATTATCACTCTTATGTAAGCTCTGTGCTCGCTTCGTCTTTTGTTATTGTTTTAGTTTTATTTCCATTTTGACATTACTTTGTTCCCTGATCTTCCTCCTTGTTTTGCATAACCCCGCCCACATCCCCCCCTCATATATGGTCTTTGCTCCGCCCCCTCCCACCCCCTCCCTCTTCTGCTGTAGCCTCATAGGCTCGGGAAGCTTGCCGACCAGGTAGGAAACCTCCAAGCCCCGCCCCTACTGACTCCTCCCCCTCCGTTTGACCCCGCCTCCTCAATTACCAAGACCCGCCTCCATGCTCTTGCTTCTACTTGCTCTGCTGGACTCAATGCTTGGAGGAGAGTGGGCAGTGGCTTCCATGTTTACAAAGTAAAAGTCCTCAATAGATCAACAGGTCTGCTGGTGTCTGGGTGCAGTTGGACATGGAAGAGCTCTTACTTTGAAAAGACCGTACTCTAGACAGTTAGCACCTGGTGACTTTTGAAATTCCTATGGCGTTGTCCTGAAAGTGGTTCATGACTGTGTGTTCATGACTTCATGAGCCCCTAGGTGTTGTGTTGTCCATGTGTTCATGAGTCACTGTGGGGTTGTGCTGAAAGTTTCATGTGTTCATGAGCCATGGTGTTTCGGTCTTGTAGGAACAGCATTGCTAATGTCCCCCCCCAGACTTTAGTGGTCTTGAGGGGGTATGGGGGGGTATGGGGGGTCCCCCAAGGTCTCGGGGGTCCCGGAGCTACCTGGGTCTCTGGTGGTGGTTCTTGAGGGGGCAGTTGACGGCTGGTTTTTGGGGCTGAACTTTAGTTTCTGACTAGTTTCCGCGTCCGAGGCACTCGGCTGATGATTAGGTGACCTCTGCCGTTCAGGGGCGTGTCCACGCAACGCAAATCAGCCCTGCTGATTCTAATGCAGTTGTCATGGAGATCAGATCTATCTTCCGAGGTCTGAATGCATCTCACTGTTAGACTCAACCTCCGGCTCCTCCTCCTCTAGCTCCTCCTCCTCCCTGGTGTCTGGTCGACTTCCTAGTTGCATGACTTTTGACCTTCCGTCTGGTGCGCTGCTTCCTGTCCGTCGGGGATTGACGATGACGATGGTGAACTTCTCTCTGATTGGTCCACTGTTCTTAACCCCGAGCGTACCTCCTCCCTCGTCCAATCACAGCAGCACTTCACTGAGCGGACATGCTAACGCATGTCAGGCTAGCATCCCTGCTAGTAGTGGTAGCCGGCAGCCCATTTGTGTGTGTGTGGTAGCGGTAGCCGTAGCAGCGATACTAACCAGGTAGCTAACGTGTTCTTCTCCTCCCAGGGTACCTCAGGCCCCGACCCCACCACCGTCTACGTGGACATGAGGGCACTGCGGCACGACCGGTACGTCAGCAAATCACAACGCAGCTCTCCGTCATGTGACCCTGTCCACCAATCAGAATGCAGCTGTTGTGATGACCACAGTAAGGGGCGGGGCCGCACTCGGTCATGTGACCCCATAGGGAGCGCAGAGCTGCGAAGTAGTGATGAACACCTGGCCCCGCCTATCCCGCTGGGCGGGACCAGGTCTATCACTGACCAATGGCAGCGCTGATAATGATGTGCTGACTCTCTGTGATGGTTGCAGGGTAAGACTGGTGGAGAGGGGCTCGCCCCACAGCCTGCCACTCATGGAGTCTGGGAAGGTGAGTCCTCCACCCTCAGACCCATTATGATCAACAAGAGACCCTTTTACTTTAAGAAATGTTTATTGAGAGATCGAGGAGTGATGCAGATTGGGAGTGATAGAGATGGAGGAGTGAGGAGTGATAGAGATGGAGGATTGACAGTGTGCGAGAGAGAAGTGTTGTGGCCACCGAAGGGGAAACACATAGTGATGATTTCTGTGAGGACTTCCTGTGAGTCTGCTCTGTCATCGTCTGCTCTGGTCTGCTTCCTGTGAGTCTGCTCTGTAATCGTCTACTCTGGTCTGCTCCCTGTGTCCTCAGATCCTGCCCGGGGTCCGCATCATCATCGCCAACCCAGAGACCAAGGGGCCAATGGGAGAGTCTCATCTGGGAGAGGTGAGTAGGGATGACCTCATCTTCACCCACTCATTCCCTACCCCCCTCCTCCATCTGAGAGGATATGAGCCTGATATGGATCTGGATTAGCGTGGGTGCATGTGTGTGTGTGTACATATGTGGCGTCAGCGTGTGTTGTGTGTATTGTGGAGTCAACTTGTGGTGTGTGTTTGTGTAGTCAGCGTGTGTTGTGTACATGTATACGTGTGTTGTGTATATATGTGTGTAGTCATTGCGTGTCCCGTCCCCAGGTGTGGGTGACCAGCGCTCACAATGCCAGCGGTTACTTCACGGCGTACGGGGAGGAGGGGCTGCAGGCGGACCACTTCACGTCCCGGCTCAGCTTTGGCGACACGCAGACCGTCTGGGCCCGGACCGGGTACCTGGGCTTCCTGAGGCGCACCGAGCTGACCGACGCCAACGGAGGTACCGCTCACCCGCTCACGCTGCTGTCTCACTCTGTCACTCTCCTGGCTCACGGTCCTGTCTCACTGTCTCACTCTGTCACTCTCCTGTCTCACGGTCCTGTCTCACTGTCTCACTCTGTCACTCTCCTGTCTCACAGTCCTGTCTCACTGTCTCACTCTGTCACTCCTGTCTCACGGTCCTGTCTCACTGTCTCACTCTGATACTCTCTTGTCTCACGGTCCTGTCTCACTGTCTCACTCTGTCATTCTCCTGGCTCACTGTCTCACTCTGTCACTCTCCTGTCTCACGGTCCTGTCTCACTGTCCCACTCTGTCACTCTCCTGTCTCACGGTCCTGTCTCACTCTGTGGTCTCACCCTCTGCCGTCTTACACTTTCACGCTGCTGACTCAGTATGCATGCCTCACTCCACTGTCTCACTCTCCAACTATCCTGTATCAATATACTGTCTCACTCTCTGCTGTCTCACTCTACTGTCTCACACCACCATCTCGCTATACTGTCTCAGTCTCTCCCTCTACCTGTCTCCCTCTACTGCCTCACTATAATTTCTCACTCTGTCTCACTCTTGTGTGTGTGTGTGTGTGTGTGTGTGTGTGTGTGTGTGTGTGTGTGTGTGTGTGTGTGTGTGTGTGTGTGTGTGTGTGTGTGTGTGTGTGTGTGCGTGTGTGCGTGTGTGTGTGTGTGTGTGTGTGTGTGTGTGTGTGTGTGTGTGTGCGTGCGTGTGCAGAGCGCCACGACGCGCTCTACGTGGTGGGCGCTCTGGACGAGGCCATGGAGCTGCGGGGGATGAGGTACCACCCCATCGACATCGAGACCTCCGTCATCAGGACCCACAAGAGCATCACTGAGTGGTGAGGACACGCCTCCTCTCCCCTCGCCTCCACACCCCTCGCCTCCACACCCCTCCTCCTCTCCTCTCCTTTCCTCTCCTCCTTTCCTCTCCTCCTCTCCTCTTCTCCTCTCTCCCCCTCTCCTCTCCTCCCCGTCATACTCTTAGGCCTTCTCACTCCCCCGTTTCAAACCTAACATACTCCCTATCTTCTCCCCCCCCTCTCCACAACCTCCTCTCTTTAACCTCTCACCCCCTCTCCCTCTCCCCTTCTCCCCTCTCCCTCCCCACCTCACCCCTCTCCCCTCTCCCCCCCAGCGCGGTCTTCACGTGGACCAACCTGCTGGTGGTGGTGGTGGAGCTGGAGGGCTCGGAGCAGGAGGCCCTGGACCTGGTGCCCCTGGTCACCAACGTGGTGCTGGAGGAGCACTACCTGGTGGTGGGCGTGGTGGTGGTGGTGGACATCGGGGTCATCCCCATCAACTCCCGCGGGGAGAAGCAGCGCATGCACCTCCGGGACGGGTTCCTGGCCGACCAGCTAGACCCCATCTACGTGGCCTACAACATGTAGGGATAGGGGGAGGGGGGCAGAGAGAGAGAGGGAGAGAGGGGAGGTGGGGGGGAGGGGGAGACAGAGAGAAGGGGGGAGAGATGGAGGGAGAGAGAGGGAGTGAGAGAGAGGGAGAGAGGGAAAGGGGGGAGAGAGGGGCAGAGAGAGAGAGAGAGAGAGAGAGATAGGAGGGAAGAGGGAGAGACTGTGAAAAAAAGCCTTAAGTAGTTGGATAAAGAAAGTCAGCCTAACTTTGTGGAGGTTTACAAACGAAACAAACGCACCCAGACTCTTCAGTAGCGCCGTGTCTACGGGCCGCCGGAGGGGACAATCCCAGCCTCAGTGTTTAGAGCTTCTTTCTGTTTCAGGGCAGCTGTGTGTTTCACTGCTGCCCTTTCAGACGTGGTCCTGGGGTATTTTTGTAAAGCAGAAATTCTCAACAAACTGTGGCCGCTAAGCTTTCCGTTGACCGTGTTTCTAAATGGTGTAACCGTCACAGTTGTGTTTTGCTACGGGGGGGGGGGCTCCACTCCACTCCACCGCTCATAAGGTACGACGCGTTTCTCAACTTTTATTTAGCTTCTATTAGCTGTCGTCGTTTCTTAAAGGACTCCAGCGCTACAGGGTTAGCTCCTCCGCCAGGGGAGCTAGCTGGAGTAACGCTGCTCACACAGCGAGGGCAGAATCACTTCCACTAGCGTAGAGCTAGCATAGAGCTAGCGTAGAGCGAGCACCGCACGCATATCCTGTAAGTATGTACAGAAGAAGAAGAAGAAGAAACCAGACTTAATTTATTTGTTTTTCATTTTTAAAACGGATCTATGGAGTGGTTCTAGGTTCTCGGTATAAAATGTTTTATCTCCTGTGGAACCATGTCTCTATGGAGGGATGATTCTATGAATATAGATCTATAGATCTATGAATATAGATCCATAGATGTAGGTTTGTAGATCAGTACATTTATAAATATAGATCTATAGAGGTATGAATATAGATCTATTATTATAGATCTATATGGATATAGGATTATGGATCTGTACATTTATGAATATAGAGCAATAGATCTATGATTATAGGTATATTGGTATAGATGTATAGATCTATGAATGAATATAGATCTGTATTGGTGCTGACCATGTGCACTCCGACACCGGTGGTAAAGCGAAATACAAGAATTTGAGTCGGTCGATTTTTTGGGGACAGAAGTGAAGAATTGAGGAGTATAATTTCAAACGTCATAATTAAGTGCCACTAATGGTTCCTCAAAGCTAAGCTTTAAAATATGTGCCATTCTTTGTCAGATTTCAGTGTTTTTTTGACAAGAATTTTCTTTGGGTCTTTTAAGAAAGGTGACCTTTTTACAATTATCAGTCCATTTTCTGGGAATATTAGAAAAGGAAATCAAAAGGAAGAAGTGATTCCAGTCAATTTATTGATCAGCATTTTAAATAATGACATCAATAAAGTATTCACTGTTCAAGGTGTGATAATCCTGTGGCCATGTGTTGTGTTTCTGAATGAAACTCCTCCATTTAAAAGAAAAAAACAAACAGTGAATCCATACCTCGGCTGATGTCGTTGTTTATCAGTCGATCGATCAGCATATCTTCACTGCCCCTGTTTTATATCCAGGCTTCAAATTACACGACTGCAATACCGCGTTTCATGTTCCCGATTAGAGCCTGGCTCTCTTTAGAACTATCCACCTTTCAGGAGTCGGCTGAGGGCTCTGGACCACAACGTTAAATCGAGTAGGCAGCGTTAGCATTGTAAATACACCGGTATGTAGCAGTGTCGCCGGTTCATACCGGGACAACACCCGGACAATCACCGCAGGACCGACCGTCGCTCGTTCAACAACACGGAACTTTTATTTTTTTACAAGCACTTTCCTCACTGTTTTGTCTCCGTTCTTCAATCAGCCAAGTAACTTGCTGACGTTTTTTTTAAGGATATGAAATGTCTTATTTACTTGAGTTGGCATAAGTAAAATAATAAAAATCATTTTGACAAAAGAGAATTATGTTTGCTTTGTCTTTTTGTCTATTCCATCAGCCACCGATATATACCAGAGCTGACAGACTCCAATGACCAGCTGCACCTCTTCTTACTCAAACTACGCACCATTACTATAACTTCGCAGCCTCGGTTAGAACGGCGCAGAGCCAGGGAGACGTGGGTTCGAGTACCGCTCATGTGGGTCACTTTGATAACACCAAGACGTCGGGGGAATTTAAACTCCTAGTAAGTATCGATCTCCATCTATTTGACATATTTAATGTCAAACGTAAATCAGACTGTGTACTAGGGGGTCTCGGTGGTGCAGCGGTCAGTCCTGCTGACTGAAGAGCTGCCGACCCGGATTAAGTCCTGCTCATGGTGGTCGTGTTCTCATTGTGTGAGTTTAATGTCAAATACCTCCTCCAACCATCTGGTTGAGGCAACCGTTGAGCGGAGATCACTACGGATTATGATCACAGTGGTGTTTAAGGATTCTATTCCCTACACAGGGAATAGGACCGCTAACCCCTGCAGTGTTAGTGCCTTGCTCTACCAGTGGAGCTAGACAGAGAATAGGACCCCTAACCCCTGCAGTTTTAGCGCCTTGCTCTACCAGTGGAGCTAGACAGGGAATAGGACCCCTAACCCCTGCAGCGTTAGTGCCTTGCTCCACCAGTGGTGTTGGGCCAGAGAAGTTGAGACGAAGAGAAGCATGACTTGTTGATACATTTATTTGTCCATGGCAGCACATAGAATAATATATTTCTATACATATTGCTAGCTAATGCTGGAACAGAAAGGATGGCAGGAGCATAGAAAATGTTAAGCCACGGTTAATAGTTTACATATGAACAGAAGACAGCATGTCCTACTTTACACCTCGCCTCACTAGATGGCCGCCAGAGACCACCTCCTCCCCCCTTGCCAATTCATCACTGATGTTATCCAAAGCCATGCAGAGTAGCGACCCGCGATTAAGTCACCGACCGATAAAACGACCCGTGATGACATCACCGACGATAACCGACCCACAATGACATCACCGACCAATAACCGACCCCAGATGACATCACCGACCAATAACCGACCCGTGATGACATCACCGACCAATAACCGACCCGTGATGACATCACCGACCAATAACCGACCCGTGATGACATCACCGACCAATAACCGACCCGTGATGACATCACCGACCAATAACCGACCCCAGATGACATCACCGACCGATAACCGACCCGTGATGATATCACCGACCGATAACCGACCCACAATGACATCACGATAACCGACTGATAACCGACCCGTGATGACATCACCGACTGATAACCGACCCAAGATGACATCACCGACCTATAACCGACCCACAATGACATCACCGACCGATAACCGACCCACAATGACATCACCGATAACCGACTGATAACATCACCGACCAATAACCGAACCGTAATGACATCACCGACCAATAACCGACCCGTGATGACATCACTGACCGATAACCGACTGATATCCGGCCCACGATGACATCATCGACCAACGAGCGTCATACGGCAACACGCGGACCCCACAGACAGTCGGGTGCGACCCCTCACTACTCCTGAGGACGTGTTCGACAACTTGTCGGTATTTTCGGTCTGCGGTCTGGTATGAAGAGCGGGACAGAATAGAAATGGAGACTACGCAGTAATCCTGTCACATGACAGGCGACGTCGTCAGCAAACTACACCGACCGCGACACAATCGTGAACAAATCCCGACAAAAGTCTTTCTGATCGCTCCAAAACGAGAAAAATTATAAAAAACTTCATTTGCAAAATCAGAAACGAGAACAAAAAGAAGCGTTTTTCTATCAGATTGAGTGAAAGAGTCTACTAAAATAAAGGTTGTAACAGTTTAACTGTGACGGACCTCCAAGATGGCGGCCACAAAACGGCGAGTACGAACGAAACGCATGCCCAAACAAACACGAGTCGCCACGACGACCACGCCTAAACATGCCACACAGGTCAAAACAGAACGCCTTCCGGCCTCCCCTGGCGCCCTCAGGATGACCGCCATTTTGAAACCAATCAGGTCATATAGATTTTATTTACATGTAGTGCAAAGTTGATTAAAAAAAACAAAATGATGATGATTTGACGGTTCACAAACACAAGACAACACAGGAGTCTGTTCAGATGATTGCTAAGCTGTGGCAGCGCGGCCGGCCTGGACCGGACCGGAGCAGACCACGTGGACCACCTGGCCGGAGCGAACCGGAGCGGACCGTGTGGTGCTGCGGGGTCTGTAGCAGACCCGGTGGAGGGGCGGGGTCCATCGTCCACGTGTGGGCGTGGCCTCTCCGTAGCTCACCTGTACAACAGAGAGACGCCAGTGCCGGGCGTAGACTAATCCTCAAGGTGTACAGGGTCAGGTCCGCTTCCTAAACTCTCCGGGTGGGGGGGGGGGGGGGAAACAACCGGGAGGGAGAAGGTTAAAAAGGGCAGCGCCTTCATCCTCTGGTCTGAAGTCATCATCGCGGAGCGGCAACGCCCCCCGACCGACCGGGGCTCCGCCCCCTCGCCAATGTTAAAAGGCGATTAGATCGCCGCCGTCGCCAGGTGGAAACACAGAGTCCACAAGGAGGAGGGAGTCTAAACTGAGACGCTGTCCGGCCGTCCTCACACCTGCATAAATACCTCCCCTCGCTCCGTCTGAGAGAGGCGCCCGACCCCCCCCCCCCCCCCCAGACACGCCTTCACCGCCACCAAGGGTTGGTCTGTCCTCAGGCTCCTCCCTCCGCCCGGGCCCACAGCGCCATGGGAACACGCCGAGAGCACGCTTAGAACACGCCTCCTCCGGGCTCCGAGATGAGCAGCGCTTAGTCCAACGTCTGCTCTTCATTCCGTTGAAATGCTTCGTTTGACGAGATGATCAAGAAATACAAATAATCCGCGCAGACGAGTGAAAACATAAACTCAACGGAACACGTCCAACGTCGTCCTTGATTCGTATCGATGTCCATCGGGATCAGACCCTTACATGTGGGGACACATCAAATGGAAGATTACTCTCTGTCTGCACCTCTAAGGCCAACTTTAAAAACCCTGTTCCCAATCTCAATAAGTGATTTAAGTGACTTTTCAGTAGAAATCGAAAAACACAAAAAAGGAAAAAAGGATAAAAGGTGCTATTCATGTCGTTATTAAAATAAAAATAAAAAGGAAGATTATTCTGGGTGAATACGCTGTTAATGATTAAATGTCACTGTTAAAATCTGGCCGTTGATATTTATATACATCTATAGATGGAGGAGGAGCCAATCGGACGCCGCGGAAAACCAAATCTCCGCCTCTGCTCAAGATGGCCGCCACGTCGCATCACAATAAGAAAAGTGTTTACAAAATCCAGGTAATAAAATGTAGTTAATGCTCATTAGCTCGTTACTACACACTTAAATAACACGTCATCGGACACCAGATTGAAAGGAGCGCGTAAGAAAAGAAAGCTAAATTAAAAACCACACGTTTAGATCACATCATCTTGAGCCATGCTCTGAACTGTCCATGATTAAAGGAAGGGGGAAACGCACTGAACTCTGGGTAAATGGGTCCGTTAAATAAAAGATCAAAGAGCTGAACGCTGGATAGGAGGGAGAACAACGTCCTGTTCTCTCCGGACACACGGGGGTCCGCAATGTTTCAGAGGGGCGGGGCGGGGCTTGGGGATGAGACGGTTTCATCTCTTGCGGCGGCAGGTTCGCTTGTGGTCGGCGTGCCAGTGCTCCTGCTGGCATTTGATGGAGCAGTAGGACGTGTTCCAGCAGCAGTGGTACATGGCCTCCTCCTCGCAGTTATAGCACTGCAACACAACCACCACACTGTTACACACTGCAACACAACCACCACACAACACTGTTACACACTGCAGCACAACCCCCACAGTGTTACTCACTGCAACACAATCACGGCACAACACTGCTACACAATGCAACACAACCGTGACACAACACCGTTATAGCAATACGACACACCCACTACACAATGAGGGCCGAATGATTAATCAAATTCAAATGGTAATCCCGATGTAATAGCGATACGCAAATCACAAAGGCTGGGAAAAAAAGTTACTGACTGGAAATCAGTAAGATTTATATTTACTTTTCTTTTACAATTCAATAGTTAAATAAATAGGTTATAATATCAATTCATCTCAACACATTGGCCTTGCCTAAAGGAAAGAGCAGTTTATATATTGATGCTTTTAATGTTGTGTGGGTCATAAAGAATGATTTATGGTGTTTTTTTAGTGAATAATACAGACCAAAAGGAACTTAATCAATTCAAAATCACATATTAAATCGCAATCTTGTTCAAAAGAATAGCAAATTTGATTATTTCCCCAAATCGTTCAGCCCTACACAGCTGTGTAGGGCAACACAACCAGAGCACACCGTTACAACACAACCAGGATGACACCTTTAACACTGCCACACAACACAACCAGAGCACACCGTTACAACACAACCAGGATGACACCTTTAACACTGCCACACAACACAACCAGAGCACACCGTTACAACACAACCAGGATGACACCTTTAACACTGCCACACAACACAACCAGAGCACACCGTTACAACACAACCAGGATGACACCTTTAACACTGCCACACAACACAACCAGTGAAACAACCGTGTGGCGTACGAGGCATCTGGAACACACCATTAGCACTGGCCTTAGCCCCAGCCCTTAGCCCCAGCCCCACTCACCCACTGCTTCTTCTTGGTCTGGGAGATGAGCTGCTTGTGTTGGGTCACCATCTTCTTCACCTCCTCCACCAGCTCCTCTTTGCACTTCTCCTTCATCTGCTTACACTTCCTGTCCACCTCGCCCTGGGTCACGCCCACCGCCTTGCTGACCGCCTGGCGCTTCTCCTCCTCCATCTCCCCCCGCAGCTGGGAGAGACACCAACCACATCAGAGAGAGATAGAGACACCAACCACATCAGAGAGAGAGAGAGACACCAACCACATCAGAGAGAGAGAGAGAGACAGAGAGAGAGAGAGAGACAGAGACAGAGACAGAGAGAGAGAGATCAGAGAGAGACACCATCCACATCATAGAGAGAGACACCAACTACATCACAGAGAGACACCAACCACATCACAGAGAGAGACGCCAACCACATCAGAGTGACACCAACCACATCAGAGACACCAACCACATCAGAGAGACACCAACCACATCAGAGAGAGAGACACCAACCACATCAGAGAGACACCAACCACGTCAGAGAGAGACACCAACCACGTCAGAGAGAGACACCAACCACATCAGAGAGACACCAACCACATCAGAGAGAGAGACGCCAACCACATCAGAGAGAGACACCAACCACATCAGAGAGATACCAAACACAAGATCTCACACAGACACAGACACATCAGAGAGAGAGACGCCAACCACATCAGAGAGAGACACCAACCACATCAGAGAGATACCAAACACAAGATCTCACACAGACACAGACCCCAGGAGAAACCTCCCCCCACTCACCCCTACCTCCCTGAATCCCCTCACCTTCTCAAATGCCTCCCTCCCACTCCCTAACTCCCCCTCACCTTCTCCAGGGCCCCCCCCCCCCTCTCTCCCCTTCTCCAGGGCCTCCCTCCCCCTCTCTCCCCTTCTCCGGGGCCTCCCTTCCCCTCCCTCCCTCCCCTCACCTTCTCCAGGGCCTCCCTGACCACCCGCTCCGTCTCCCTCTTGTTGTCGGCCTTCATCATCTCCTTGACGTCGGTGAAGATCTTGGTGTACTTCTCGTGGCAGAGGTTGTGGCAGGCGCCGTCGCTGGCCGTCTGCGTGCCGCGCTGCAGGGTCCGGGGTGGGGCCGCGCCCCCCGGCCCCCCGGGGCCCCGCCGCGTCTGGGTGGACACCGACAGACGCTCCGGGGTGGGGGCCACGCAGGACGAGGCCGGGACCTCCTGCTGGCTGGAGCTCACCGCCTCCATCTCTGGCTCGGGGTCCTGTGGGGGGGGGGGGGGGGTGAAGGACAGGTTGAGGGGGTGACTTAATCTGAATAATGTATCGTTAGAGGTGTGTGTGTGTGTGTGTGTGTGTGTGTGTGTGTGTGTGTGTGTGTGGTGTGTGTGTGTGTGGTGTGTGTGTGTGTGTGTGTGTGTGTGTGTGTGTGTGTGTGTGTGTTAAGAGATGGCGCGGATGGACTATTATTTCATCCGCAACCGCCGCATCACAAAAACGCTTGAATCCGCCCGCCATCCCATCCGCAAGATTTTTTTTTACCCGATTTTCAAAACCGCACCCGCCCGCCATCCGCCTGTTGTTTTTAGGTAGGCTATGCGCTGCTGACGCGAGGCTAGAAAGTTCTTGCCTGTTCACTCGAGCCCATTAATTCCGAAATTTCACCGCATTGAAGGCTATATAGGCTACTGCGTGTGCGTGTTATTTGATTGCCTGGTAAACGTGTAGGCCTACGGTAATATTCATACTGGTTTAAATAATACATTTGATAGTATTTCCCATCGTTGCTGAGCAAGAGTTATGTTTGAAATTCGGTGATCGAAGTTTAACAGTACCACTGTCATGCACCTACCCGATGTCAAGTGGACCGGGTTGAATTCACTGCGGGTCTCTCTTCTTATATCCATCTTGCCAAAGATATTATTACTGTCCTTCTAACACTCTGATCTCACTAAAAGGCTAGCAGCACCAAACAGCATTATGGACAACATGCGCTATGCATAGGGAAGAAAGAATACCAACGCTGAATTTGCAACATTCTGCAACAAATGATTCTAGATCTGCCCATATATGGACATGTCAGGGTTTTGCGGTTTCCACTCGCTACAATGTTGCATCTGTGGCCGCTGGTAATACGACCACAAAGAAGTTAACTCTACGGGGCTATCTTCATCATTATGGTTTGGTATTTTTTGACGGCACAGCGATCCGGGGCTATTCCCAAAAGATCCGGGGCTATAGCCTCGAATGCCCAGGTCTAACGACGCGCCTGGAAGTAGGTAACGACATTTAACAATGTGTATATATTTTTGAATTTCGTTGGTTAAACCGCCAACCGCCCGAATTTAATTAAAATATTATTTTTTTGTCACGGTCACCCGCCACCCGCCGATCCGCGGTTTTAACCGCGGAGTCCGCGGGTGTAACCGCCAACCGCGCATCTCTAGTGTGTGTGTGTGTGTGAGACTCACTGCGGGCTCTTCTTTGGGCTCCACTGCCTGACTGCGACGGCTCTTCTTGGCCTTGGGCTCCTGACATCCTTTGAGCTGTGATGACATCAGCACAGTCATCCAATGAGGACAGAGGGCGCTGAGAGAGGCTACATTTCATTGGCTTGATGGTGTGTGGTGGACTGGACCGACCCCATGCCGCTCCCTGGGTGCTGGGAACCAGCATGAGCTGGGCCCTAGCGTCACGTGGTAGCTACCAAGTAGAATCACGTAGCTACGTCATGCTACGTGTTAGCTACCATGTGATGCTAGTGACCAGCTCATGATGGTTCCCAGCTTTGTGGTGTTATAATGTGATGCTAGAATATGATGTTACCCTGTGATGTTACCCTGTGATTCTAATATGTAATGCTAAAGCATGATGTTACCATGTGATGTTACCATGTGATGTTACCCTGTGATGCTAATATGTAATACTAAAGCGTGATGTTACCGTGTGATGCTAACATGTGATGCTAGCATGTGATGCTAATGCGTGATGTAACCATGTGATGTGACATTGTGATGTTACTCTGTGATGCTAAAGTGTGATGTTACCCTGTGGTGTTACCATGTGATGCTAAAGCCTGGTGGTTCACCAGTGAACTCACATGTCTGATCTGCTCGTTGCTGGTGGAGGAGATGCTGGACTCCGCCTCGTCCGTCCGCTCTGTCCTTGCTCCTCCCCCACCTCCACCACCTCCAGCTCCTCCGACACCTCCTCCTCCTCCTCCACCGCTCTCCTCCTGGCCAGCCGTCTGCCTCGGGCCCCCCGGCCTCTGCTTCTTCTCCTGGCCTCTCTTCTCCTCCTCCTCCTCTTCGTCCTCCTCTTCCTCCACCTCCTCCACGTCCTCCGGCTCCTCCTCCAGGTCCTGTGCGGGCGGGCCGCCCTCCTCCTCCTCCACCTTTTCCACCTTGGTCTTCCAGTAGCGCCCCTCGCGCAGGAAGCGCTGGTAGAGCTGCAGCTCGTCGCAGGCCTTCCTCCAGCCGTTGCTGCGCTTCACCTGCAGCTGCTGCACGCTCACCTTGATGTCCTGGATGTTGTCTGCCGGGATCCATGCCCTGCTCCCATTGGTCGAGAGGGACGGAGGGGAAATTTAGCCCCCCGGGGTGCTAGCAGGAACCTGAGCCGGACCGTCAGCAGCCTCTGGGGACGCTGGACCTGGGCTGGCTGCGTTTGGCTAGCTCTGGTCCCCGCTAGCCTTCTAGCTACACCGGGCTAATGGCTAGCTCTGGTTACAGCTAGCCTTCTTGCTATACTGGGCTAATGGCTATCTCTGGTTACAGCTAGCCTTCTTGCTATACTGGGCTAATGGCCATCTCTGGTTACAGCTAGCCTTCTTGCTATACTGGGCTAATGGCTATCTCTGGTTACAGCTAGCCTTCTTGCTATACTGGGCTAATGGCTATCTCTGGTTACAGCTAGCCTTCTTGCTATACTGGGCTAATGGCTATCTCTGGTTACAGCTAGCCCTCTAGCTACACTGGGCTAATGGCTATCTCTGGTTACAGCTAGTCCTCTAGCTACACTGGGCTAATAGCTAGCTCTGGTTACAGCTAGCCTTCTTGCTACACTGGGCTAATGGCTACCTCTGGTTACAGCTAGCATTCTAGCTACACCGGACTAATGGCTACCTTTGATTACAGCTATTCTTCAATATTTTCAACACAAATCTTTCTAGAGCCTTCCCATGTGTACATTTGATTCTGAACGACCCAAACGTCAACCAAAAGCAGATTTATATTATTGTGATTTTTATAAACAATGAGCACCCTGCTTGCATACTTGAGAAGGTGTGTATTCTAACTAGCACTCTACTAGCATGTTTTAAAACAGCCACTGATAACAAGCTCTTTGCTTAGAAACAGTATGTTCACAATAAAAATCAAGGTTAACAACAGGCTATGCTAACTAGCGTTCTTCTAGCAGCGCGCTAACCATGGTGCTAACCTCTGGTGCTGGTGGCCGAAGAAGCGGACGTCCACCTGGTTGTCCTCGCGCTGCAACACCTTGGCCGGCCAGTAGCCGAACCCCTTCATCTTGGCCCACACCACCTCATGAACCGGGCTCTGCAGAGGACACATCTAACATTAGCATCTCTTTAAACCTAGCATTAGCATCTCTTTCAACCTAGCGCTAGCTTCTGCTTCAACCTAGTGTTAGCTTCTGCTTCAACCTGGTGTTAGCGTCTGCTTCAACCTAGTGTTAGCGTCTGCTTCAACCTAGTGTTAGCGTCTGCTTCAACCTAGTGTTAGCGTCTGCTTCAACCTAGTGTTAGCGTCTGCCTCAGGGGTCACCAACACAGTGCCACGCACCAGGGAGCCAGCAAGGACCAAATGAGGCGCCCGCAGGCCTCTTTCCTACCTTTTTTAAGTCATTGTTGATAATTATTGTGAGAAATCATTAACATGATCAGTAAATGAGTCACATAGATGAGTCTCATTAATCATTAATAATAATATATAACTAAAGGCAAACTGAGCAAAGTTGTTATTTCAGAAGAGTGTATCAAATTGGATGCCCTTCGTATGACTCAGTACCCATGAAGTAGCTCTCAGGTTCAAAAAGGTTGGTGACCCCTGGTCTACTTCAACATAGCGCTAGCGTCTGCTACAAACTAGTGTTAGCATCTACTTCAACCTAGAGCTACCATCTGCTTCAACCTAGCGTTAGCGTCTGCCTACCTTGGCGACCCTGGGTGTGTCTGTGTGTACTGAGGGTCAGAGTGTGTGTGTGTACACTGTGGGTCAGAGTGTGTGTGTGTGTGTGTGTGTGTGTGTGTGTGTGTGTGTGTGTGTGTGTGTGTGTGTGTGTGTGTGTGTGTGTGTGTGTGTGTGTGTGTGTGTGTGTGTGTGTACTGAGGGTCAGGGTGGGTACTCACACAGGGGTAGCAGAACCAGTTATCCGGCCGGGCGTTTGACAGGTAGAAACAGTTCTTACACAACATCAACTCATTCAGCTAGAGGAGATGGGGGGGGTGAGGGGGAGGAGAGGGAGGGAGGGAGGACGAGAGGGGGATGAGAGAAGAGAGAGATGTATCAGACAGAGCACTGCCTCAAGAGACGGGTCGTAGTGTGCAACGTCGGCTCCAGTCTACCGCTCTATAAGGTCAGTGGGAGAGCTGTACCTCGTGACACGTGTCGCTGTAGAGCAGCCGGGCGATCTCAGCCTGGTCGCTGTGCACTGCAACACACACACACACACACACACACACACACACACACACACACACACACACACACACACACACACACACACACACACACACACACACACACACACACACACACACACACACACACACACACACACGTAAGCCCATGTCCACAGTGTACAACACACCACTGGTACTCAGTAGAGGCTCCTGCCCACCTCCGAACAGGATGGCCGTGTTGTGGACGATCTGCTGGGCGTCCGCCTTGAACTCCTCAAAGTTCTTGTAGCGCCCCTCCGACAGGTTCTGACACACACACACACAAACTTAGTAACAGTTCATTGACCTTGTTCCACCTGGTTACAGTGTAGTTGTGTAACAAAGTAGTTGTGTAGTTGTGTAGCAGTGTAACCTTGTAGCAGTGTAGTTGTGTAGAAGTGTAGTTGTGTAACAGTGCAGCCGTGTAGTTGTGTAGTAGTGTAATTGTGTAGTTGTGTGGCGGTGGAGTTGTGTGGCGGTGGAGTTGTGTGGCGGTGGAGTTGTGTGGCGGTGGAGTTGTGTGGCGGTGGAGTTGTGTGGCGGTGGAGTTGTGTGGCGGTGGAGTTGTGTGGCGGTGGAGTTGTGTGTGTGGGGCGGTGGAGGTGGAGTTGTGTGGCGGTGGAGTTGTGTGGCGGTGGAGTTGTGTGGCGGTGGAGTTGTGTGGCGGTGGAGTTGTGTGGCGGTGGAGTTGTGTGGCGGTGGAGTTGTGTGGCGGTACCTCCTGTATGTTGGTGACGTCCAGCGCTGTGTGGATCAGCCGTTTGTACATTGGGTGCTTGGTGTCCTTCCCCTTCTTATTAAGATCCACCGCCTTGAGGGAGGAGGGGGGAGGGGTGGGAGGGGGGGAGGGAAAGACGCCCAGAAATGTACCGTTTGATTTTATGATGGGCCAGAGATCCACTTTTTTATTTTAATTGAACGTTTTAGATGTGGTACCAACGTCTTCAACATCATAACCGGCCGTCAGAGAACAGGTTTGAGAGCGTCTCACTTTGCTCCCAAAGCAGGCAGGGTTTTTTCCATTTCACCGTGCGCATGTGTGTGTGTGTGTGTGTGTGTGTGTGCTCACCCTCTCCTTCATGCGCGTGACGATGAAGCGCAGATATCTACACATCTCCTGTTTACTCAGAATCTTCTTTTTACTGCCCTGCAGACAGACATGTCACAGAGAGACAGGTCAGAGACAGTTACCAGACAGGTTAGAGACAGGTGAGAGACAGACAGGCGGTACCCTGCAGACGAGGCAGTGCCACTGAGTGTGGGGGTCCCTGGTCTTGTCCGTCTCCCCCAGACACTTGAGGTGGTAGACCCTGAAGCAGCCGTCACAGGACACCACCTCCCCCGGCAGGTGGCACTGGAAGCAGTACCAGTCATGGTCCTCAGCCTCCCAGTCCTGCACACACACACACACACACACACACACACTCTGAGTCAACCCCCCCCCCGGGTGACCAGATGATGATGTCTTCAATCCCCCC
This sequence comes from Melanogrammus aeglefinus, assembly GCA_900291075.1. NCBI lineage: Eukaryota > Metazoa > Chordata > Actinopteri > Gadiformes > Gadidae > Melanogrammus > Melanogrammus aeglefinus. The sequence goes on from OLKM01000022.1 coordinate 217,258, forward strand.
CCCCCCCCCCACGATGATGTCTTCGTCTCCAGCCCGCCGGTCAGGTGACTCAGGTCACTGTGCCAACAGATTAAATTCATCTCAACAGGCCACGCTCCCGGCAACCATCCAACACTCACTCTGACTACCACTACTACTTGGATTAAACACACTGGTCCAACATTCAGCCAGTCAACCAGTCAGTCAGGAGGGTGTAAACAGACTTACCTTGCTGCCCTCTGCCTTGGGTTCCTGTGGTTACAACAGAGATAACACAAGTGTTAACAGAAGCACATGGTACTGTGTGCGTGTGTTTCTCTGCATGCGTGTGTGTTTCCCTGCATGTCTGTGCTTCTCTGTATTTGTACGTGTGTGGCGGGGGTCTCACCATCTCGTCCCCGGGCAGCCAGTAGCCCTCCTGCTCGATGCCAGCCTTGGAGCCCTTGCAACCCACGGTGAGGGTCTCCACCACCAGCCCGTCCTTCACCGCCAGGCTGAGCTGCCGGCCCGTCTCCTTGGGGTGCATCCCGTACACCCGGCTCAGGTACCTGCAGGGAGACAGCGCTGAGCGGAGGGGAAGCAGGAGATCTCTCTCTCTCTCTCTCTCTCTCTCTCTCTCTCTCTCTCTCTCTCTCTCTCTCTCTCTCTCTCTCTCTCTCTCTCTCTCTCTCTCTCTCTCTCTCTCTCTCTCTCTCTCTCTCTCTCTCTCTCTCTCTCTCTCTCTCTCTCTCTCCTCTCTCTCTCTCTCTCTCTCTCTCTCTCTCTCTCTCTCTCTCTCTCTCCGCTGCACCCTCCGTTGCCGTGACAACAGCCACCCAGACAGCGGGGAGAGTGCAGCCAGCCGGCGAGGTGGGCTGCAGACTGGCGGCCCGCTGAGCGTTTTGTTCACCGGTGATCCATAATCAATCAACCGCACCCCCGCACAAGACCCCCGTTATCCTCATCAAGGGTACGGAGTGAGGATTCACCCTCCACGGGATCACCCCCTAACAAACATCTCATGGATCCCATCCGCACATAGGTTGTCTGAGAACCGCTGTGTCAAGGGTTCAGTGAGCAACGCACCAATACCCCAAATGATGGTCGGCTGGCAGTGAAGGCATGTTGGTGTGTGGGTTTTGCTCAGAGTCACACCTGGTGGTGGTGGTGTGGTTGGTGTTGGTGGTGTGGTTGATGGTGGTGGTGTTGATGGTGGTGGTGTGGATGGTGGTTGTGTTGGTGGCGGAGTTGGTGGTGCTGTTGGGGGAGCAGGTGGTTTTGGTGGTGGAGGTGCTGTTGGGGCTGTTGGGGGAGTAGGTGGTGTTGCTGCTGGTGATGGTGGTGGTGGTGCTGCTGGTGCTGTAGGTGGTGTTGCTGCTGTTGCTGGTGGTGGTGGTGCTGCTGGTGGTGTTGGTGGTTGTAGTGAGGGTGGTGGTGGTGGTGGTGGTGGTTGTAGTGAGGTGGTGGTGGTGGTGGTGGTGTTGGTGGTTGTAGTGAGGGTGGTGGTGGTGGTGGTGGTTGTAGTGAGGGTGGTGGTGGTGGTGGTGTTGGTGGTTGTAGTGAGGGTGGTGGTGGTGGTGGTGGTGGTGTTGGTGGTGGTAGTGAGGGTGGTGGTGGTGGTGGTGGTGGTGTTATGGTGTCATGGTGTTATGGTGCTGGTGGTGGGCCAGGGCCGATCCAGTGGTGGGTGGGGGCTTACTTGGAGATGCGGTCCATGTTGGCGATCTGCTTCTGGTTGCGGATGACCTCGATGGCGGCCCACACGTACTGGACCACCTTGGGGTCCGCCTGCCGCTTCCTCACCGCCCGCGACATCACTTCCTTATTCATCTGAGCTGCAGCAGGACACAAAGCCCAGCTAGCGTTAGCTCCGCCGACGCGCGGGAACAAGCACGCTAGGGTAGGCAGCACACTGGGGATATGTAATATGTAAGGATAAGAAGCAAACTAGCACCCTGGGATACATAGCATGCTAGGGTACTCGCATGTTAATATACAAAAGCACGATAGATATACATCGAAAGCTTGATTATATCAGTTTTGTGATCATTTGACACTAAAATCGAAATCGCAATCAAATCCGATTAATCGCCCAGCCCTACATAGCAGGCTGGTGGATACATAGCACAGCAGGGAATGTAGCTCACCAGGAAACATAGCATGCTGGTACATAGCCCACTAGGTATTAAGCATTCTAGATACATAGCTTGATAGGGAACATAACATGCAACGGTACATGGTAGCCCATATCGATTCATCAATGCACTGGAATTTAGTTGTTCTCAATTCAATTTCAATTCAGAATTTTTTTACATTGATTATTTCCACAAAAAAAAAAGAAAGAAAAAAAAAAAAAGAAACATACTCAGTCATTGTTATCTGGAAGCGAGTATGCCTAAATGAACATGCCCTTTTACAAATGTCCATGTTATGATTATTACTTTTATGCTGCAAGTTTAGCCCAGGAATAATACGATACAATGGTGTATTCCCTTTTTGCTAGTTAAAGCCTGATGAAATGGTTAATTTATTTTGAAATGGATAATTCTAAATAATATTAGGTATTTTTGTCATCTGCACGCATTATTGAATCGATATCGAAGCAATTGGATCAATATAAAATCGAAATCTAATCATCGAATTGAATTGTGAGGTACCTGTTAATACCCAGCCCTAGTACCTCTAGGATACCTCAAACCACATAAATGACATTTAAATGACACCAACCAAGCAGAGTCAGCTAGAGCCAGAAGTATCCTGAGACAGAGAGAGAGGGAGGGCGAGCGACCTCATTGTTTTCTACGTTTAAAGACCTCCCCGGTTGTTCGACTCCACATGGACGCGCCAAAACACTGAAGGGCTTCTAATTGGTCCACCTGTACAGAACGAGGCACCCGGGGGAAGACAGCCTGAGCCGGTGGATTCACCCAGAACCCTCCTGGAGCCTCCAGAGATCTGCTGCCTGTCGCTGCCGCGGGCCCTACTCAGTCTGCACTTTAAACTCTAATCCAAGGTTTACCGCTCGCCTGCCAAGCGGCCGTGAAACCTCGGCTGTTGGTTTCATAAATCTGCACCACGGCAGAACCCATCATAATCCCCCAGGTTTAATACCCCCGGAGACCGGCCAACATGCATGCTGAAGGAGGCCTCAGGGGGCTAGTGGAGGCCTCAGGGGGCTAGTGGAGGCCTCAGGGGGCTAGTGGAGGCCCAGGGTGCTAGTGGAGGCAGCAGGGGGCTAGTGAAGGCTTCAGGGTGCTTGTGGAGGCCTCAGGGTGCTAGTGGAGGCCCACGGTGCTAGTGAACCCACCCTGAGCCTGTTAAGAACCCATCCTGAGCCTGTTAAGAACCCACCCTGAGCCTGTTAAGAACCCATCCTGAGCCGGAACCCACCCTGAGCCTGTTAGGAACCCACCCTGAGCCTATTAAGAACCCACCCTGAGCCTGTTAAGACGTATAGTTCAACATAAAGGCTGCGATCCATTCAGGGTGAGAGTACGTGGGTTTCCCCCTCAGAGAGACATGTTTGATGGACCTGTGGTCCATCACACATGTCACATTCCATCACATCCCTTCAGTCCATCAGCAGGCGCTCTGATCCAGAGAGACTGGCAGCACATGTGACCTGCTCAGAACGAGTAGCTAGGGGTTAGGATCGCTTGCTCAGGGAGGTGGGGACGAGCCCCAGGACCTTTAGGCAAGGCGTACGCAGGCTGTATGAGATGTATGGCTCGTAACATCTGTAAGTAAATACAGATTAACAGCAATCAAAATGCTGTTGGTCCCTAACCCCTCATGATCCTCACTCGAGCGTATGATAACATGCACGGCCAGCTGTCCATCGCTGGACACACGGACGGGATTCCTCCGCCGTCATGACGTCTGCATTCTGTATCCCCCGACAAGCAAGCGGCGCTCCTGGTATCCAGCGTGGGTGTTGATGCAGGACACCAGCCACCTGACTACCACCAGCCCACAGACTACCACCAGACCACCACCAGCCCCCAGACTACCACCAGACCACCACCAGCCCCCAGACTACCACTAGCCCCCAGACTACCACTACCCCCCAGACCACCAGCCTACAAACCAAGACTAACTACCAGAGACCACCACTAGCCCCCAGACCACCACTAGCCCCCAGACTACCACTAGCCCCCAGACTACCACTAGCCCCCAGAATACCACCAGACGACCACCAGACTAACAACAGCCTCTAGACTACCACCAGCACCCTCCTCACCCAGACTAACACCAGACTACCCCCAGCCCGCCCCCCTCAGACTACCTGCAGCCCAACCCACGACAGCAGCTAGAGTCGCCCCCGCAGCCCACCCCGCAGTGTGACACTACAAGCTGTCATGACAACTAATTACGAACCCGCGGGCTCGTATGCCAATTAGGCAAGGTGTGATCCGGCGGGGCAAATCACCAACACAGGCCGCACCGCGCGCCCTCCTCACCTGGTGTGCTCGCGAGGAGGACAGGTGAAGGTAAATAGTCGGCTAGGGTGAAGACCCTTTAGCGCGGGCATCCCGCCTGTTGACGTCACTGACCGCTGACAGCGCGGCGGCCTTTCATAAAGGACGTGTTGTTGCGTCCAAGTGCAGCACAACGTACACAAACACGAACGTGGTTCCGATGAAAGCCCGCATTTTAGCGGGCTATTGCTTTTTCTCCCCAACAAAAGGAGCAGAAAGGCCCCGTCAGCTACGGTTAGCACAACGTAGCCTAGCTCAAAGCGAGACGCGCCACGCACAAAGCACGAACGCGTCGCTTCGTTACATCACGAACTTCGTCAACACGAAGTTCGGATGAGACGATCCGCGGGGTTCTGGAGCTCCGGGTCTCAGCCCCGGGGGCTGTTGGTGGGCTAGTCAGCTAGCGGGTTAGGCTAAGCTAGATGTAGCCGCTAGCAGTGTCTGACACACATGTCCCCCTCAGCCCGCGGGTCAGCATCCCGGGTTAACCCGAGTTAAGGTAAATTAAGGTTAAGGTAGTAAAACAGTACTCACTAGAACACGACGACACGGAGAAAGCCCGCCACGGGAACACGCACCGTGCTAACGAGGCTAGCGGCTAGCAGCTACTGGTTTGTTTTGGTGTGCGCCATGTTGCCTCTCCTCAGCCCTCCACCAGCCTGTCACGGAGCGGGTTGTGAACGCGTGGTTAACGCGCTGTGACGGGGTGAGGGCGGAGACTCACCGGGGCGGCGGCGCTACTGAAACACACACGGCGGGAGGATCCACAGGGCGGTGGGGCGCCTCGCAGCCGGGTCTCCGTGGTGGATCAGCGGGACGAGGGTCGAGTCTGACGGTGAGGTAAACACCAGGAGGAGGGCTCAGGAGGAGGGCTTAGGAGGAGGAGGACAACTCATGAGGAAGACCACTCAGGAGGAGGAGGAGGAGGACCGCTCAGGAGGAAGAGGGAGACCACTCAGGAGGAGGAGGACCGCTCAGGAGGAGGAGGGAGACCACTCAGGGGGAGTTCCACAGGAGGACGAGGAGGTGGAGGACCACTCTGAAAATCACTTCCTGGATGTTGGCCTGGTTCCTCTCCTCTACTCTTCTTCTGACCTCCTCTGCTCTATATCTCTGTTTATCTGATGAATTGCTTACCATTAATATGAACAAATTATTATTATTATTATCAGATCATTAGAACAATATTTTGGTCGTTATATATCATGGTATGTGTGTGATTGTGAGAAGTTATTGTGTCTGTCAGACAGTAACAATCAGGACAGTAATATGAATTTACAATTCAAATGTACATTGAAATAAAACTAAATGAACTGAATACAACTATAATTTAAGGACCGACGTCGAAAGATTTGCATTTGCACATATTATTTGGATTATGCATATTGTTTTGAGAAAGATTAATTGTGGACCATTACGGTTGACCAAAAGCAAAGACCGTATATATGTTAACAAGATAACAGTTGATATTTGAGCAATTACTGAGGTTCATAACTAACAGATCATAAATAGAGCTGGTTTGTGTTACACACACACACACACACACACACACACACACACACACACACACACACACACACACACACACACACACACACACACACACACACACACACACACACACACACACACACACACACACACACACACACACACACACACACACACACACACACATTTGAACAGCAACTTAAAAGTTCCCCTGCTGGGAAGGGTGGGAGATGTGGTCAAAGTGTCACGCCAGGCAGCCAGTTGGCCTATAGAGATCACTAATGTTTATATTTATTAGTGAATTATTCTGTATATTTATAGTTCCGTGTCATCAATCAAGTAAACTCAATTAACCCATTGATCAAAAGCACAACCACGATTTACACATGAAAGGAGGGTGGATTGAATTTTCTAATATCAATTATGGACCTAGTGATTATTTAAAGATGCGTGATATATGGAACGGCAATGCACACGAATATTGCGTCGTTTCTTCGTTTTTAAGTAAGTAATTGACGAATACGCAGCAATTATGAATGAAGTGATAATAAATGTTTGAAATACATTAGATGTGACTTACAAATACCAACCACTAGATGGTGGAAGCGTTCCACTCAACGGGACGGTCACGGGAAGACGAGAAGGCGAAGTGGAGAACGAGGTTTGTCTCCAACTAGTTTGGTAGTAATTAATTGAAGATGAAATAACACATGATAGATTTAGAAATGCTCCACCTAACCTAACCTTGTCTGAGGGCTACTTAGGGCCATTCTAATTTAACTTATTTTACACATCATTGGGAAATGTAACCGCAACTTATAAGCAGAACCCTTAAGCGTCTAATATTCTCCTCACACGAGGCTCCGCAGGAGGAGGAGATGAAGGGAGCAGCAGATACACTCTGCTCCGTCTGACTTCAGTCAGCTCCACTGCACTCATGAAATGATGCTGCAGCACATCCCACAGCATCGGACTGCTCCCGTCCCAGAGCCCTGGGGTCAGGGGTCACGAGAGGATGATCTCTAACTCATCTTTAAATGGAGTAGCAACCTCCTCTGTGGCCAGGCTAACCCTGTCATCACCTCATGCACTCATCACTTCATCACCTCATCCCCTCATCATCACTTCATTACCTCATAACCTCATCACTCATCACCACTTTCATATGTGGTGATTAAAATGCGTTGGTAAAACACTTGTAAACCTCCAAAGAGGAACTTCATGTTGTGTGAGAATATCCTGCAGTTTGCTGACAGCACAACAGTTTTGTTCAGGTTTTTAATTGAATATTTAAGATCTGCCCATGCAGGATAGGCTAATCTTGTTATGATTTAAGCATCTAATTATAAAAACGTGGTGCGGAAAAATAATTGGAAAATGGCAACAGAAGAAGGTTACTCTGGGACGTGTTGAACAAAAATATGGTGGAGTGGACTGAAAAAACACTTTGATTAGATGTTTTAATGGAATTTATAAAGTATGCCTAATTAGACCCTCAGAGGTGTGGATGGCGTGAGCCTCGTCTCTTTGAGGAGCCGGTAGAGGCTGACGGAGGCGGAAGGAGGCGGACGGAGGCGGACGGAGAGCTATCAGCCCTCTCCATGGGGTCCGACCCAGGGGGCGTTTAGGAATGCCACAAGATTCAAACCCTAGCCAGCTCGTCAGAGACACGATCCCCTCAGGACGAGCGAACTCGCCCTTTGATTTCCCGTTCAAATCTCTTCTCCCTCCTGTTTCAGGAAGATAGGAGCCCTGCCTGCTACCGCCAGTCAAACCCTGCATCAGCCAATCTCGGCCTGGTCCCTCCCCCCTATCGGTCCTGTCTGGATGCAGAATCCAAACAGTGCTGAGGTTCATGGTTGTTCGATTCTGTACATCCATTTACACAAACATGCATACACATGGGCACACACACACACACACACACACACATGCATGGAATGACACACACACACACAGATACAGACACAGACACGCACACACACACACGCACGCAGACATAGGAGGGCTTCAGAAAATAGATGTTTGGCAGAAAAAAGATGTGGCTCTGCTGGCTGGGTGGTGTGAGGGTGATTGGGGTTTAGGGTGAGTGGGAGGGGTTTGGGGTGAGTGGGAGGGGTTTATGGGGAGGGGGAGGGGTTTAGGGTGAGTGGGAGGGGTTTATGGTGATTGGGGTTTAGGGTGAGTGGGAGGGGTTTATGGGGAGGGGGAGGGGTTTAGGGTGAGTGGGAGGGGTTTAGGGTGATTGGGGTTTAGGGTGAGTGGGAGGGGTCTATGGGGAGGGGGAGGGGTTTAGGGTGAGTGGGAGGGGTTTAGGGTGATTGGGGTTTATGGTGAGTGGGAGGGGTTTAGGGTGAGTGGGAGGGGTTTAGGGTGAGTGGGAGGGGTTTAGGAGTGTTGCTAGTAAGATTCTTGAAAACAAAGAGTGAGGTACGAGGTAGCTAGCATTTTTAATTTGTGGAATATATCGAATGTGATTTTGTTAGTAACATTAGGTAATAGCTAGGATGAGCATCGGCTACCGGTAGGTCGGGGTCACTCTAAAGCGTGGAACACACCGACCCAACAGTTGGCCATCTGAAACGTTTGGGGAAGACTCGGACGAGTTCGGAAACCAATCTGTTCGGTGTGTTCAGCTGTGTTAGAGGCTTTAGGAACCGAGCAGACGGTGTCCGGTCCGATTCAACATGCAAAGTCTTGAAGCTTTGGCGGTCTGAGGATTGGAGCATTTGGATACTCTGATTGGTTGTGTGCTAGCGAATCAGCGCGGTGTGTGGGAGGGGCGAACAAACCACCTAAACAGAGATGGAGCAGAGCTACAAATTCCACTTTATCGTTGCATCACATTTTTTTTAATATCTCTACATATTTCGGGAATCCATGGCTGTGTGGACGATTTTGTTTTTCTAATCTGATAATCTATGGCCTACACTCTGTTCGTAATTTCCTGTCATGTTTCCTGCCATGTTTCGGAATACTGGCACGAGCCTAGCGCCACCTGATGTTAAGGAGAATTATTGCATCTTACTCAAGCGCAGAATATGCGCTACAGTGTAGTTGACAGTAGTCTTCGCGGTGTGTTTCAATACAACTTTTCTCCCGAACGGGTCAGACAAGAAGCAACAGAGTGGGCGAATAAAGGCCGTTAGTTTGAGTCTGGGCTCTGAGTGGGCCCCTTAAGCTACCAGCGAGATGAAATGTTCCACATTGCGACTTTAAGAGAACCGATTCAGTCAAGCAACAAGACAGATGGTGAAGAAGAATTAATGAGGCAATGAAATGAATTGTATCCCTAACTCACTCCCTAACGCTAATCTTCAAGTGGAAAACAATTCAGCTTCAGGATAACTTCCGGACTTTTCTCAGCAGGAATCCTTTCCATAAAGTTGTCAGACAATTATAATGACGTTGTGAGCGTGTCGGTGGCAGAAACCAGTCCCTTCAGAGGCCCTATGCTGCCCGTAGCGGAACGGTGCAGCCTGTTACACAGATAACGACTAGAGCTCTCTCGCTCAATACGGGACCAATTTAATAAAACATTTTCAGCAATTGTCACCAAGACCCAAAATGGTGGGGAAATAGGTTGATCCCAAAGTTACCCTTTGAGGCAGCCTTGTTGAACTTCAGAAATAAAAGTCAGTCCTTGTCTTGTCTTACAAAGCATCTCCAAGACTCTGAACAAGACGTTCCTCTCCTCCTGTCCTCTCTGACAGTCAGAGAGAACAGCAGTCACCCTTCATTACCGGCCTCTGTGAACTGAAGTGAAACGAGGACAATAGACGGGTTCTACAGAGGTAGCAAGCGTTCCTATCCTCAGTGTTTAATTAAAACTGCTTCATTAATTACAAAGTGCTTCCCAATCAAAGCCTTGCACTCATTCATCTGGCCCCCCTCTGTAGACCAACTCCTCCTGAGCCTGCTGACGGACTGACTCCTCCTGAGCCTGCTGACGGACTGACTCCTCCTGAGTCTGCTGACGGACTGACTCCTCCTGAACCGGCTGGTGGGCCGACTCCTCCTGAACCGGCTGGTGGACCGACCTCTCCTGAACCGGCTGACGGACTGACTCCTCCTGAACCGGCTGGTGGACCGACCTCTCCTGAACCGGCTGACGGACTGACTCCTCCTGAACCGGCTGGTGGACCGACTCCTCCTGAGCCGGCTGGTGGACCGACTCCTCTCCTGCTGATGGCCCCACTGAATTCTGTTGTTGATGTTCACTGCAGGCAGTACAGATGAGGGCTGGTTCTGCTTCCTGCTGATGTTCACTGGAAGGCCCCAGTAGAGATGAGGGCAGGTTCTGGTTCCTGCTGATGTTCACTGGAAGGCCCCATAGAGGTGGTTGCTGGCTCTCTGGCTCAGGATCTCCTCTCACTGATGAAAGTGATTCAAGCTTGAAGAGGAACACTACCAGCTGGGTCTTCATCCAAGCTGGGAGACTGGGGCGGATAAGAAAAGGGGGTGACTTGGACGCGGAGGGAAGCCCTTCTAGAGGCTGAGCTAATCTCACGTCAGCCAGACCTCCAGCGATGACAGGATCACACAGATCTCACATCAGCCTCGCTCTCATGGAACTCCTAACCCAGGCAGTGCTGATGCCATGCTCTACCGATGGGAATCCAACCCAGAAGAAACAGGACGTGAAGCCCCAAGACATCAGCTGAAGGGCCGTGGATGCCTCTGGTTTGAACGTGTTTCCTGGTGTTGCACTTCACTGCTCCCCGGGGGCCGCCTCGTGGCCCCCCAGGCGTTAGTCCCGGTGTTTTGAGATCAGAAGAGTTGTCGTTTGAGGAATAATAAATAATGAAGCATGAGGGTCGAGTCGAGATCCGCTCATCTCGACTAAGTCATAGAAGCGTCTGCTCATTAACAAGGAACACAGAGGGAGCGTCTCACATGAAACAGGACGGAGGCTGGAGGCTGGAGGAAACAAGGTATCATTAGTAGAAAACCTACGGAACGGCCGATCTAAAAGACTCTGTTTCAGTATTAGCTCTACATGCTAAAGAAATATAAAATGAACCTCAGCACGATAGCTCAGCATGGTAGCTCATGTTAGCTCAGCATGTTAGCTCACCTTGATTTCTCATCATGTTTGCTCCACATGTTAGCATCAGGTTATGATGTTCGTGTACTATGCTATATTCAACAAAGAATTCCAAAAACATATACCCATTACACAAAGCCTTATTCATTTAGTTCTGTGATGCCATAACCAGGCATACAGTGGCACATTTCAAGATGCTAACATGCAGCATATGCACGCATAATACAGTCACCATTGTGTGGCCTCATTCTTCGATAGTGACTTTACAGACATTTGTTTACATAAAAACCAAGATGCAAATATGTTATTTGACATCAGCATAACCACTTGTTCGTCATCCCCTCGTGGAAATGGATTATTATACTATATGGAATTATGTCTGGGTGTAGCTAGGGGCGGGGCTTATCTCTTGATGGAACGAGGGGAGGGGCTTATCTCTGGGTGTAACGAGGGACGGTGCTTATAGATGGGTAGAATAACGTTTAGCAGCAAGCTAAGTATAAATCCACACGCTCTCTGTTTTGTACACACAATTAATTACTTTTATTCAACAGCAAGCATGAGATTTAAAAATGGTGGACAACAGGATCTGAAAACATAAAAATTACAATAAAATCACAAAGCGCTGTACCCGTCACTGCCCTCCATCGAACCTCAAACCATTAAAGGGTTGACATAATATCACCGGGTGTGTCTGTCTACCAGCCCACACAGTAGACTGGAGTAAATGTTGCTGATCCATCCACTATACATCTAGGCTCGACACACCGACTTCAATGTAGTCTGAACTTCCAGAATTTTATTCAAAGAGGAGATTAGAGTGTGTGTGTGTGTGTGTGTGTGTGTGTGTGTGTGTGTGTGTGTGTGTGTGTGTGTGTGTGTGTGTGTGTGTGTGTGTGTGTGTGTGTTGTGTGTGTTGTGTGTGTGTGTGTGTGTGTGTGTGTGTGTGTGTTGTGTGTGTTGTGTGAGCAGTAGGTGTGTGTTCAGCCTGTGTGTGTGTGTGTTTGTGTGTGTGTGTGAGCACAGTAGGTGTCAGCTTAACACCCAGCCTGACTCCTGGCTGTCCTGTCTCGACCTCGTGCACGCCTCTCCATCGGAGCACGAGGAGTGACACACTCCTCCCTTTCTCTCTCTCTCTCTCTCTCTCTCTCTCTCTCTCTCTCTCTCTCTCTCTCTCTCTCTCTCTCTCTCTCTCTCTCTCTCTCTCTCTCTCTCTCTCTCTCTCTCTCTCTCTCTCTAATTATATATATATATATATAGTGTCAGTCTACCAGCCCACCCAGTGGACTGTTGAAAATGTTGCGGATCCATCCCTCATACATCTACGTGGACACGCCCACTTCAATATAGACACGTCGGAACATCCTGAATTTAATTCAAAGAGAAGATTAGAGTGTGTGTGTGTGTGTGTGTGTGTGTGTGTGTGTGTGTGTGTGTGTGTGTGTGTGTGTGTGTGTGTGTGTGTGTGTGTGTGTGTGTGTGTGTGTGTGTGTGTGTGTGTGTGTGTGTGTTTGTGTGCCGGTCACACCAGGCAGTGATACATGCTTCGACTAATGATTCTTGTCATCAATGGAGGAGTTAAGAACGCTAAGTTACTGAAGCTAGCCGACACTCCCAGACAGACCCTGAAGTATCCCGGGAGTTCTTGATGGTAATCCCAACGTTTTGGGTTCTTTGGGCTCAGTTTGCCTCAGAGTTTGCCTCAGAGCTAGCTTCAGAGCTAGCCTCAGCAGAGGGGCCAAGTCCATAATGTTGTTGTGGAAGTGTGTGTGGAGGAGGGCTGGTTGAAGCAGCCTCACCTGGCTGAGTCTGACTGATTCCCTGACTGGGGAGGCTGCACACTTGTTGCACATTCAGTATTCAGCGCACAGTTTAGACCAGTTGCACCACACACACTCAGGGAGATCTCCTGCCTGGCAGCTCGGAGCCCCAGGACTTCATTCATTATGCACATCATTATATCTTTATAGCATTATATCATTATATCATTATTTGCAAATGTTACAATAAACCAGACTTCCAACCCCGCCTCCCTGCATCCTGGTCTGGAGCAGCCCAGAAGGCCCAGTTAACCACCTAGGGGGTGTGGGGCATGGACCTTGTCATTGTATTGTTATGAGTCTATAGTTAGCCTGCGTCTGTGTCAGGGTGTAGGGCAGAATTAAAGATGATGATTTTAGACAGAATGTCCTCCGTGTCCCGTGGAGCCCCGACCGCCACCACATGACTGCTTGAGGACTTCCTGTTCTTGTGGAAAGTTTCATCATTACCACGGTGACTGAAGCTGGTGATCAGGCGTGTCGCCCGGTGGCGGGATGTGTGATGACATCACGTGATGAACGAGGCCACCCCCACAGTGAGCTGGGGCCAACCACTTCTGAGTGGACTGGTTTAACCGTGGGGCCCCCTTGCATGTTTCTGCCCTTGGGCCCCAGAACCTCTCGGGACGCCCCTGGTGGCCCCAATACCACTACGTTAAACCCCGTCCGCAGACGGCTCAGTGGTTACAGCTCCTCCTCAAGAGGAGAAATGACACATCAGAGAAGGATGGGCTGTCCCTCTGAGAAGAGGACAGATGGAGTTTAATTCATGCTCAGCCTCGTCCTGCCCATCGCCCCATTCCACTGGCAGTTCTTTTGCAGTGAAACGAGTGAATCACAGATGTTGACCAAATGTTATCAAGAAGATATCAAAGCCAGCTTCAAACCTTAATCAGAGAGGAGCAGATGACCGTTGGTTTCTGGGTTTTTAATCATCTTTAGTTCACAGCAGACGAGGCAACATATACATTGACTCTACATGTAGCCATGCTAACAGAGCTAGCTCACAACATGGTTCCACAACAAGAAATAAAAAACACAGTTTGAACATGAATGTTTGTGTGTGTTTGTCGGTCTATGTTTTCACATTATATAAATTCATATTAAATGTTTTTAAGAACATTTACACGATATGGCAACACCTACTTGGAAGGCCAGAAGCAGTTTCTATACATTTTGGATTATAGATTTGCTCAGTGACGATAGCATTAATAATCAATATACAGCATTTTGAAGACAGCGGCCTCCTGAACGGAGAGGCTCGGAACGTTCCTCTGAAATAAAGTTCTCCCAAGTGGACCAAGACAGACATCTGAAAGGGCTGCAACGACCACAGACCAATCAATCAGGAGCTCTTCAGCGACCTGTTCACTCTGCGTTTATAGGGCGGTGATGTCCATGTCCTGACTATCACATCACATCACATTACACAACATCACATCTATCAGCAGGCACTTCCAAAGTGACTTACATTAAGTGCATTCAACAACGAAGAAATACCCCAAGAAGTGCAGGAATGATTTGAGAACATCATAATTCACAAAATAAGCAAAGCATATCCTTAAAGTGCGACAATATAAAACAAGAGATAGAGCCTTTTTTTCTTCATATTACATTGTGTGAGATGAGATTATGTGCGATGACCCAACAAGGTCCCAGCACAGCGGTCTGATGGGAATGTGACCCAGATTCAGCCGACTCAAATCTTTCTGTTTGTGAAATGAAGAAATATAACTTATATTACGAGCAATATTTGACCATTGTTTAAAAAAATTAAATTGGGTCAAGTAAAACAAACTTTTGAGCAAACTGGTTGCGGCACAGTGGGAAGGAGGTGAGGGCGGGAGCCAGATTCAATCACCTACTATTGACCAGTTTGACAAAAGAAATAGAAATCAGTATTGTGCACATAATGTAAGTATTATCCATATATCGTCAAAGAAACATCCAAATGTCTTAAAAAACAGTCGCAGGACAGCTGCCAGAACGTCACGTCAAAACATTTCTATATTTATCATAACTTGGTAAAGTGGAAATGTTACCGAATCACAGAACATTGAGTCAGGTCGAGATCAGATGTTTAATGAACGTCATGTTAGGACACGACCTGACCAAACTTGTGATCCAACCTCCATAATCAACCGATTTTGTGTTTGGGGTGGGGGGGACTGGGACGATTACAAATTATAATGTCATGTTCTCGGACTAAGGGAACTACTTTTCTCAGCTTATGGACACATCTCCTGGGCGTTCTGGTCTCCCACCGCCACTACAGGAGTGGAACTCGTTTTTGTCCCTGACCTGCTGACCAGTTCAGTCCAGAACTCTGTCAACGGCTTTATATTTACAGACATGGAACATGCGTTCACCATTAGGGCCTAATGGGGCTCAGAGGATGCTGGTCTCGGACTGCACGGTGAAGGGGTTCTGGGAGTCCTGGCCCCCGTGGTCGGCGTGTTTGGAGCTGTCCGGGGAGAGGTGCATTCTGGGAAATCGCTGGTTCCTCCTGAGGTGACAGTTGAGGTGGACGCTCCTCCACTTCCTCCTCAGCTCCCCCTGGACCTGGGGAGGGGGGGCGTTACTAATGCACCACACACAAACAGACGCACGCACGCACAAGCCCAGATCTAAAAGAGTATAAGATGGTCTTACCTCACTGTTGAGGAAACAATACAAGATGGCCACTGTCAGACCCTGGAACACAGCAACACAACACACATCAGCTCATCACTCTTTAAACTACCAACACAACAGCTCATCACTCTTTAAACTACCAACACATCAGCTACAGTCTTTAAACTACCAACACATCAGCTCATCACTCTTTAAACTACCAACACAACAGCTCATCACTCTTTAAACTACCAACACATCAGCTACAGTCTTTAAACTACCAACACATCAGCTCATCACTCTTTAAACTACCAACACAACAGCTCATCACTCTTTAAACTACCAACACATCAGCTACAGTCTTTAACCTACCAACACATCAGCATGTCATCCTTTAAACTACCAACACATCAGCTTCGCTATTCAAACTACCAACACCAATACCAAGGTTATCGAGCAGTTAAAAACTACCACCAACGGGCCGTATTCACCTCATGGCCATCTTTGAATGTCTAGCACAGGGGTCCCCAATTACTTTTCATAGTGGGACACTTTTAAAATCCACTTAGAAACGATGGGCCACTCAACCTCCAGCCCCATCGGCCATCGAGCAACCAAACCAATCAGCTTTAAAACTCACCCCTCGACAGGCCTTCCTGTAGTCTTCTTGTTGTTTTGTGTATTGTTTGACAATATACAGTATGTATGCATTCAGTTGTATGCGCTTTGAGATTGTACAAACGAAAAGTGATTTAGACATAAAATGGATAATATTACTATTATTTGTATATTGGATATCAGATCATCCTCCTTATAAGGATAATCAAATAGTAAAATAACTATTAAGTTATGTATACAAATAAATACAACATCATGGCGGGATCTCCATCAAAATATTGTTCTCAAAAAACTGGGTTACAGCTGTAAAAACAATTTCACCTGTAGTGTGCCCATGTAATGAAAAAAAGCAGAAAAACAGACAGAAACAGAAAAAGCTTTTTCGAGGTTCTATCACAGCACTCGTCGATGGCTCGTGACATTTAATCAGCTTTTTTGAGATCGGCAAGGAGGATTGAAAAGCAATCCTCCGTAGAAGCGTTCTTGTTGCGCTATTGCTAGTCAGCGGTACCCTCTTGATTAACTCTCCAAAAGAAGTTGTTGTTTTTTCATCGTGCTTGAGCACTTAGTCCAGCATTTAGCACCAAACTTCAAAAGGTCTGCATCTGTTTCTTGCTCTTTGCGAGATGCCATGATACACAGAGTGATGTTGTGGTTGAAGTGGTTTTATGAATCATTTTTACAGAGTTTTTATAAGCAGAAGTTAGGCTAGATATTTTCTGCTTTCTTGTCTCGGATCTTCGGGGGAATGCTTCATCAAAGTTTCAAAATGCCTTTTTAAATGAGGAACCTTTTTAACCGATATTGCTTGTAAACAGAGTAAGCAGGCTGGTTTAGCCATGTCATGTCCATGTAGAATGATTAAATATTGTTGATTCCAATCTTCGTTAATTAGTCTATTTTCATTGTCAACTTTCCTTTTTTTGGTAGCCATCGTTCTCTCTGTGTTATCCGCCTCGCTCTTAGATACAGTTCAATAGGGTTGCTGATATTATTTGGCGCGTGAGGGAGGGGGGCTGGACGAGGGCGGAAATGTGCAGTTTAATTAGTTTTAATTAATTTAATCAATTTTTTGATTTTATATTTTATTGTGCTTAAAGCAATAAAGGGACAGGACGCTATGATGTCTATACTTCTCTGATCCCCACAATATATATATGTATATATATATACATATATATATATATCATTTTTTTTATCAAAAAAATCGCTTGTAAACAGAGTAACTCTTAGTAATTCTTTTGTGGGCCATAAATGAACTGGTGGCGGGCCGGGTCTGGCCCGCAAGCCTCCTATTGGGGACCACTCTAGCAGGTTGGTAGAGTAAGGAGGTGTGAAGGAGGCGCTCACCTGGAAGGAGCCGAGGGCCAGGTCAAAGAAGATCTTGTACTCCTCCGCGATGGACTCGCTTGGAGACACGAAAACCACGTAGTGGATCCCGAACAAAGGGATCAGTAGCAGAGTGGACTTAGCCAACCGCCTGCAAGACAGCAGAGAGAGACAGATGATTCTGTCAGTCTAC
>OLKM01000022.1:239804-241689 GCA_900291075.1 Melanogrammus aeglefinus
CACACACACACGCACACCCACACACACCACACACACAAACAGACACAGACAGATAGAAACGACCACACACACACACACAAACACACACTCTCAGACACACACAAACACACACTGAAAGACACACATACTGACACACACATACTGGCCTTCCATAACCAGTGTTGGAAACGTTACTTTAAAAAAGTAATTAGTTATAGTTACTCACTACTTGTTCCAAAAGGTAACTGAGTTACTAACTGAATAACTCTATAATAAAAGTAACTAGTTACCAGGGAATGTAACTATTTGCGTTACTGTAAAAAAAAGAATGATGCTATTTGTCAAAGAATTTGGATTTTTTTGAGCAGTTTTCACTTGGTCTTAATGTGTTAAATGGTTGAACTGCCCATTCAAGGCCCTGATATACTTCCAACTGAATTTTATTTTGCTTGGTTGCAAAGGCTGTGGAACATCTGCCGAATACTACAGAAATTGTCAACTTTTCATCGGATTGCTCCGGACTCGCCATTTCTGCTGCTTCATCAAATCTGTATGGTGTGTTCGGTGTGTGTGTGTGTGTGTGTGTGTGTGCTTGTGTGTGTGTGTGTGTGTGGCGTGCGTGACCTGGCTTGTGTGTAAAAACACTGGCTCCGATTGGCTACCATGAAACATGACTCTGCCTTATGGCTGGTTCAGACTACACGATTCTAAAGATATTCCTCCACAATTTAACATGTCAGAATATACGATCACAGAGCCAAGAAATCGGGCCTTGTCTCGTCAGAAGACTGGCCACACTACAAGATTCGAGGATGCGATGCTCTCTACTTTGTATCCTTCATGTTTGCAAGATATTTCGAAAATCTAAGGTTTAGAACTGACATAAATGTTTTTTACATTTTTGTCGTAAATGTTCCAGTAGTTTTTATATCTGCTCAATGCAGCAACTCCTCACAGTAGTTGCGTTGCGCGTGACATGCGCGATACAGACCCGCAGCAACAACGTAACAACAACAGAGCGTCAACAATTGATCCCGAGTACCTAGCATTAGGCATTATGCTGGCGGTTTGAGGTTTATGATAGGTTATACTATTGGCTCCAAACTTACCAGGTAGGTCAAGGGTGTCGGCTATTTCTCGCCAGGCTGTATCCCTTCACCCTATCGTGGAACTCCTTTGTGGACACGTCGAAAATACAGGGACATTGCTGCTGCATTTCAACCAAGGTTGTCTCCATTATATATGTTGTTCCATTTTCTCTCGTTTTCTTTATAAGCATTCTTCTTCTTGCTATTGATCGTATTAATTTTGTAGTAGTTACTGTGTACTCAGCGTAGTGCAGTGAAGTCGGTTGGTAAACATTGTGGGTGAGCTCCAGCTGTTCGTGCAGGGGTTCCCTCATGTCAACAATTGGATACGCCATTCGATTCCCCAAAAAATTCTGACATGCCAATCGCTTATGTCGTCGTTAACCCAACCGGTCTCCTCACTAGCAGATTGTGTTTGGAGCCAGGGGTGCGTTCGGATTACAGTTTATTCAATCAATTTATAATAACGCACCGCATTAAACGTAGGCCTACAGTAACGGTAACGGCGTTGTAACGGCGGAAACAGTAATTAGTCAGATTACCCCATTATTGAAATAATAAACGGCGTTACCTAGCGCCGTTCTTTTAAACGGCGTTATGACAAACACTGTCCATAACACACATACACAGACACATAAACAAAAAGAAACACAGTTTAAAGAAAACTACCAGAGGCATCTCTCTCTCTCTCTCTCTCTCTCTCTCTCTCTCTCTCTCTCTCTCTCTCTCTCTCCTCTCTCTCTCTCTCTCTCTCTCTCATCATCTTCTCTCTCTCTCTCTCTCTTTTCTTCATCCCTCTTTCCTTTTCTGTTCCACTC
>OLKM01000022.1:243644-313644 GCA_900291075.1 Melanogrammus aeglefinus
GAGTCTCACCCCAGCTCGTTAGGTGAGTCTCACCCCAGCTCGTTAGTCTAACCCCAGCTCATTAGGTGAGTATCACCCCATCTCGTCTGGTGAGTCTCACCCCAACTCGTTAGGTGAGTCTCACCCCAGCTCGTTAGGTGAGTCTCACCCCAGCTCGTTAGGTGAGTCTAATCCCAGCTCGTTAGGTGAGTATCACACCAGCACCGTCTCGCTTTGGGCTCTCGGGACATTGTTGTGGAATCTTTTAATTAAATCTGTGTGAAGACAGCAGCTGACACAGGTCGCTTTATTTTTTTCCCAATTTTAAATTTGAATTTCTCACTCAGAGGGAATATTTTTGGAGGGAGAAATATATGAAATATCTTTTCCACTTCTAAAGAGAGGGGGAGAGGGAGAAATAGAGGGAGAGAGGGAGTGGGAGAGAGAGAGAGAGAGAGAGAGAGAGAGAGAGAGAGAGAGAGAGGAGAGAGAGAGAGAGAGAGAGAGAGAGAGAGAGGAGAGAGAGAGAGAGAGAGAGAGAGAGAGAGAGAGAGAGAGAGAGGTCTTTTGAGTTAAACAAAGAGTTTGGTTGGGCAGGAGGCCATTGAAATATCTGCATGAATACCTTCTCATAGCTCTGAGAAATGCTACTGTTGAATATTGATGGTCTGGAAATGACAGGACTGTATATAGGCTAGCCCTGTCACGCTAGCACTCGGATAGCTGAGGTGACAGCCCCGGTTGGCGCTAGCTCGTTAGCATTAGGTTCTTAGCTTAACACATAGGGGAGGAGTGCTAGAGTATGAAATATGGACTTCAGGGACTAACAGATTTCATGAGAGAGAGAGAGAGGGAGAGGGAGAGGGAGAGAGAGAGAGAGAGAGAGAGAGAGAGAGAGAGAGAGAGAGAGAGAGAGAGAGAGAGAGAGAGAGAGAGAGAGAGAGAGAGGTGGTCCTGACCTCCTCTTCTCTGACCCTGACCCAGTAAGGTTTTCCTCTCTCCGTCACGTCCCAGTGTTCCCATCGATGTGACCGGTGGCTTCAGGGGCAACCAATCAAGCTGGCTGGTACTAGAACGTTCACACACTGTGCTCACACACTGGTCACACTGGTCTCACGCACTGATCACACACTGGTCCCACTGGTCTCACACACTGGTCACACTGGTGTCACACACTGAGTGTGTGACTGGTTCACTGCAAGCACTTTTGGTGATGACAGGCTACAGAAGGTGCAGCATAATTTATTCACCATTTATTGGACCATTTATACAAAAGCCAGGGCATCAGGAACGAGATTTATTTAAGCCGTCAAAATGGCAATTCTTGTGGTCGTCGCTTCAGTTAGGAGTAGGCAGGCACATTAGTATGCTAGCTGTAGTCATCAGGAGCTATGCTAGCTGTAGTCATCAGGAGCTATGCTAGCTGTAGTCATCAGGAGCTATGCTAGCTGTAGTCATCAGGAGCTATGCTAGCTGTAGTCATCAGGAGCTATGCTAGCTGTAGTCATCAGGAGCTATGCTAGCTGTAGTCATCAGGCGCTATGCTAGCTGTAGTCATCAGGAGCTATGCAAGCTGTATGGATCAGAAGCTTTGGTAGCTTACCTTCTCCTGTGTGGGTTCTGATCCGCAGACGCTTGTTATGTTGGGAAAGATATCTGACCATCCGGCCTCCGTGCACCTCCTGCTGATGTTCCCTGGAACAGACGACCTAGCTTTAGCTTTGCATTGCATTACGTTAACCTAGATTTAGCTTTGCATAGTGCTATGCTATTAACCTAGCTTTAGCTTTACAGATTGTTACGTTAACCTAGCTTTAGCTTTGCATAGTGTTACGTTAACCAAGCTTTAGCTTTGCATAGCATTATGTTAAACAAGCTTTAGCATTGCATAGTGTTACGTTAACCTAGCTTTAGCTTTGCATAGTTCTATATTAACCTAGCTTGATGTTCACCTAGCTTTAGTTTAACCTAGCTTGATGTTAGCTTTATAGCTAGGTTAACGTTAGCATTACCTTAAACATTAGCATAGCTTTTTTGAGGCATAGCTTTGTTAGTAGTTTATAGTGTGTAGTACATATTATACAGTATTTTGTATTTTGTGTATAGTATATATTAGCCTATTTAGCAGTGTTGGGAAAGTTCACCTTCTACGTGAACTAGTTCAAAGTTCAGTTCACAAATTTTAAAATGAACTAGTTCAGTTATTTTGAAGTTCACAGTTCCAAAAAATGTTCTTCGTAGTTCTTTTTTTCAATATGTTGCTGTGAACTATTTGTTTTTTCCGGTATTTTGAACATTGAGTCTCCCTATTGGTTTGTCTAGGATGAAATAGAGTTGTTGAATCAAGTATCGTGGCGAAATACAGTTTCTATCATGTTTTTTGTTGCACATTTTAGCATTTTGTAAATCCCATTGATTTCTGTCGGAAGACTCATTGCTCGTTGGCTGGAAACAGAAAGTGGGGATGTTCACGTTTGGTTGTAGTCTTTTCGCTCGGTTCTAGCCCTACTGATGAGAGGCAGAACCGAGCGAAAAGACGACAAACAAACGTAAACAGCCCCCCTTTCCGTTTCCGGCCAACAAGCATGATTCTATGAGGTATTCTAGTCCACTGAGCTATGAGCCAGAGAGCTTGCGTTATGGATTGTACATATTTTAACCTTCACCCCACAGTGGTGCAGCGTTGAATAAACAGGCGATGTCTGGCTTGCAATCCTGCTCTTTATTGAGTAAATTCAAAGTTTATCTCCAAACACTGTTGGCCGTGACCACCGTACATTCAGCCGTAACACACTCTGTTAGTCCAACCACCCGTTGCTTCCGGACCCTCCCTCTCGTTGTCTCCCCCCCCCCCCCCTCTTCTCGCGAGACAGTCCCCCATTAACCTCCACTAATAACCTTAGTGCATAACCCGACACAGGAGTGTTGGGTTAGTGCATAACCCAACATTCTACTGAACGCATAATAACAGAACCACATTAACCCAGCTTGTTACAATATTTATAATTCGAAATTCATCTCAGCCTTTATACCACAGATACTCTAGGGTCTATAGTGTATAACCGCGTTGTCTGATTACAGTTTAATTCGTTTTTCTCCATGTCCTGTAGTGTGAATCACAGGACATTTGTTTGTCACGTGACTTTTGGCACTAATTTTCCCAACCCGGTATCACGAGATCTCGTGCTCATGCGCACGAAACGCGTTAATCTATTGAATCGTGTCCCAGAGTACGATTGTTCGACTTTTTTCGTGAAACGCATCACGAAATGTTAACCAATGCATTCTGAATGCACATCCTTCACACTATATTCTTCGTCATAACTATCAAACCAAGCATCCTTCACATTCGCCAAGCGACGATTATGAAAGTAAAATGCACATTTCTCACTAAAAATGTTTACATAAACACTTTTAATGGCGTAATCTGCCATTAAAAGCGTTAAAAGCCTCTATCGGTGACTCACGTCACGGATAGACGCTGTGAGCATCTTTCCTATTGGATAGTTTTTAGGATATTTTTCTGTGAAAATGGCGGACATACTTTTTATTCTGGGTGGAAAATATGATATTTTAGCATAGTTACGCCATTAAAAGTGTTTATGTAAACATTTTTAGCGAGAAATGTGCATTTTACTTTCATAATCGTCGCTCGGCGAATGTGAAGGATGTTTGGTTTGATAGTTATGACGAAGAATATAGTTGTGAAGGATGTGCATTCAGAATGCATTGGTTAACATTTCGTGATGCGTTTCACGAAAAAAGTCGAACAATCGTACTCTGGGACACGATTCAATAGATTAACGCGTTTCGTGCGCATGAGCACGAGATCTCGTGATACCGGGTTGAATTTTCCGCCTTGCTGATCCACACACACAAATGCATTCAGATCCACGCCCAATTTTTAGTTCCGTACTTGTAGAATTGAGTTCCGTACTTGTAGAATGGGCTCTTTGCACAGCTCCACTACTTCCTGAACTTAATGCTGCTCCTTTATTTCCTGTTTTACATTATTGGATAAATTGATTAATCCAGGTGTGTCTGACCATTGTGACTACTCAGACACACCTGGATTAATCAGTTTGTCCAGTAATGTAAGACAGGAAATAAAGGAGCAGCACTAAGTCCAGGAAGTAGTGGAGTTGTGCATAGAGCCCATTGTTTTGTACTTGAATGAATTTTTTTTGCACTTGAAAGATTTTAGTTTGTACTTGAAAGATTTTAGGTTGTTCTTGAAGAAATATGTTTCTGAGTGTGTGTGTGTGTGAATCATTGTGTGTGAGTAAAACACGTTTTGTGTGTGTGTGGATCATTGTGCGTGAGTAAAACACGTCTTGTGTGTGTGGGGTTTTGGCATGATTCTAACTCCATAGAAACTGTTGTGTATTCAGTCTTATTATGTGCTGTTCCTGTTACTCCACTACACCACCAGAAGACCCACTTACCTAGTGTTATACTGAAACTGTGTAATGTGATGTTGAGTGAGTAGAAGAAGAATACAGTGATACTCGTGGAGTGAACCTACAGTGCCCGACCGTCTCGTTCTTTATTCCATTATATTAAAGTACAAGTTAGCATAGAACCGAACTTATTCTTGTTTTTATGCAACATACCGGACAACATACTAGTGTACTCGTCATTGCTAAAATTTCACATCAATCCGCATAATATAATAGGTCAAAATATATTTTTGGCCCGTGCGTAATTGTGTGTAATTGACAAGATGCACATTTCAATTAAAACTCACCTTTCTTCTTTTGGACGACTAACATTTTCATTATATTTACCTATTTCCCTGTCCTAAGTCATGTTTAGGGAACATCCTTTTTATTTATTTTAAACAAAAACTACCAGGTCAACCGGATAACATGACCCCTGTTACGTTTGAAACAAGTGTTTCAATCGTCCCGACAGGGACTACTGACACTTTTACCTCTAAACTTCAAAACTCTGACATTGCACACTTTAGCACAGGTTTAAGTACTAATTCATCTGTTGTATAATATTATTATGGCATGAAACAAGAAACACAATTATTTATTACAAGAAAACTACCGCAGAAAGGATTTTACTTAGCGCTCTCGAAAACAGGTTTGCGGGATAACATTTGAACAGTGGGACGTCATTACACGAAATTACTCAGGGTTAGTCAGTCTTGCGTGCTGAATGTAGTGACGAAATTTGACGTGAAAGCCTTGCGTGGTTTTCGAGGAAATCGCTGTGTTTCAATCGTCCCGTGTTTCAATCGACCCGGCTCTCCCATATTATGAAAATAACACTTTTCCTGGCATTTGGGGTGTTATTTTGGGTTTCTGGGGTGTTGTTTTTGCTCTTGTATCTCTGTTTTGAGATTCACACAGACCTAGCAGTCTTTTTTAAACATTACAAATTGAGTTAATAAACTGAAATTGGAAATTGTTTTAAAGGGGAACATATTATGAAAACAACACTATTCCTGGGATTTGGGGTGTTTTTTTGGGTCTCTGGTGCTCCCACAAGCATACAAACTTTGAAAAAAGTCTGTATATGATTATTTGAGTGAGATATGCATTTCTGAAAATACCCGCTCCGGGAGTACAATCCCTTTCTCCGCCGGAGCTGCCGGACTGCCGCCAAGCTCCCTCCGCCGGAGCTGCCGGACTGCTGCCAAAGCCTCCCAGCTGGAGCTGCCGGCAGTCCAGCAGCTCCGGTGGGGGGCAATTGAAGGCAGTCCGGCAGCTCAGCTCCGTGAGTACAATCCCTTTCTCCTCCATGTCGCAGTTTATGGACTTCAGGAGTCCAAAGGCCAAAGTTCCTTTCCCCCAATTCTTCTCAACCATGGCCGAGATAACCCCCACTATGAGTTTTTACTTGTTGTGGAAGTAGAGACGTCAGACGCAGTCTTTATGATTCATAATATCATCCGAGGCGCACATAGCTTTTGGCCGTAATATAAGATATAATATTAGGCCTATATAAATATAGAGCTCCGAAATCCGCAAATGGCAACACTTCTCCTCCATGCTGTGGTTCACTCTGACAGCTCATTCGAAAATGGGCAGCAGCTCATTTGCATTAAAGCTACAGACACCAGAAACAGCGCATTCTGAAGAAACTGAACCGGAGGGGAATTGCGGTAGGCAAGATTTTTTTTTCAAAAAGCTATTTCCAGCAAACAGCTTCAAAATAATAAACCATAATATGTCTGTTGCAGATGTTATCTAATTTTATTAATCTATTTTTATAATAAGGTGATTGTATGCGGAATGCTTGTGCCAGCAACTCATACAGTGGTTTTGTAAAGATAAATAAATAAATATTAGCAGGTTCTCAATAGTATTTCAATTCAGGGGGGGTGCGAAAAAAATTCTGTCTCCTGGGGCGGCAATGACAGAAAATAATTGAGAACCACTGGTATATAGTATATATTATACATCAGTGTTTAGTACATCTTGTGACCAACCGTTGCGCTGGAACAAGGCTCTCAGAACGGGGGGGCAGGAGATGGTCACCACCTCCCCCACCTCCCTGCCTTCCCAGCATGCAATGTTGTCCCACACTCCTCGACACCACAAGCCTGGAGACAGAGGAGGAGGAGGAGGGGGGGTGAAAGAGGAAAGGAGAGGAGAGGATTGAGGATGAGGAGAGAGAGAGGAAGAGGAGAGGGAGGAAGAGGAGAGGGAGGAAGAGAGAGGGGGCGTGGGATAGAGAGGGAATAGGGAGGGGGGGTTAGAATAGAGGAGAGAGGGATGTGGAAATAAATAATATGAATTCAAATGACGGGCTGTTAAAATCAGGCTCTGTCTACATATTATGTCATCGTTGACAGACAGACAGAGTGAGAGAGGGGGAGAGAGAGAGAGAGAGAGAGAGAGAGAGAGAGAGAGAGAGAGAGAGAGAGAGAGAGAGAGAAGAGAGAGAGAGAGAGAGAGAGAGAGAGAGAGAGAGAGAGAGAGAGAGAGAGAGGAGAGACAGAGCGAGAGAGAGACAGCCAGACAGAGAGGACAGACAGACAGAGTGAGAGAGGGGGAGAGAGAGGGGGGAGAGAGAGAGAGAGGGGGGGGGAGAGGCAGAGAAGGCTGCAGGTCATAACCTGCAGGTGCCCCACATCAGTTGACCCCACACACACACACACACAGACCCACATACACACACACACACACAAATTGACAAACAGTAGCTGGAGCCGGAATGTTGGGCGGAAGCTGTCAGCTCCATGACGTCCGTCCACAGGAGCCCGACAGCACTCACCCTAACCCTCACCCTAACCCTCACCCTGTCTCTTACCCTAACCCTCACCCTAACCCTCACCCTCACTCTCACCCTAATCCTCACCCTCACCCTGTCTCTCACCCTCACCCTCACCCTAACCCTCACCCTGTCTCTCACCCTCACCCTCACCCTAACCCTCACCCTGTCTCTCACCCTCACCCTAACCCTCACCCTGTCTCTCACCCTAACCCTCACCCTAACCCTAACACAAGCGAAGGAGACTTGACTACCACGTACTCTCCAACATACACTCTACATGCTTTCACACATTCACATTTAAGGACCTCAGTGAGTACTCTACCTTTAAGGACTTCAGTGAGTACTTTACCTTTAAGGACCCCAGGACTCTACTTTTAAGGACCTCAGTGAGTACTCTACCTTTAAGGACCTCAGTGAGTACCTTTAAGGACTTACCTGTTGCCGTGGTGCTGAGGTTCTGGTTCTTCAGACGCGTGGAGCACTCAGCCTGATCTCGCTCCAGCTCCAACAGGAAGTTACACGTTGGGTGGCGTCCAATCACCTTCAAGAAGACAGGAAGCAGTGCTGAGCTTCAGCGAGCCACAGAACACACTGGTAGCTGCAGAGCTAACAGTAGTGCGTTCTGGAGCTCGGCTCAGTAAAGGGATGCTTTAAGGATTATAAACCAACAGAGTAGTTTTCCCGTGAACCAGCTCTGCACAGAAGATGCCCAAACCCTCTCATCAGGCATCCTCTGTTGACTCTCACAGTGTAACACCTCATTACTAATGGCGCATTTCCACTAGCACGGCTCGGCTCGATACGGCGCGGCACGGCTCGGCTCGGCTCGGTTTGGTTGTGTTTCCATTACAACTGGTGCCTCCTCGACGTAAGCGGGGTCGTCATAACACGGCTGCGCGAAACCGCTGTGACGTCATTTACACGGCGCCGAGCAACGTACAAATCCGGAAGACCAGAACAACAACAACAACAACATCAGAGGAGGAACAGCATGGAGGACATGGAGGCGATCGTGTTGCTGCTCACCCTGTGGCTTTTTGTCGCACAGAAGGCAAGAGAAGAGAGCCAGAGAAGACTCCGGGCCGCGAGACAAAACACTATTGAAAAGTCGCGCGGTTATGACGCTTCCAGTGACGACACTCATCGGCCAATCAGTGGAAGGCAGTCGGCTGACGTCACGTTTTATTAACGCTTCGGCTCGCTTGGAACCAGGGTGATACAAAAAAGTACCCGGGTGCAGGTACTGCGTGCTAGTGGAAACACGCAAATAGCGCGCCGAGCCGAGCCGTACCGAGCCGAGCCGTGCTAGTGGAAATGCGCCATTAGACATCCTTTTGTCTCTGTAGTCTGACAGTGTAACACCTCATTACTAAGACATCCTCTGGTCTCTGTATTCTGACAGTGCAACACCACTCATTCCATCAGATATCCTCAAGTCAAAGTTATCAGGACATTATCCCAACGTTATTGGTATTTCGTCCAAACATAATTTCCTTCCCGCTAAAGGGATTTAATATCCACTAGAAACTAAACATGTAACTGCTTTAACAACGCTCTATATCTGATAGAAAGATCAGATGACAGCAAAAGTAAGAGAATAATAATCTAAACTATGTTAATAACGCAAACAAAACAAAAGGTTGACGTTGTTAGAGGGTCAGACTTAATATATAACCGATATAATATATAACCAATAAAATATCAATATATAACCAATATGATATCAATGCATAACCAATAAAATATAAATAAATATTGAATATCATATCAATATATGACTAATATAATATCAATATACAACCAATATAATATCAATATTTAACCAATATAATATCAATCTACAACCAATATAATATTAATATATAACCAACATAATATCAATATATAACCAATATAATATCCATATATAACCAATATAATATCAATATATAACCAATATAATAACAATATACACCCAATATTACTTCCAAATAAGTATAAAGCAGGTGAGGTCAGTTATGTTGTTTAATATATATGTGTGTGTGTGTGTGTGTGTGTGTGTGTGTGTGTGTGTGTGTGTGTGTGTGCTTGTATTTGTATCAATCTCTCTCTATGTGTTTCTTATCTGAACCGTTGAATCTGTTGCCGTGTCGACGGAGACCAGCCTGACCCTCAGGGAGGGAGGGGGCCGTGTCCAGGGGGGTACTGCCAGCTGGAGGAGGTGTTACTGCTCTTCCTCACAAACCTCCTCTTCAGGAGATTTGTGAGGGATAGCAACTCAGCTTCATGACAACAGGAAGGTGTGGATTAATTAATGCAAACACAAACCCGCAGACGCACACACACACAGGCACACGCGAAGGCACACACACACAAGCACACACACGCACAGACACACACACACACACACACACACACACACACACACACACACACACACACACACACACACACACACACACACACACACACACACACACACACACACACACACACACACACACACACACACAAACGCACGGATACACAGCCACACAAGCACACACACAGTCATGAAGTCTAATCTCCACCCCCTGATTTTCCGGTCCAATCGGGCCAGAACATGACAGCGTAATGTCTTCCCATTAACTCAGCCAATCAGAGCAGCCTTTTAAAGTCTGATTAACAGCCTCTCAATCAACACCAGCCGACCACTTTCAACTCTTTACCAGACGTCCTGATATCGGCGAGCCAGAGTTTCTGATTGGCTGTTGTTGTTGGTAGGATCGTTAATAATTATCTTATGACAGGACTTGGTCATCTAATTTTCAGCTGAAACTAAAGAGGAGAGTAGAGGAGAAGAGAGGAGAGGCGGGGAGGGGAGAGGAGGGGAGAAGAGAGGAGAGGAGAGGGAGAGGAGAGGAGAGGGAGGGAGGAGGGGAGGAGAGGAGTGGAGAGGAGAGGAGGAGAGAGGAGAAAGGAAAGGAGGAGAGGAGAGGAGAGGAGAGGGGAGGAGGAGGGAGGGAAGGAGAGGAAGAGGAGAGAGAGGAGAGGAGAGGAAGAGGAGAGGAGAGGAGAGGAGAGGAGAGGAGAGGAGAGGAGAGGAGAGGAGAGGAAGAGAGAGGAGAGGAGAGGAGAGGAGGAGGAGAGGAAGAGGAGAGGAGAGGAGGGGAGAGGAGAGGGAGGGGAGGGGAGGGGAGAGGAGAGGAGAGGAGAGGAGAGGAGAGGAGAGGAGAGGAGAGAGGACGTTTGGGAAGAGAGGAGGAGGAAGGAGGGATGAAGAAGAGAAATTTGCTGCTATGCTACACGTTATGCTATAAAGAATGCTACACGCTATGCTACACGTTATGCTACAAAGAATGCTACACACTCCACACGTTATGCTACAAAGAATGCTACACACTATGCCACATGTTATGCTACATGCTGAGCCCCCCCCCCCCCCACACACACACACACACACACTCTGGGAACCTCCTTCCTGATTAGCTGACGCCGCTGGCAGGTGTTGAGTTACTTCAAATACGGAAAACAATGGGGTTGTGTGACAGAGATTATGTGTTTGTGTGTGTGTGTGTGTGTGTGTGTGTGTGTGTGTGTGTGTGTGTGTGTGTGTGTGTGTGTGTGTGTGTGTGTGTGTGTGTGTGTGTGTGTGTGTGTGTGTGTGTGTGTGTGTGTGTGTGTGTGTGTGTGTTTATGTATATGTGCGTGTGTTTGTCTATGCAATACTAAAATGTAAATTTAAGTAAAAAATAAGGCAACACAAAACCAGTGCCGGGGTTCTCCCTCCGGGTGAGGAGTTTAGAAGATCATACAGTTCAGCGGACAGAAACCCAAACGATATCTGATGACATCGAGACCAATTATATAAGATATTCTCATTAACCAATTATATAAGACATCCTAACCAGCCAATTATATGAGACATCCTAACCAGACCAATTATATGAGACATCCTAATCAACCAATTATATAAGACATCCTAATCAACCAATTATATAAGATATCCTATTTATCAATTACAGAAGATATTCTTATCAACCAATTATATAAGATATCCTAATCAACCAATTCAATACGATTGAATTATAAGCGTATAACTAATTAACCGGTGAATCATCAATAATTAGTATATATCTTATCCAGAACGACCAAACGCTCACTCCGAACCGGCTCCTGATCGCGGTCCATCATATCGTTCTAAAACACGGATCTCAGTCAGATCTGAACCTGACCTCACGGTTCACCAGAGGAACGGATCTCAGAACTGAACATGACCTCACGGTTCATGAGAGGAACGGATCTCAGATCTGAACTCACCGTGAAGGGATCCGCGGAGAGGCAGAAGGTGAGCAGAAATAAACTTTTCATGTCTCCGCTCCTCGGTCAGCGGTCCGCGGGGTGAGGCGGGGTGAGGCGGGGAGGTGGAGGGTTGAGGGTCCGCGGGGGACTGCCCTGACCGCTGAGCAATCCGTCATCCACAGGAAGAGGCGCGTGGCTCCGTCTGGGTCCGACGACGTTCCGCTCACGAACCCGCAGCTTCGACGGTCATCTTCATCATTGTCATCATCATCGTCATCGCGGTCGTTTCTGACAAGTTGAACCGCGCGTGGTGCGCGCGCAGCCTCCTCAGACGGACCTCCAGGAGAAGCGTGCGGGGACGTTGAGTTGCCGGAACATGATGTCGAGGAATCTGAACCCATGATGTGGTGTTACGCCCAATACTGTCTGACACACACACACACACACACACACACACACACACACACACACACACACACACACACACACACACACACACACACACACACACACACACACACACACACACACACACACACACACACACACACACACACACACACACACATTTTACTTTAATTTAAAAAGTATATTTAATAAACATATATTGATTTTAACTACTTTGGCCAAATAAACAAGATTTTATCATGGCAATAAATTCACTTTTAATGAGGGTAAGATGAGAGAGAGAGAGAGAGAGAGAGAGAGAGAGAGAGAGAGAGAGAGAGAGAGAGAGAGAGAGAGAGAGAGAAGAGAGAGAGAGAGAGAGAGAAGAGAGAGAGAGAGAGAGAGAGAGAGAGAGAGAGAGAGAGAGAGAGAGAGAGACAGAGACAGAGACAGAGACAGAGACAGAGACAGAGACAGAGACAGAGACATGAGACAGAGACAGAGACAGAGAGAATGAGAGCGCTCCATTCCCTTGTGTCCTGCTCCCAGGTACCCTGGTGTAAATGTTGGGTCATCAGCCTCTTATCCATTACCACCAGCTCTACGTCTGGAACCAGGCAGGAAGTGGTCAAGTACCACATCCTGTCCAACGAATAGAGGAATAACGGGCAGAAAACGTCACGTTTGAACGAGACAGAAAATAGCAGAAACTGAGGATTCGTCTGAACATGTAATCTGGTCGGGGCCCCGTCCGGTTGGGGCTCTCTGAAGCGCTCTGAAAGTCCAGGCTGCGGGCGCAACACAAACAGATCCATGATTTATGCTCAGACCCTCCCCGGGGGACCTGGGCATAAATCATGGATCTGCCTGATAAAGCAGCTCTCTGGGGTGAACATGAGCTCCGGAACCAGCCGGTCCTGAGGAGAGGAACACGGTATACCTGGACGAGGTAATTACCCTCAGTGACACGGTTATGAATAGTCATGAAACAAGGTGCACAGGGGGCTCTTATTGTGAAAAGACTGCATGTTTTATGGATGTCATCATTTAGTTTTTTTTTTTTTAATATTTCAGCAGCAGTAATGAAGTCTCCTGCGGCTCCCCGGCTCTGGTTGGTTTTTGAGACGCTGGACGATGAGGTGAACGGCGGTGAGTTAGACTTCTGGTTGATCTTCAAACTGGAGGTCCACGTTAATTTTTTAATTCATACCAGACACATGTTGGAAAGCTTCATAGGATAATAGAACTATATCCGATCTTTAGAAATTACAGTTAAAAGACCAACTCCCTTCACAGGTAGGCGATGTTTAACGCACACCTCCCACCCAGCCGCCCACTGGTTCGCGTTGCTGTTGGTTAACCAATGAACAGAGACCACACCCACAACCAATCAACCAATCAGCCATCATGCAATCAATCAGTCCTTCTATCAGGCATTACGTTCAGACGCACCAGCAGGACCGAGACAGAGCGAGGATCCGCTAGTCAGACACAGGAAAAACACACACACACACACACACACACACACACACACACACACACACACACACACACACACACACACACACACACACACACACACACACACACACACACACACACACACACACACACACACACACACACACACACACACACACACACACACACACACACACACACACACACACACACACACACACACTTGAATGTCTTTCTTTTGGTAATTCTAAGGTAACAATGCCCTCTGGCGGTAAAATATGATTACTGCCTTCCAACGCGACACCAAAACAGTTGAGAACCACTGTAAGCAGTAGTAGTAGTTGTAATAGTAATAGTAGTAGTAGTTGTAGTTGTAATAGTAGTACATTATTAGTAGTAGTTAGTAGGAGTGGTAATAGTAGTAGTAGTAGTATAGTAGTTGTAGTTATAGTAGCAGTAGTAGTAGTAGTAGTTTAGTCATAGTAGAAGTTGTAGTAGTGGTTATAGTAGCTATAGGAGTAGTAGTATAATAGTAGTACTTTCAGTAGTAATATCACAAGTAATATAGTAGTAGTATAGTAGTTGTACTTTTAGTAGTAGTAGCAGTAGTAATATAGTAGTAGCAGTAGTAGTAGTGATAGTCCTAGCAGTAGTATATTATTAGTAGTATTAGTTATAGCAGTAGAGGTAGTTATAGTAGTAGTAGTTGTAGTAGTTGTACAACATTTAATCTATTCATTCGTGATCTGGGACACGTAATTTCAATTTGTTCCTAACAAAAGCACAAATTTCTAACAATAAGACAGCTTTTGGCCAACCGTTTCTACTTTCGCCTTTGATTCTGAGAATTTGTGATAATTCACGGATATATTTAATGCAGGTGCGCTGCTCTGTAGGCAAACCGCGACGGAAAAAAAGGTAGCTGCTTCATCGCTTGTTTTTAGAATGAGTTTGAAATTTGTGCATTTGGCACAAACATTTTTAAATTATGTGTCCCAGATCACGAATGAATAGATTAAATGACGTGACGTGACAGTGTCACGTATTTCCGTGAGACTGGGTTGAGTTGTAGTATAGTAGTTGTAGATATAGTAGAAGCATAGTAGTAGTAGTTTACATTTACATTTAGGGCATTTAGCAGTTATAGTAGTAGTAGCAGTAGTATAGTAGTAGTACTTTTAGTAGTAGTAGCACTAGTAATATAGTAGTCGTAGTATTGTAGTACTTTTAGTAGTATTAGTAGCAATATAGTAGTAGTAGTAGTAGTATAGTAGTAGTTATAGTAGTAGTTATAGAAGCAGTATAGTGGTAAAGTATTAGTAGTAGCAGTAGTAGTAGTAGCTATAGTAGCCTAGTAGCAGTAGAAGTATAGTCGTTTTAGTAGTGTTTTGTGTCCTACCCTATGCTACTCTTTCCTATGTTTTTGTTTTGCTATATTAGATGAAATTATATTTGATTTATTATTTTTTTAAGCAAATTTTATCGTGTCCTTTTATATTCTATTGTATTCTATTATATCGTCTGCATAGAAGACTCATACATCTAACTAGAGATACGATGCTTTTCGCCACCAGGGGGCGCCTGGAGCCCTCCCCAGTAAGTTGACCTCTTCCTCGGCGATGACTGTTTCCTGTGGGCCGGAGGAGCCTGGAGGGGGCCGGTCCTCTGCGCCTTCCGCCGCCCCGCTGAGTGCGTGTCAGGCGGGCGGAGCAGATCACAGCCAGGCAGAATCCCGGAGGAAGAGAGCAGCGATCGGGGTAATGCAGAGGACGGGACGGTGATTGGTCTTCCGCAGAGGACGTGGCAGCAGACGGATTCGGGTGAGCGGCTTGTCGTCGTGTTTTGCCGGGGAGCGGGCGGATAAGTTGTGGTATTAGTTGGGCTTTGACCGGGAGAGCAGCCGGAGTCCGCGGGGAGTCGAGGACTGACGGCCCGCGGAGCGTCCGCCGCGGGGGTTGAATCATTCAATCCCTCCGCGGAGTTGACTAAACCCTGAACTAACCCGGGACAGCCTTACCCGGGACATACTAACCTGGGACAGACCCAAACTGGTCTCACGGTCCACAAATACAAGTTCAAAAACACAAACTTCAAAACTCGCTGCTGTTTGTAACTCGCTGGTGTTGATGTTGTTGATGTTTTCAGAAGTTGTTGACAGCGGAAATGAGCAGGACTGAAGCGCCAGGGTCCACCGGCCCCCCGGGCAGGGGACCCCAGCCCCCGGGCAGCCCGCTGGGTCCGCCGGCCCCTTTGGACATGGACGACGAGCCCCAGTCGTCGCTGATGGAAGTCTCCCAGATGTGGACTAACTTTGGACGGACGTTTCTCCTCATCTTCCCCATCTACGTGCTGGGGTACCTGGAGTTCAGCTTTAGCTGGGTTCTGGTGGGACTCGCCGCGTTCTTCTGGTGGAGGAAGAACCATGGGATGAAGAACTACCGGATTAACCGAGCGCTGGCCTTCCTGCAGCCGGAGGAGGCGGTGGGGAAACGCACTCGGCTGCCCACCGCGGACCTCCCTCCCTGGGTAAGACTCCTTTGAGGGCGGCCAAATGCTACACGTTGATAGTCTGACGTCTGCTAGTCTAAGCCTGCCTCCTACGGCCATTTAACCTCTAAACCCTACCTGTTCCTTAATGACCTGTCCCTGTACTCGGGTCTAACCCACATGCTCCTTAATGAACTGTCTCTGTACTGTCTAACCCCTACCTGCTCCTTATTGACCTGTCTCTGTACTGTCTAACCCCTACATCAGGGTTCCCCAATTAGTTTTTCCAGAGGGCCAAATTTGGTCAAGCATGCCATGCCAAGGGCCGAATTGTCGTTTTAGTTTTCTAATTCGCCATTTTTATGTGCAAATTTAGCTTTAATTATAATTACTGTTTTAACGATAATGCAGGAGGGCTAGATCAATTAGGTTTAAATAGCATCCAGGAATGGAATGGTGCATCGATGAGAATGCAAGGAATGAGGAGGAGGAGACGTAGCTTGCTTCAGACTATATTATGTTCAGCCTTGTTTATTTAAATACTGTACTAATGTTAAATACTGTATTAAATACTAATGTCTTTCAGTTTCTATAAAACAACAGTAAAATAAAAACACCTTTAGTTCTATGAAGCATAGTAAATAAATAACTACAGGCTAAACAACATATAGTTATATATCAAGCCTATATAAATAAATCAAACAGAGCTGCAATACAGAAAAAAGTCATACACAAAATATATACTCAGATACTCAGGCGCAGTCGTGTAGTTTGTTTATTTTGCCTGAGTATCTGAGTATGTATTTGTGTATGACTTTTTCTGTATTATGATTGCAGCTCTGTTTGATTTATTTATAGAAATAAAGGAAACAAAGTAACAGGCTCTTACATTGTCACAAACTTAATACCCTGAGTATGTCGCTCTTAAAGCGACAGGCACTATAAAAAGTCAAAGCCTTTTATACAATTACTATATAATTATAAGTAGTAGTTGAAAATACCCTCTGTAAGGAGTCACACAATAACAAAATGCTCTCTTGAAACAAAATTAGTCAATAACCTAACATTAATTCATAAAAATGCCCCTGGAACATTGGCAAACAAAAAGTCTAGCAAACAAACAGGCATACAGTGCAGCAGCCCTGAACATAAGGACTTAAATAGCCACAGCACAGTGTATCTTCAACAGGGCATTGGGTCTGGTGCCATCCATCCAAATCAATGTGTTCACGTCCACTCTCTCTTCCCCTCTCTATATGTCTTTCCCTTCTCTCTAACACAGACACAGGAAGACAGAGAGATTTAGTTAGTTACCTTTCTGGAGTGTGACGCTAGTGAAGTTGAAAATGCGCGATGCACGTCATTACGTATGCACGCAGTAACATCAACGGTCAAGTGGACGGTGTGGGCTGAGGGGAAAATATAGGGAAAAAAAAATATAGATATATATTTTTTGGATAACATGTGAATGCGCTGGGTCAGCGCGGGCCGGACATATGGCTCTCGTGGGCCAAATCTGGCCCGCGAGCCGAATCTGGTCCGCGGGCCGAATCTGGTCCGTGGGCCGAATCTGGCCCACGAGCCGAATCTGGCCTGGAGCCGAATCTGGTCCGTGGGCCGAATCTGGCCCACGAGCCGCTAATTGGGGTTCACTGCCCTACATGCTCCTTTATGTCTCTGGATTCACTAAGTGTCTTGTGGGTGAAAGCGTCTGATTAAAGACTCTCTTCATTAGTTCCCTCTTCCTCCCTATTCATTGTTCCATTATTTTAAACACCTAACCCAGCGCCCCAGCATGAGGGTCTCCCCTAGCCTGGCTGCGGGTCTCCCCCAGCGGGGATCAGGACTCCCCCAGCGGGGGTCAAGTCTCCCCCAGCGGGGGTCAGGTCTCCCCGGCCCAGCGGGGGTCAGGTCTCCCCCAGCGGGGGTCAGGTCTCCCCAGCGGGGGTCAGGTCTCCCCAGCGGGGGTCAGGTCTCCCCCAGCGGGGGTCAGGTCTCCCCCAGCGGGGGTCAAGTCTCCCCCAGCGGGGGTCAGGTCTCCCCCAGCGGGGGTCAGGTCTCCCCCAGCGGGGGTCAAGTCTCCCCCAGCGGGGGTCAGGTCTCCCCGGCCCAGCGGGGGTCAAGTCTCCCCCAGCGGGGGTCAGGTCTCCCCAGCGGGGGTCAGGGCTGTAGGAGACAGCGTTCTGTGACTGTGTCTCTGGGAGCAGGGGCTTCTGATAAGGTAGAGGAGGGATGCTCTGAAAGGTTGACCTCTCTCAGTGCGCTGGCCTCACCGTTTACCTTTACTGTTTGCTGTTCTTGTGCAGTTGATAATCAGAATAGTCAACAGTTGAGTCGTCTCGCCTGAAATATATTCTTGAACACGAAAACGTCATGAAACAAACCAGAAAGTTAAAGGAAGTTACAGCTAGCTCATTCACTGGTAAGTACTCAAAGACGCGTATAGCATGTTTCATATATATTTATATATCTGTGACAGTTGGCTCATCCACTGTATATCATGTTTCATGGTTTGTATTAATAACATCTAAACACGATATCTCTGACAGCTTCCTGTCTTTATTTTGAAGAATCTTACGACAGCAGCAGAGAGCGTGGTCGACGTCAGAGTTTCATAGTTTCAGGAAAACAGAACGACTGGCGTGTGAAGGTTAGCCTAGCTGTGGTGGGCTGCTAGCACCTGGCTACCACAAGCTAGGTGTGTGTGTGTGTGTGTGTGTGTGTGTGTGTGTGTGTGTGTGTGTGTGTGTGTGTGTGTGTGTGTGTGTGTGTGTGCATTCAGGACATAGTTCAGTAGGATGGATAAGGTTTCAGTGAACATCGGGATCACTGTTTGATTCTCCCCTCACCCTGGGCAAGACCTCTTGACCCCTGTCCCCCAGACCCCCTCAGCTGTCGGTTGAAACTCGTTGGAAACTCACTCTGACTGTAATTGATCCTCAGAGGGTTGCTGGTTCAACACCCTACTGTCTTCTCCTCATAAATAATTGCTTGCTCCTCCTAGTTCTCCTCCTCCTCCTGTTGAAATCAGGAGGAGGAGCTGATAGAGAAAGAGAACGAGGAGGAGGGGAGGAGGAGGCGGAGGAGGAGGGGGAGGAGGAGGAGGGGAGGAGGAGGCGGAGGAGGGGGGGGAGGAGGAGGAGGGTTTGTGGAGTAGGAGGAGGTCATGAATGTAGAGGAAGAGTTGAAGAAGTAGGAGGAGGTGGAGGAGGAGGAGGAGGTGATAGAGGAGGAGGTGATGGAGGAGGAGGAGGTGATAGAGAAGGAGGTGATAGAGGAGGAGGAGGTGATAGAGGAGGAGGAGGAGGAGGTGATGATAGAGGAGGAGGAGGTGATAGAGGAGGAGGAGGCGATGGAGGAGGTGATAGATGAGGTCAAGGAGGAGGTGGTAGAGGAGGTGGAGGAGGAGGACGTGATGGAGGAGGAGGAGGTGATGGAGGAGGTGGTAGAGGAGGTGGAGGAGGAGGACGTGATAGAGGAGGAGGAGGAGGTGATAGAGGAGGTCGAGGAGGAGGTGGTAGAGGAGGTGGAGGAGGAGGAGGTGATAGAGGAGGAGGAGGACAGGAGAGGGTAAAGCTCCAGAGGTCGTTGAGCTCTCTCGGGGGGGGCAGCAGAGGAGCTGATAACGTTTTGTTCAGAGGCCTCCCGAGACTAACGGGACAGAGGGGTCAGGGTCAGGGGTCAGAGTTCAGCGGTGGTGAGCGGGGGGTCTGGCGCTCTGGCGTGGGGTCGATGTGGTGGTGGTGATCCCTGTTAATCTCATCACGGTCACAGTGAGACGCCCACCTCCCGGGGAGCCTCAGCTCGGACTGAGCCCACCTTCTTTTGCTGTGACAACCGTGCCCGGGCTCGACGATGGTCCGAGATGTCCGCATAGCAACCCCCCCCCATCATCCACCCCGTCCTAACAAGTAGAGAAGGCCGCAGCACGGGAACCCGCGTTACGATAGGATGATTGACAGGACGGAGGCGGGCCGGGACGGTAGCCTAGTGTTGAACCTGCTTATCCCCTCGTCGATTGAAAACAGTCCTTAGCATTGTGTAGCATCGTATCCTAGTTATCTTTAGTACTTAGCATGGTGTAGCATCATATCCTAGTTATCTTTAGTACTTAGCATGGTGTAGCATCTTATCCTAGCTATCTTTAGGACTTAGCATTGTGTAGCATATTATCTTAGCTATCTTTATTGTATACAGGGAATGGGTTAACCTAGTGATTGTGAGTGCTTGGCACTTGATTCTATGAACATCCTGACTGAACCGACAGCGATATATTGTTTCTCTTTCTTCTGACAAATGGACTTATTGTAAGTCGCTTTGGATAAAATCGTCTGACAAATGCCCTGAATGTAAATGATTGAATGGCTTCATGATTGGTTTGGAGTCGACCAGCCCTCAACAACAGACCCCTGAGATCAGAACACTGGGTTCTGGGTCTGATCCCCGATGTCTGGTCTACCTGTAGGCCTCGTGGAGCTCGTTGACCTCTGACCCCTGCTCCTTGTTGACCTCTCTCTAACCTCCCTAGAGGTCTCTGGAGGAGTAAATACCTCCATCCAGCATGACGGTCGGCCGCCCCAGGAGTGAGGCTGGGTGTGCTGGTTGGCAGCCGGCCGAGGGAGAGCAGGGTGAGGCGTCTGTTTGGTTCTCTCTCGTCATGATCTGGTTCGGCGGGTGCTTCCTGGTTTGGGGATCCCGGGGCCTCTGATTGGTCGGGACGCGTCAGGTGACTCCAGGGCATTAACCGGCCTGGGAGCATCAGAGCAGAACAAAGATTAGGCTTGGAAACATTTTGTCAGTGAGTGACAAAACACCTCAACCTCCAGCAGACTCAGAGGTCTGTAACACGACCGGCAGGCAGTTAGTCTGGCGATTTGCACTCAGGTGTGCCCGTAAAAACCTGCATACTACACAGAGTCTCACTCTCTCTGACTCATACATTTTTACTCTCTCCCTATCTCTCTTGTTTTCTTTCTCTTAGATCGAGTATTGTCTCTCTTATTGTTTTTCTCCCTCCCTCTTTTTTTGGCTCTGCCTCTTTCTCATACTATTTCCCTCTCTCTCTCTCTCTCTCTCTCTCTCTCTCTCTCTCTCTCTCTCTCTCTCTCTCTCTCTCTCTCTCTCTCTCTCTCTCTCTCTCTCTCTCTCTCTCTCTCTCTCTCTCTCTCTCTCTCTCTCTCTCTCTCTCTCTCTCTCTCTCTCTCTCTCTCTCCCCCCCCCCCTGTCTCACATGACTTGCGTATGTGTGTCATGCTCTCTCTGAAGTTCTAAAGGTGTGAGCACTACTGTGGGCGTGGTCACCTCGAGGGGCGTGGTTCCCTCAAGGGGTCGATGAGTGACAGCTCTGTGCAGAAACCAAAAGTGCTTTTGTTTCTTTCTCTGGCGTCACCGAGCGACGGGAACAAGAAACATCACTACAGACTGCAGCTGGCTGTGTCAGGGTTAAGGTTTACAGGGTAGGTTAGGGTTACAGGGTTAGGAGCGGGTTGGATGTGTGCCTCCCTTCTGGGATACTCCTGATGGGCCATCCATGAGAGATCTCTTAATCCAGAAAACACACACACAGACAGAAAGAGAGATTTAGCTAAGGAAGCTTTTACCGAAATATCTCTCCCTCTCTCGTGTGTGTGTGTGTGTGTGTGTGTGTGTGTGTGTGTGTGTGTGTGTGTGTGTGTGTGTGTGTGTGTGTGTGTGTGTGTGTGTGTGTGTGTGTGTGTGTGTGTGTGTGTGTGTGTGTGTGTGTGTCTTCCCTACAAGGCCCTGGTTCGATGCTGAGTCATAGTATTCTACTGACTCACCGTTCTACCCTCCGCACACCAGCAAGCACATCCACCTCCCTTCCTGCTTCCTGTCAGCTCAGTCTTGGTCTGCTGTGATTGGTTGAACACCCTCTGAGTATAGACCACAGCTGCCAGAGCTCTGCTCTCTACATAAAACAACATCACTTCACCAAACCCTCTCTTCCTCTGAACAACATCCCATCACCAAACCCTCTGAACAACATCTTATCACCAAACCCTCTCTTCCTCTGAACAACATCTCATCACCAATCCCTCTGTTCCTCTGAACAACATTTCATCACTAATCCCTCTGTTCCTCTGAACAACATTTCATCACCAATCCCTCTGTTCCTCTGAACAACATCTCATCACCAATCCCTCTGTTCCTCTGAACAACATCTCATCACCAAACCCTCTGTTCCTCTGAACAACATCTCATCACCAATCCCTCTGTGAGTCCGGCCCCCTTCAGCTATCCTTCTGAGCGCTTGAAGCCGCCCGTTCCTCTGGCTTGAGGTTCTAGACATGAGGGTCCGCTCGGACGTGGTCCAGAACAGCTACTCTCTTCCCCCATTAGCCCCACCACGCGCCCCCAGAAGAGGTCCTCGTCCACGTAGAACTCTAGCGGGCCGGTTCGGCAGAATTTGAGTAAATGGTGGAAAGGTTGTGGACTGGTCAGTGGAACCGGAGTGGAAGCAGAACCCGGTGTGCGGTTCTCTGTGGGGGAGAGTGAGGGAGAGCTGATGGGTTCTGCAGGCCGGTGTCCTCATCAGGGTCAGATGGTACCTCCCCCTGCTCTTGTTCTGACCTCATCCCCTGAGTCGGGTCCACGCTGTGGTGATGGTGGACGAGGGCAGTAAGACTGGTGGGTTTCAGTGAGACGGGGGGGGGGGGTTCAGTGAGACAGGACCGTCAGTACACCACGCTGATCAACCCATTAAGATTAGAGATAGACCAATATGTTTTTTTCAGGGCCGATACCGATACCGATTATTAGTAGGGGGGGCCGATAACCGATATTTGGAGCCAATATTAATTTACAGAAAAAGGGAAAATATTGGCGTCAAAATGTTGAATACAAACACAAACACTTAACTTCATTTAAATGCCTTTAAGCATATTTTTAATAAACACAACAGCTTATCAGATTCACAACATAACACAATTTAAACAAATAAATGGCTCCCTAAAATTTTCCTGAACTGAACTGTTAATCTTTTACAACTGAAAGCAATAATGGTTCACAGCCATTATTGACAGTTTTTTCTCAGACAGACGGTGCTTCGCTGTCAGTTTCCATTGTGACTCAAAACACTAAATAGCCTACAGCATCTTCACTTTAATAATCAGTGTTTATCATAGGAACAGAAAGCTGCTGCTAACGTATTGGGCCTCACAGTAACGTATGCAGTCGTGAGTTGTAGAGTTTTGCTACAGTCTGCTGAGCGTCCAGAGCCAGAGGAGGAGAAAGCGGACCGCTGGGCTAACGTTACGCTAAAAGCTAATTAGCCTTCACCTTAAAGCCTAAGGGTTCGAGGGGCTCCGTGGTTACGCAGTTGGATAGCGCATTACGCAGTTGTAGAAGTATAACCACCGCTTAATGTGCTTCCTTGCAATAAAACTGGTCTGAATCGAGTTTAGCAACATTGTTTCGAGTGATTAACGAACTGTGAGCGAGCAGAGCTGCCGCTTATGTTTCGATAACGTTAATGGGCTCTCACAGTAATGTTACGAGTAGTTGTGAGTTGTAGAGGACTGGGATGTTTATTACAATTTCGCGAGACTCTGCTGCCTTAACTTACCTTGAAACCAACCCATACAAAACCTTTTCTCCTCTCCGCCGTGTGTATTAGCACTGTGCATGCACAGCTCTCACTGCTGATTGGCTGCTACCTTACCCGTTACCCGTCGTGGCTCTGCGTGTAACCAGAGCGGGTAACCAATCAGATGGTGCTGTCGGTGGGACAATGCTGGAGACAGCGTAGTCACAGCAGACAGAAGGAGCCAAAATAACCCTGTTTTAAATTGATCTCTTATCGGCCGTCGGATCAAAAAAAAGGCTGATGCCGATATGCGTCAAAATGCTGAATATCGGCGCAGATAATCGGCCCGGTCGATCCCTAATTAAGACTTCTCAATTCCCAACTGAAGGGATCTGGTTCGATCCCCAATGTCCAGTCTACCTGTAGGCCTCCTGCGACCTGAAACCTACCTGCTCCTCAATGACCTGTCTCTAATGTCTAACCCCTACCTGCTCCTCAATGACCTGTCTCTAATGTCTAACCCCTACCTGCTCCTCAATGACCTGTCTCTAATGTCTAACCCCTACCTGCTCCTCAATGACCTGTCTCTAATGTCTAACCCCTACCTGCTCCTTAATGACCTGTCTTACTGTCTAACCCCTACCTGTTCCTTAATGTCT
The DNA here is from genome assembly GCA_900291075.1 of Melanogrammus aeglefinus. NCBI lineage: Eukaryota > Metazoa > Chordata > Actinopteri > Gadiformes > Gadidae > Melanogrammus > Melanogrammus aeglefinus. The sequence goes on from OLKM01000022.1 coordinate 267,651, forward strand.
ATTAAGCTAGTTTATGGAAGACTTGTCCTGTAGCTGTGGGTACAGTTTCCTGTTACCTGTTTCCTGTTTGCGCTGAAGGAAACTAACCCAACCAAGAGAAGACAGTCAAGTCCCGGTGGTTAACATGGTTAAAGTGTTTACGTGGTTAACGCGTTAACGTGGTTAAACTGTTAACTAGAGCCCAACCGATAAAGGATTTTTAAGGCCGATACGATACAAGTATTTGGTGAATAAAAAATCTGATATTCCGATATATCGGCCGATATATATTTAAAAAAGAAATTCCAGAAACGCGTAACAAAACAAAGAGATTTCCCTAACATGGGTTATTTGTAGTTATTTATGAGTCCTCACTAAAATAATAAGGTAATGCAGTTTAAAAATAAACTTTATTTTATTGTTTTATTGTCACAACAGAAAAGTCAAAATTTATTAAAGTTCTGATAAATAAAATGTATAAAAATACAAACTTAAGATATGAATCTCAAAGTCTCTTGAACAAAAACACAATAACCAAAAATATATAAATAATTAATCGGCCGAAACGATAATTTGGAAAATGGCTAATATTGGCCGATAATATGCCCCCGCCGATATATCGTTCGGGCTCTACTGTTAACCTGTTAACGTGTTGATGTTTGTTCACCTCCTCCTGTCTTCTTACTCTAGGTCCATTTCCCAGACGTGGAGCGAGTGGAGTGGCTGAACAAGGTACTCAACTCACAGAAGCCCCGCCTACTTCCTCTCACGACGCCCACACCCCCCCACCCTACAGAACTCCTCCCACTTTGTGTTCAAACCCTGCCCACACCCACCTTACCTCCAAAACCACACTCTCCCAATCCACACAATCCCTCCCACTTCCCCGTTAAAGCCCGCCCATACCAACACAAACTACCTGACTCCACCAACTTCTCCTCTGGTTCGAACCCAGTCAATTTATTACAAATCAATATATCAGTTGAACTAGTCGTTCTTTACTTCTCTCTCGCTCTCTCGCTCTCTCTCCCCCCCCCCCCCCCCCCCCCCACAGACGGTGAAGCAAATGTGGCCGTTCATCTGTCAGTTTGTGGACAAGCTGTTCCGGGAGACGATCGAGCCGGCGGTGCAGAGCGCTAACCCCCACCTCAGCTCCTTCTGCTTCACCAAGATCGACCTGGGGGACAAGGTAGCTACCGCTAACAGCGCTACCGCTAGCACACCACAACTAACAGAGCTACCACTAGCCCGCCATAACGCTGGCCCGGCATAGCTAACAACTCTACCGCTAGCCCACCATAGCTAAAACCCACCTGCAAGCTACAAACCACGACCGCTTACCACCATCAGTGTCGCCAAAGAGACAGATTGGAGATGTTCCAGATGTCCACTTAGAATAAGCTACCACTGCTTACTACCAGTATTTCGATTTTAATCAGACCCTAACTTACTTTTCCCTGTCAACAATTCCAATACTTGTGATGTAATACAATCATCATTTCCATAAATGATACCAGTTGTCGGGGGGGGGGGGGGGGGGGGGGGGAGGGCGGGGGGTGCGTCCGTCTGTGTTTGGTTTGCATGTCAGGTGACTTCTGAGCAGTCATGAGCTCCAGGGTTTTGGTTAACAAATGCTAGCATGGGCGTGACATTAGCTGTGGACCCTCCTCCATGTTGGTCTCCTGGCAGTGTCCAGGGGGCACGAGGGGGGCACCGTCCCCCCAGGGTCCAGCAGTCTGAGGGGGCTGTTCTGTGCCCCCTCTACTCATCTTCATTTAGGGCATTTAGCAGACGCTTTTATCCAAAACAATCACTAGGTTAACCCATTCCCCGGGTTAACCGGTCCGGACCCGCCTCTGAGGACCGCTTACTCGGCGTCCTCACCGGTTGGTTGGAGGGGGTCCAGGGGTGAAGCCTTCTGTAGAGCATGTCCTCCTTCAGAAAGACTAGACTGCGTTTATACAGCGCTGTTCTAACCGGTGGCCACTCAAAGCACACAGTCAGTACTGCCTTACATCCACCCATTCATGCACACATTCACCCATTCATGCACACATTCACACACCGACAGCGGTGTCAGCCAAGCAGGGCGACAACCAGCTGGTCAAGAGCAGTCAGGGCGGGGTGTCTCGGTCAGGCCACACCTCGACACTCTAGCTAAGAGGAGTCGGGGATCGAACTAGCAACCTTCCGGTTACTAGCCAACCTGCTCTACCTCCTGAGCCTCGTGCTGCCCCTTTAGGGTCTGGGTTCGCTCCTCGGGCCCCTAGGCTGTCTGAGATCCTCTGTTAGCACGATGTTTGACCTCTGACCTCTACGGTTCGGTGGTGAACACAGGCAACTCCTGGTGTTCCAGTCTGCAGAGAGAGTATGAGTTATTGATCTGATCGACTGAGTGATCCTTTATTGATCTGCAGGCTCTCAGGGTGAATGGAGTGAAGGTGTACACAGAGAACGTGGACAAGAGGCAGATCATCATGGACCTGCAGATCAGGTACACACACACGCATACACACATACACACATATGCACACACAAGCACGCATGCATGCACACACGCATACATGCACGCACACATATAAACACACACACAAACTGACACATACACACCCACACTGATGCATCTACACACCCACATTGACACATATACACACCCGCACAGACAATTATACACACCCGCACAGACACATACACACACACACACTGACACATATACACACCCACACTGACACATATACACACGCACACACACAGGTGTATTCACACCTTCATGTATTTCCGTCCAGGCGGCACCAGCTGCTCTTTTCCATTGTCGGTCTGTTTGTGGTTCCATTGTTGGTCTGTTTGTGGTTCCATTGTTGGTCTGTTTGTGGTTCCATTGTTGGTCTGTTTGTGGTTCCATTGTTGGTCTGTTTGTTGATCCATTGTTGGTCTGTTTGTGGTTCCATTGTTGGTCTATTTGTTGATCCATTGTTGGTCTGTTTGTGTTTCCATTGTTGGTCTGTTTGTGGTTCCATTGTTGGTCTGTTTGTTGATCCATTGTTGGTCTGTTTGTGTTTCCATTGTTGGTCTGTTTGTGGTTCCATTGTTGGTCTGTTTGTTGATCCATTGTTGGTCTGTTTGTGGTTCCATTGTTGGTCTGTTTGTTGATCCATTGTTGGTCTTTTTGTTGATTCATTCTCAGTCTGTTTGTGGTCCAATTGTTGGTCTGTTTGTGGTTCCATTGTTGGTCTGTTTGTTGATCCATTGTTAGTCTGTTTGTGGTTCCATTGTTGGTCTGTTTGTGGTTTCATTGTTGGTCTGTTTTTCGTTCCAGTTTCGTGGGGAACACGGAGATCGACGTGGACATCAAGAAGTACTACTGCCGGGCCGGGATCAAGAGCATACAGGTATGCAGCATAGCATTAGCATAGCTGTAGCATTAAGAGCATACCGGTATGGTAGCATAGCATTAGCATAGCTGTAGCATTAAGAGCATACCGGTATGGTAGCATAGCATTAGCATAGCTGTAGCATTAAGAGCATACCGGTATGCTAGCATAGCTGTAGCATTAAGAGCATACCGGTATGGTAGCATAGCATTAGCATAGCTGTAGCATTAAGAGTATACCGGTATGGCCGCTAGCTGTTACATAACATTAGAAAAAAAAGGTCAAAGGTCAACTGCTGTACTGTTGGCACAAGGTCAGGTCATGTTTACTGAATTCATCAAACTGAGGGAGGGGGAGAGGGGAGAGAGAGAGAAAGGGGGAGAGAGAGGGGCAGAGAGGAGAGGGTGAGAGAGAGGGACGAGAGGGGGAGGGTGGGAGGGAGAGAGAGAGCCTACAGTTTAATTGAAAAGTATTTTAGATGCTATCCAGGCCAGATGATAAAGATAGATCTTAATGAACCTAAATGTCTCCGTTCAGCCGTCTCCTCCCAGAGGAGGAGGAGGAGGAGGAGGAGGACTGTGTTGGTTGTTCAGAGTCTTCATCGGTCTTCTCCTGGTGCTCCTCACAGACCATCAAAGCCCCACTGGGGACCAGCCCTTAGGTCTTCTTCATTCTGGGACCCAGCCGGGGTTTTGGGGTCTTTATCTGCTATGGTGTTATAATGTCTTTATCTGGTATAGTGTTATAATGTCTTTATCTGGTATGGTGTGTGTTATAATGTCTTTATCTGGTATAGTGTGTGTTATAATGTCTTTATCTGGTATGGTGTGTTATAGTGTCTTTGTCTGTGTATGGTGTGTTATAGTGTCTTTGTCTGTGTATGGTGTGTTATAGTGTCTTTGTCTGTGTATGGTGTGTTATAGTGTCTTTGTCTGTGTATGATCTGTTATAGTGTCTTTGTCTGTGTATGGTGTGTTATAGTGTCTTTGTCTGTGTATGATCTGTTATAGTGTCTTTGTCTGTGTATGGTGTGTTATAGTGTCTTTGTCTGTGTATGGTGTGTGTTACGTGTGCTGCCGTGAGCCTCTGATTCTCGAGGTTCTAAAGGTTGGTTCTCGCTCCTGCTCTCTGCTCTGTTGACCATCGGTCTGTGTGCAGCCCGCCTGTGTGTTGAGGTGTAGTGTTGTGTTCGACTGTACGTAACCAACGGTAACCAGCGTGGACCAGACAGGGAGCTGGTCTTTTACCTCGCTTTGGGCTGATGGGCGGACTGTGTTTGATTACTCTGGTCGGTAACCTAATATGGTGGTGCAGACAGACGTCTTCGATGGTGACTCATTCTCTCCTCTGTGCCGGCCAAACCACCAGGAATCTGGAGGCTGCACCGAAGACGGGATGTTTTTTCAGAACGTTCGGCTTCTGTCGGGAAAGCGGCAGTAAATAAGATAATGAACCCAGATGGTATCTCAGGGTCGATTAGTTGGGAATGGCTCTTTATTGCTGGTGTGGAATGCTGCACAACCCCTACACATTAGACCACACCCCCTACACATTACACCACACCACCTACACATTAGACCACACCCCCTACACATTAGACCACACCCCCTACACATTAGACCACACCCCCTACACATTAGACCACACCCCCTACACATTAGACCACACCCCCTACACATTAGACCACACCCCCTACACATTAGACCACACCCCCTACACATTAGACCACACCCCCTACACATTAGACCACCCCCCCTACACATTAGACCACACCCCCTACACATTAGACCACACCCTCTATACATTAGGCCCCTCCCCTACAGTTTATAACACACCCCCTAACATCAGACTCCGCCCCTAACATCAGACCACACCCCTAACTTCAGACTCCACCCCTAACATCAGACCACACCCCTAACTTCAGACTCCGCCCCTATCATCAGACCTCGACCCTATCATCAGACCACACCCCTAACATCAGACCACACCCCTAACATTAGACCAGCGTTTGTTCCCTGTGGTACCAGACGATTACGAGAATCGTTTTTCCATGTTTTATGCTCCCATATGAGGTGTTCTGCGAAAGGTCTGGATGACCTTTTGTGGAACACCTAAAGGTCAAAGGTTCTGAACTGCACCGTCAGACCCCACTATGTAAGGGATAATGTATTGAACGCCGGTCATCATACGGAAAATAAGCCCCGAAAAATATAAGCCCCTTCAGGCCGAAGCAAGAATAAGCCCCCTTCAGGGCGAACAGGACACCGACGCGCAGCGGAGGTGTCTTATTTCGCCAGTCATTTTCGATAATGACCGGTGCCGTTCTATACATTATCCCGCTTATTACACGGCTACTTGCCAAAACGAAAAAATAACTTCACATGGTGTATTTTTACAATTTATTTGTTATCAGCATTCGTAGTGTTGATCAGCAGAGAAATAGTCTGAAAGGAAGAAAAGACGTTGACGTTGCTTAGCAACCGAAGACGCTGGAGTTGACAAGTTACCGGACTACTTGCGGAGTGATACCAAAGACGTCAGATGTCTTAAGAGGCAAAAAGTCCTTTGTTTTCCTTGACAGCGGTCAATTATACTTAGCAACGGTGAATTATCAAATATAATTCACCTCCGGAAGTTGTGAAGAGCCCATGCAAGTGAACGGAATGTTCCACGGCATTGAGAAAACCCGTGTAATAAATGTACATAACACAACACCCACTGACCGTAGACCACACCCCCTTAGACCACACCCTCAAACAACCTCAACTGTGTGTGTGTGTGTGTGTGTGTTTTCAGCTCCAGGGGGTCCTCAGGGTGGTGATGGAGCCGTTGCTAGGTGACATGCCGCTGATTGGAGCGCTGTCCGTCTTCTTCCTCAAAAAACCTGTGAGTAACCTCTGACCCCTAATCTCTCAAGTGTTTGGCGGGCATGTCTACTGTGATTGACGTGTGACTTGGGGGTGTCTGAGCGACAGTTCCTCGGTGGCGTGTGTAGAGTGATTGACAGGTTCTGTGGGGGCGTGTCCAGAGTGATTGACAGGTTCCGTGGGGGCGTGTCTAAAGTGATTGACAGGTTCCGTGGGGGCGTGTCTAGACTGATTGACAGTTCCTCGGTGGAGTGTGTAGAGTGATTGACAGATTCCGTGGAGCCGTGTCCAGACTGCTTGACAGGTTGCTCCGACTACTTCAGTCCAGTTGGTCTCCAGTCCAGATTCAACTCCCATCTCTATTCCCTGACCGCCGTTTCCTGTTTCCTGTTCAGCACGCCCCTATTATCTCCATACAGGAAGTGAATCTGACGAAGAGGAAGTAGGTAATCATCATTAGAGGGGTCGGAGAAAGGTGGGGGTTCTCTCTCTCTGAGATGCTCTGGTCCTCTGGGCCACCGCAGGGGTCAAGGAGACACATCCTGATCCTCATCACCTGATCCATATATCTAGATCCATACATCTAGATCCTCTTGAACATCTAGATCCTTAGAACATACATCTAGATAGAGGTAGGGGCGATGGGAGGTAGCGGAGTCATCGATCTGCTCCTCAGAGATAGAAATAAACGCACTCTCAACCACTGTGTGTGTGTGTGTGTGTGTGTGTGTGTGTGTGTGTGTGTGTGTGTGTGTGTGTGTGTGTGTGTGTGTGTGTGTGTGTGTGTGTGTGTGTGTGTGTGTGTGTGTGTGTGTGTGTGTGTGTGTGTGTGTTCTGATTTTGTGGTCGATGCCAGCTAGTCTACAGGAAGCACCCAACACGTGAAAACTCTTATCTCTCTATTTTGATAACATTTTCCAACATTGTGCTTCATAACACACACACACAACACACACACACACACACACACACACACACACACACACACACACACACACACACACACACACACACACACACACACACACACACACACACACAGACACATCACTCAGGCATGCTATGTTGACATAATTTCGACCCATGTTTGGTGTGATTATTTTGGCAACAGGGTTGGCCATATATGGTTGTGGGCGTACTTCCTTAGCAGCCACACACACACAGCCATTCAGGACTGAGTTACTTCCATTACCTCACAGAGGGTTTATGATTGAATTACTTGTCAGGGGTGTGGAGGTAGATAACCTGATTACCGGCTGGTCCTCGCTGCTCTCCCAATGTGAGGCGTCTCACTAATGGAGATTGACTTCTGAGAAGGCTAACCCAATCATCCCACTGTAGTCATGAGCTCTCTGTCCGGAGAAATCCATCATGCTAGCGCCCGCTGTAGCTTCCATGCTAGCGGATGCTGTAGCTCCTATGCTAGCGGCCGCTGTAGCTTCCATGCTAGCGTATGTATTTTAATGCATTTAAACATTATTTAAACGTTATTAATGGGGGTTTGATCTCTCTCTCTCTCTCTCTCTCTCTCTCTCTCTCTCTCTCTCTCTCTCTCTCTCTCTCTCTCTCTCTCTCTCTCTCTCTCTCTCTCTCTCTCTCTCTCTCTCTCTCTCTCTCTCTCTCAGTTGCTTGATATAAACTGGACGGGCCTTACAAATATGCTGGATATTCCCGGTATCAAGTAAGTACACGCCGACAGACCGACATACGTACAGCTGTGTGTGAGATTATCAGTAGTGTGTGTCTGTGTATGGATTTGCATTTTCTAGCATGATACTCAATGTTGGCTCCTCTGGCAGGTTAGCTAGCTAAAGTATGTACTTTATGAACTAAATGTGTACATTACAGTGTTGCTAACCATGGGCATCAGGTTCTGTTGTAGTGTCGTAAATTAGCTTTGGCCTGAAGCACTAGGATGCAAACATCGGACGACTGTCTGACGCTGGTCTGTTTCTGTATCCGTCCCTATTCAAATAAACCGTAGATGAATAAATAATGTGTGCACTATAACGACATTAGACTAATAAACCTGATCACAGCGCCATACTTACCAGTACTACATGTAGTATTGGTCAACAGTAGTACTAGTACACTGGTAGTATTAGTACACTAGTAGAATTAGTACACAGGTAGTACTAGTACACAGGTAGTTCTAGTATACTTGTATTATTAAATTTGTAGTACTAGTACACAGTTGGTACTAGTACACAGTTGGTACTAGTACACTGGTAGTATTATTACACTGGTAGTACTCGTATACTGATAGTATTATTACATTGGTATTACTTTTACACAGGTAGTACTAGCAAAATGGTAGTATTATTACATTGGTAGTACTAATACACAGGGAGCGGCGACCCCACCCTCCACTCGCTCTCCCTGTCCGACCTGTTGGAGAAACACACACAGACTGTGTGTGTGTGTGTGTGTGTGTGTGTGAGTGTGTGTGTGTGTGTGTGTGTACACCAGTAGAAGTCGCATTCCAAAAGGAAAACTAAATTATGTCCAGACAAGAGATTACAACATTCATACAGGCGTAAACCAAATACCTCGCTAACTACCCCCCCCCCCCCACACACACACACACACACACACACACACACACACACACACACAACGCACACGCACACGCACACGCACACACACCCAGCCTCTGATGTCCTCGTCCAATCAGCTGCCACCGCCCCTCCCAGGGCATGCTGGGAAATGCCTTCAACAAGGAGAGAGAGAGAGAGAGAGAGAGAGAGAGAGAGAGAGAGAGAGGAGAGCGAGAAGAGAGAAGAGAGAGAGAGAGAGAGAAGAGAGAGAGAGAGAGAGAGAGAAGAGAGAGAGAGAGAGAGAGAGAAGAGAGAGAGAAGAGAGAGAGAGAGAGAGAGAGAGAGAGGAGAGAGAGAGAGAGAGAGAGAGAGAGAGAGAGAGAGAGAGAGAGAGAGAGAGAGAGAGAGAGAGAGAGAGGAGATCCACTAGAATGAGTGTCACTGAGCAATGCTGCCCCCCGGTGGTGAGAGGGCAGAGTGCAGCTCACTGGGGATATGGTAAACTACACTACATAAACCTAACTACTACACTACGACTCTGCTGCACTAAACTACACTACACCACAATAAACTACTACACTAAACTACACGACAGTACAACTAGACTAGTGTAGGTTAGCTCCAAGTATCCACTCAATGTAAATGTCTAATGAAGTCTCTCTTTCTCTCTCCCCCGCTCTCTCTCGCTCTCTCTCTCTAGTGGTCTATGTGACTCTATCATCCAGGACATCATCTATGGTTACCTCGTTCTCCCCAACCGCCTCAACATTCCTCTGGTGGGCGACGACCAGCTGGCCCAGCTCCGCTTCCCCCTCCCCCAGGTACACACACACACACACACACACACACACACACACACACACACACACACACACACACACACACACACACACACACACCATGTATATGTGAATATATTGGGGGATTTGTGAATATTTGAATATGTTCGTGTGCATATAAATATAAATATGTGTGTGTGTGTGTGTGTGTGTGTGTGTGTGTGTGTGTGCAGGCGGTGTTGCGGATCCACCTCCTGGAGGCCCGGGACCTGCTGGGGAAGGATAAGTTCCTGGGGGGTCTGATCAAGGGGAAGTCGGACCCCTACTGCGTGGTCAAGATGGGCAACGAGCAGTTCCAAAGCAAGGTGGTCCACGAGACGGTGCACCCCAAGTGGAACGAGGTCTACGAGGTAGGGGACCCAAACCCACAACCCCGGCACTACTCACACACACCTGAAGGGACCCAAACCCACAACCCCAGCACCACACACACACCTTGAAGGGACCCGAACCCACAACCCCAGGACCCCACACACACACCTGAAGGGACCCGAACCCACAACCTGAACCCACAACCCACGACCCGAACCCACAACTATTTAGCTCCTCCCCCTCCACCCAGGTGTATCGTTAACTCCTCCCCCTCCCTCCAGGTGTATCCTTAACTCCTCCCCCTCCCTCCAGGTGTATCGTGAACTCCTCTCCCTCCCTTCAGGTTTATCGTTAACCCCTCCCCCTCCCTCCAGGTGTATCCTTAACTCCTCCCCCTCCCTCCAAGTGTATCGTTAACTCCTCCCCCTCCCTCCAGGTGTAGCTTCAACTCCTCCCCCTACCTTCAGGTGTATCGTTAACTCCTCCGCCTCCCTCCAGGTGTTGGTGTATGATCACACCGTCAAGCGGCTGGATATTGAAGTCTTCGACGAAGACACTGATAAAGATGACTTCCTGGGACGGTAACATCACTTCCTGTCAAACATCACTTCCTGTCTAACATCTGTCATGAGTCTAGCGAGAAAGTACAGAGACGGGTCATTAAGGAGCAGGTAGGGGTTAGACAGTGCAGAGACCAGTCATTAAGGAGCAGGTAGGAGTTAGACAGTACAGAGACAGGTCATTAAGGAGCAGGTAGGGGTTAGACAGTACAGAGACAGGTTATTAATGAGCAGGTAGGGGTTAGACAGTACAGACAGGTCATTTAAGAGCAGGTAGGGGTTAGACAGTACAGAGACGGAGCATTAAGGAAAAGGTAGGGGTTAGACAGTACATAGACAGGTCCTTAATGAGCAGGTAGGGGTTAGACAGTGCAGAGACAGGTCATTAAGGAGGAGGTAGGTGTTAGACAGTAAAGAGACAGGTCATTAAGGAGCAGGTAGGGGTTAGACAGTACAGAGACAGGTCATTAAGAAGCAGGTAGGGGTTAAACAGTACAGAGACAGGTCATTAAGGAGCAGGTGGGGTTAGACAGTACAGAGAGGTCTTTAAGGAGCAGGTTGGGGTTAGACAGTATAGAGACAGATTCTTAAGGAGCAGGTAGGGGTTAGAGAGTACAGAGACAGGTCATTAAGGAGCAGGTGGGGGTTAGACAGTACATACAGGTCATTAAAGAGCAGGTAGGGGTTAGACAGTACAGAGACGGGTCACTAATGAGCAGGTAGGGGCTAGACAGTACAAAGACAGGTCTTTTAGGAGCAGGTAGGGGTTAGACAGTACAGAGACAGGTCATTAAGGAGCAGGTAGGGGTTAGACAGTTCAGAGAGAGCTTATTAAGGAGACGGTAGGGGTTAAAGGTTATAAAACATCAGGACAGTGAGAAAAGTGGGATGCATTGATCGGTTCAATGTCTATTGATTATTGATCGTGTTTTGTCATTTGTAGGTTTGATGATCGACATGGCAGAGTTAGAGAAGGAGAAGAAAGTGGAAGAGGTAAGGTTGGTCCGGTCTGTCTGTCAGTCTCTCTCTGTCTGTCTGTCCGTTGACCCTGGCTGTGACTGAAGTATTTTCCCACAATGTTTTGCGGCACAGTGGTTTGATCTGCAGGAAGTGGCCACGGGGCAACTCCACCTGAAGCTGGAGTACCTGTCTCCTGGCTCCTCCCCCGACCACCTGGACCAGGTACACCACCTCATGGCTAGCACCACCTCCACCACCACCGCCTCTACTACCACATAAAATATCACCACCACCATCACCACCTCAACCACAACAGCACCTCTATCACATCCACTATTACCACCACCACCTACACCACCCCCACCACCATCCTCACTACCACCACCTCCGTCACCTCCACCCTTCCTCACTCCACCCGCCTCCTATTCAATGTGTTGAGTGTTTATAGCGCGTGTGACCTCACCGTGACCCGTGTTGCTAGGCACTGGCGGGCATCAAGGCGGCCCGCGGCCAGGCCAACGACGGCCCCTCCTCCGCCGTGCTGGTGGTGTTCCTGGACTCGGCGCGCAACCTCCCGGTAAGACCCGGCTGGAACCGGTTCACCCTCAAACATCATTGTCAATAACATCACTTCCTGTTAGATTCCAGAAGTCCCGCCCCTGCCGAGTCTGGACCAATCATGCTGCAATCAGTAAAATCCATCGAATTGGAGAATTTTTATGGGATTATATTTTGATATTGTGTCAAAATAACGTTTAGGTTTAATTATTATCTCTAGTTTATCTCTACTAATTTGTCAAAGATAACGTTTATACGTTATATTATAAAGGTTTATATATATACATTTATATTATATTATATTTTTAAACGATTGGTTCATCAAAGGATTAATTTGACATATTGGCAGCGTGTCAAAGGGAAAGTTCAGAGTTACCAGGGTTCACATGCTAACGGCTAGCACAAAGCTAGCCTCAGCAGCCATACCAGGGTTCTACTGCAGCCTTTCCCCAAAGACACCAAACAGGTCGGACGTCTAACGGGCCTCAGGAGGAGTAGCAAGTGAGGGCATACAGGATGGGGTTCAGCCAGCTGCTGTCGCCCATAGACTTCCTGTTGGCCACGACAAGAAGTAGCCTCATGGGAGCAAAAACAAGCTCATCATTGGCCTTATAGTAGCCCAAACTAGGTTGTTATTAGCCTCTTGTTGGCCTGCATCAGCTTTTACTAGCCTAAATGTACTATTTTATTACCATCATGTTAACCAGGCGGCAGCTTATTATTATGATGTTAGCCCAAATTAGTTCGGTACAACATTAATGTTAGCATGTGATATTAGCTTCACGTTAGCCGTGCGCTAGCTCTCCCTTCTGCTTCATTTCTGTCATCTGTACACTCTGCCACACACCCTGCTGTTCTGTCCATAGCCACAGGCAGGGAGGTGACATAATATTAACCTATAAAATAACCATCATATAATGGCAACATTCCACATTCTAAGAGTTAGAAGAGGAGATTCAAAGGTTTCTGGTCTTCTTCCGTCGTCCCTATTCAGCTTCCTTCCTCTCTCTGTTTTCCTCCTTCTCCTCCTGTTCCTCCTCACCTCCTGAAGAGCGTCTTTGAGGGGAACTTGGGCTCTGGGTTCTTGAAGGAGAGGCGGGACGCTGGTCTGGTCTTCTGTGAGAACACATCCTCCCTGTATCGGACTCTGTTCGTGAGTCGCTCTCTCTGCTTTCTCTGCTGCGGCCTGCGCTCGCTCCCCGCTCATCTGTCGGCTGGTTTCTGTGTGACTGTTTTGGTTGCATTTGCACGTGATTGTGAGCTTGTTTTAGCGCGTGGTTGTGTGCTTGTTAGCTTCACTGCGGGTGAAGGGGGGGGGGGGGGTGTGTGTTCTACTCGGTCCGAACACATCGGCCGGACCTGAGGCTCACAGCTTCAGACAGAGGTTAGATCATGGGTTGAAGTTTGATGTCGGCTAACGGCTAACAGCTTGAGGTTAGCGAACATGTTCATGAGAGTTCCGCCAGGAACTGGTTTGTATCATTTCAACTCTGTTACCGTGGGACCAGCGGTCCCTCAATAACAGGACGAGAGGACGTTTGATTCAGGGACAAACCAAGAGGATGTCAGCATCCAAACCTTCCCTCTGTGTTTTAGAAAAACCTTTTTCCTTATTTTTCTCAACGATTTTAAACTAACTTTAATTTTAGCCTAGAAAATATAAAATAAATGTACTCAAATATTGTTTCATTTCAATAATGAGTTATGGCTGGTGTGGAGCAATGCCATCTCAATCTGATTCCAATGTTGGGTGAGGGCTCAGTGATTTCCAGTGCAGCAGCGCCCTCTACAGGCGGGGCTCAGGGCTGCGGCTCAACCTGCCCCACCTTGGTCTGAAAAACACAACTGCCACTGGAGAACCGCTTGAATACCAATTTGTACCTAGCAACGAGCTGCTACCTGGCGATGAGTTGCTACCTAGCAACGAGCTGCTACCTAACGAAATGTTGCTAACTGGCGATGAGTTGCTACCATGCAACCGGTTGCTACCATGACAACCGGTTGCCACCATGCAACTGGTTGCTACCATGACAACCAGTTGCTGCCGTGGCAAGCGGTTGCTACCATGGCAACCTGTTGCTAGGTATCTGGTATCTCGTGTTGTTCCCAGATGCCTGAATGTACTTTAAAGACGTGACTGCCTGTGATTGGAGGACCAATGAGATGGCAGAGCTTCCCAGCCCAGTGTCTAATCATGGTGGACTTCCTGTCTGTGTCCTCTGGGGCCGGAGGTGTCTGATTAACCCCCTAACCCCCCTGTCCCGTTCTCTGTGGTTGTTGTTTATGTTGTTCCTCTTCCACATCCTCCTCCTCATCCTCCTCCACGGTGCACACCCTCCCGTTCCCGATTAACCTGCCGTCTGTGTGTGTGTGTGTGTGTTGTCTGTCTGTGTGTGTGTGTGTGCATGTGTGTACGTACATGTTTGTGTGTGTGTGTGTGTGTGTGTGTCTGTGTGTGTGTGCGTGTGCGTGTGATCAAAGCGCAACCCGTTAGAGTTCAACCAGGAGGGGCTGAAGAGGGCCTCTGTCAGTAAAGCCATCAAGGTAACCATGACGACCACAACACAACACACAGACAGACGTAGAGACAGACAGTGAGAGATAGACGAGCAGATGGGAGTGGAGACACAAGCAGGTAAAGACTGCGACAGAGAGACAAACAAGCATATAGGAGGATAGCCAGGCAGAGAGGGAGACAGGTTGAGAGACAAGAAGACAGAGTCAAGAGACAGGGAGACTGGCAGGGAGGGAGCCAGGTGGAGAGAAAGGAAGACAGAGAGACACGCAGAGAGACGGGTGTATAGAAAGATACAGGCCGAGAGGGAGACAGGTGAAGAGACAGAAAGACAGGCGTACAGAAAGGTAGACAGGCAGGGAGGGAGACGGGCAGGTGTGTGCTTTGTTGATCATTAACCAAACCCACCAATCAAACTAAACCCTGTCTGTGGACTAAACTCTGTGTCATGCTGTCATGTTTCTGAGGGACCAACCTCATCTCTGTCCTGCTGGGTTAAAGCTTCCATCTGCTGCTACCCTGATCATCATACTTATACATACTCACTCAACCTTTACCCACCGTAACATAACAACTGGGGCATGTCGAAGATCTTGATTGGGAAAATTGGGTCATTAAACCAGACAAATATATAAAATATATATCTACGGGAAAAGTGTGGCTACTGTTGTCAGACCTGCAGCAGATTATAAACGTATAAAAACATGCTAAGTTACTGTTATGAATAATACATGAACACATGTTAAGTTACTGTTATGAATAATACATGAACACATGTTAAGTTACTGTTATGAATACAACATTAACACATGTTAAGTTACTGTTATGAATATAAGATTAACACATGTTAAGTTACTGTTATGAATACAACATGAACACATGTTAAGTTAGTGTTATGAATATAACATGAACACATGTTAAGTTACTGTTATGAATATAACATGAACACATGTTAAGTTACTGTTATGAATATAACATGAACACATGTTAAGTTACTGTTATGAATATAACATTAACACATGTTAAGTGTTAAGTAAACGGTCTGTAGCAAAGTACCGGTCTAACGATATATCCTCCCAACTAGATGAAAATGAAGGAAGAGTCCAATTTATAACAAGTTAACAACCCTAACTATATGATAATATTGATATCGTATTGATATTATTATTGTATGAATAGGATCATGGTACGGTAATGTACACAGCATGATCGTTTAAAGGTAATGTTCATCCTTATTATGAACATTTAAATGTCCTGTACATAACAATAAATTAAAGGTCACGTATATAATTAATTTGTGAGGATCATTTAAAGGATATGTACATCATTATTATTTAAAGGTAGGTGTTATAAGTACATTTATTTACATTATGATAACTGATAACTGTCATTTACATAATTGTAATTGATAGGTAATCTACCTAATATACTCCTGCTAAGGTATTGAGCTTCATTAATATAATCCTAGTTTAGTAATGTACTGCTCTAATATTATAATGGTCTTATACACTCCTACCATCCTAATGGTATGGTCCTCTACACCCCTACCATGGTAATCGTATCGTCCAGTGATATACCCTACTATCATAATGGTATGGTCCTCTACACCCCTACCATGGTAATGGTAAGGCACTGTACACCCCAACCATGGTAATGGTATGGTCATGTACACCCCTACCGTGGTAATAGTATGGCCCTGGACACCCCTACCATGGTAATGGTATGGTCCTGTGATGTCCCCTGCCATGGTAATGGTATGGTCCTGTGGTGTCCCCTGCTGGTGTTTGAAGCTGCTCTTGTCGTTAACAGTCGGGTAAGAAGGTGAGCAGTGACCCCAACCCTTTCATCCAGTTCAGAGTGGGACACAAATCCTTCGAGAGCAAGGTGAGCCCCGCCCACACTCTATGCCACCCATCAGTTACAACTGCTACTTAAAGGTGCAATAAGCAACATGTTTAGTTTGTGAGCATGGTTCATACTGTACCCTTAATGTGAGTATGGTTCATACTGTACCCTTAATGTTAGCATGGTTCATACTGTACCTTTAATGTTAGCATGGTTCATGCTGTACCTTTAATGTGAGCATGGTTCATACTGTACCTTTAATGTGAGCATGGTTCATGCTGTACCTTTACTGTTAGCATGGTTCATTCTGTACCTTTTATCGTTAGCATGGTTCATATTGAGTCGACTCTTGGCAGTCTTCTTCATTAGTTATGGCTGTAAACAAAATGTAGCAGGATTCCTGAAACCAATCCAGATTATTCCTAGTTACTCTCTAAATAACATGATACAAGCTTAGTCTTTGTTTTACTGCTAAACCGTCTAACATTGACCTCCGACCCCTGACCTCTCGTGGCCAGATCCGATACAAGACCAACAGCCCGGTGTGGGAAGAGGCCTTCACCTTCCTCATCCACAACCCGCGGGCCCAGGAGCTGGAGGTGGAGGTACGGTTCTCCACCTGTTCTCCACCTGTTCTCCACCCGTTCTCCACCTGTTTTCCGTGTTCTCCGTGTTCTCCACCTGTTCTCCGTGTTTTCCACCTGTTCTCCATATGTTCTCCATGTGTTCTTCATGAGCCCTCTTTGTACTGTCTCGTTCTCCAGGTGAAGGATGAGAAGCACAACTGTTCTCTGGGCACGCTGGTTCTGCCGCTGAGCCAGCTGCTGGCCGCCCCAGAGATGACCCTGAATGAGGCGTTCCCGCTGAAGAACTCGGGGCCCGGCTGCAGCATCCGCATGAAGGCCGCGCTCCGGGTAGGGCACCACCTCTTTAGGCCACAGACCTCGTTAGGCCACAGACCCCATTAGGCCACACGCCTCTTTAGGCCACACACCTCGTTAGGCCACAGACCTCGTTAGGCCACACACCTCGTTAGGCCACAGACCTCGTTAGGCCACACACCTCGTTAGGCCACAGACCTCGCTAGGCCACAGACCACAGCTGACCCGTTTCCTCAGAGGTCCAGCTTCAGCCATGACTCTTTAACACAATGTTCACTCAATTTCCACAGGGGCCTTGATGGGATTGCAGGTTACATTCCCACCAGCTACCCTGTGATACTTTCCCTCTTTGCCCTGTCTCTCTCCACTGTCTCTCTCTTCACTCTCCCGTCTCTCTCCACTGTCCTCTCTCTCTCTTCACTCTCTCGTCTCTCTCCACTCTCCCGTCTCTCTCCACTGTCTTCTCTCTCTCTCTTCACTCTCCCGTCTCTCTCTCTACTGTCCTCTCTCTCTCTTCAGTCTCCCGTCTCTCTCTCCACTGTCTCTCTCTCCCAAGAGGAGAGTGGCGTCCTCAGAGTAGGTTATTCAGCTTCGGGGTGTTAACCACTCCCCTCCCCTCTCCTCCCCCCAGGTGCTCTCCCTGGACATGACCGCCCCCTCCCCGGACGACTCCGCCCCCTCCTCGGTCCAGGGCGGGAAGGGCAGCGCGAGCAGCCCCGCCTCCCCCCAGCGGGGCGACCCCCCACCGGGGGTCCTGGACGAGGTCCCGGGAGGACGAGGAGCAGGAGGAGGTCTGGGGGAGGCGGGCCGGAGCAGCTCTAATCTGGCCATCTCGGGCTCCCACCTGTACCTGGCCGGGGGGGCGGGGGGCAAGGAGCCCACCCCCAGCATTGCCTCGGACATTTCCAACCCCTACGCCGTGCAGGAGCTGCAGCAGAGGCTGCACCAGCTGCACAAGTAGGTAGCACTTTAGGGCATACACTTGTTTATATGTACGTCTTTTAAGAGTCATCTAGTTCTTGGTAGGCATATGACTAAGCCAGCTGACGGGCTTGCATCGCAGTTCCAGATGCACTTATTAATCAATTCCTTGAACAAGCTACTGGCTGGAGAAAAGATTGGCCCGAGGCCAAGCTTAGTTGACGACCCCAGCTCAAGACCTTTGAAACCTGGTTCCTAGAAGCCTTTACATAATCTTCCTCTTCAACAAGGGCATTTTAATGTAGCGCATTATTCAACGCTAATTTCAATTTGATCTACCGGTATCTCCCACTCTCCCTCACCCCCTCTCCAGTGGGAGTGGTCCTCATGTTCCTCTCGGGGAGATCCAGCTGACGGTGCGACACAGCTCCCAGAGGAACAAGCTTGTGGTGGTGGTCCACTCCTGCAGGTATACCTGTCTGTCTGCCTGTGCCTGCCTGCCTGTTTGCCCGCCTGTCTGTCTGTCTGTCTGTCTTTCTGTCTGCCCGTCTGTCTGCCTCTCAGCTTAATAACTTGGTTGTTATTTATTTAATGTCATTTTTCGTCTGTTTCTTCAATGAACGTGTAATGAAGATCATTAAAGCTCTCTGTAACATGTTCCTTATGAATAAAGTTTAACTGGACTGTGATCATTTCTGTTACTGAGGCTGGTTCCATAGCAACATTGGTTCCTTAGCAACAGGAGGAGAATTCTGGTGCTCCTCCTGATAGTGGTCTCTCTCCTGTTGCTAAGGAACCTGATGGGGTCTCTCTCATGTTGCTAAGTAACCTGACTGTGTTCTCTCCTCCTGTTGCTGAAGAATCTGATAGTGGTCTCCCTCCTGTTGCCAAGGAACCTGATAGTGTTCTCTCCTCCTGTTGCTAATGAACCTGACTGTGTTCTCTCCTCCTGTTGCTAAGGAACCTGACTGTGTTCTCTCCTCCTGTTGCTAAGGAACCTGATAGCCTTCACGGACCACGGCTCGGACCCCTACGTCCGTCTGTACCTCCTGCCAGACAAGCGGCGGTCGGGGCGAAGGAAAACCCCGACCCAGAAGAAGAACCTGACCCCGGTGTACGACCAGACGTGAGTCAGACCACCGCCACACACTGAGATACAGGGGCTGGAGATATAGGTGGTACGGATGGTATGGTATAGATATAGCTGGCAGAGATATACTGTAGCTGGTATAGATATGGGTGGTATGGTATAGATATAGAGGGTATAAATATAACTGGTATATAGGCTGGACCAGGCACAATCACAACTTGATTCATGATAAACTGATTGTAATTATACAGCTGGCTCCTTCTATCTACTAAAAGGAAATGTGTCCCTCTCTCCTCCCCTCTTTCTCCCCCTCTCCCCCCCAGGTTTGAGTTCAGTGTCTCCATGGTGGAGCTTCACAGGAGGACTCTGGACGTGGCGGTGAAGAACGGAGGCGGGCTTCTCTCCAAACACAAGGGCCTTCTGGGAAAAGTAAGAGGAGCCCCCCCCCCACCACACACACACACACACACACACACACACACACACACACACACACACACACCACACACACCACACACACACACACACACACACACACACACACACACACACACACACACACACACACACACACACACACACCTACACACCTACACACCTACACACACACACAACACACACACCTCCTTTATTTCAACCCTGTGCTTCTCCTCCCTTCCTCCCATCTGTCACTCATGTTTTGTTTAAACCATCTATACTTTTAGGTTAATTAAATTTCATTAAAAACAATTAACCTGTTCATCAAGATTAAATTTACCTATTAGTCTAGATTATATCAACCTTTTAATATCGATTAATCCAGTTATTCCAGATTATATGAACCTTTTAAAGTAGAAAACCCCAACCTGTTAATCCAGGTGAAGTTGCCGTGACCTAGAGGTGATGAACGATTGGTGTGTTCTCTCCAGGTTCTGGTGGACCTGACCTATGAGGACATCGCCAAGGGTTGGACCCAGTGGTATGTGAAGTTATACAAGCATATGTACAACATGTTTTAGAAAGAAAAGAAAAGCTGTTTTGATTCAAAGGACATTTTAGGGCGTCTGTCTCACAGCTTGGTTCTACTCCCTGTTTGTGGTCCAGGTATGATCTCAGCGAGGACGGACTGAGGAAGACGCAACAACTGTGATCATCACAAGCATCATTGTCCCCCCTCCTCTTCCTCCTCTCTGGAGCAGAGTCATTGACTTTTCCAACAAAGTTCATACCTTATTTTACTCTTGATTTGATCATTTGTTGTAAAAACACAGATAAGGGAACATTGATCGGATGATAAGATAAATATCATAGATAATAAATTATGTTTAAGGTATGAACGTGAAATAGGTAGAAAGTAAGCCTTTAAGGACTGTTGAAACAAAGTAATTCATACATTTACTGAGGGATCCCATACAACTTGTAAATATGTACACTGATGACAGACAAAACAGAAAGTATATTCTCCCAAAGAAAGAGCTCTATTCTTATCCTATCTCTTCTTGCTCAAAATAGTAATTTGCTACTTTTACTTTTTTAATGGCAATTGCAAAAAATATATTCTGGCCTCGGCCCAGCTAGGGGGCGGTGTAAAGAACCTGGGCTCAACCAAAGAGACGCGTGGTTCATTTTTAGGGCTAAGCAGCTGCAAAGAAATCCAAACGCAACCGTCTAGTTAGGCCAACAAGCTAGTTAGCAAGCACCAACTCAGCTAACTAATTAGCTAAAACACCATAGTAGTTAGCTAACAAGCACCGACTCACATAACGTAATAATTTGGGGCCTCATTCCAGTGTGTTAACTGACCAGGTATTATCAACATATGGGAATATATTCAATACATAACACCCAAACCTACACTGACTTGCTGAGCAAGACAACGATCACCCCCGGAGTTACTGTTTTCTTATATTTTTAATTGTTTGGTATAAAATATTAATGTGTTGCTTGGGGTATCTCACTGCTCACCACAAAGTAAAAGCATCAAGCGTTCTTTAAGATCCACAATGTTCCCCAGATGTTTGTTAGCGGTGCCTCGGTCCAGCCAATGATAAACTCTCGCTCAAGTGTTAACCTGTAGCCAACTTGTACAGCAACACTAAAGTGGTGTTGGCTCAGAGGCTTTGTGATGGCGTGGCAGGGTGAGCGTGGCTACATGAACACGAGGATGATGACAGTAAGGGAATGCGGCGGTTAAGTGTTTCTCGGCCAAATCTGTAGAACAGTTTCTGTTCTCTCTGTGTGATGTTTTTTAATACGATCACGTTTCAGCCAAGCGAAAAACCTTGTAAAAAATATTGTAAAAAAAGTTTAATCTTAATCCCCCTTTGTTTCAATGTCTGAAGATCATTCATCTTTTATGTTTTGAGTTTCCATCTTATGTTCCTAGCTTGCCGTCAGCTACGCTAGCAGGGAGCTAGTGTAGCGACTCACAAATGCTATGCTAGTAGAACAGTGAGAAACAGTGCTGTGTTCAGATTTTCGTATGTCAGTGTTGTTCCAAATCGAATACTCCGTGGTGCACTAACCGGAATTTACGATCGCAACTTCCGTCGCGGTTCCTCCCCCACAATTAACATCCCGCTTTGAACGGTGAACCCTTTCGCCTAGCAGCTATAAAAACCTATAAAAGCTACAAATGACACCATTAATGCAGGCTATATGGAAAATGCTGCCTTAGCCTGGCTCCGCCTCTTCCGCTACGTAGCAAAGATGGCTACCGTTGAGTCTGAAAAGTATGCATCGATCCACACCCAGCGGTTTGACCGCTTTGAGTACACCATCCGGGTCCTTTCAGTACACTTTTGGCCTGATCTTAATTGGAACACCCCACATACTCAAACTAAGTATAGTAAGTACAGATAGTATGGATATTGGAATACAGCACAGTTCTGCCATCACAGCCTTTGTTGTTAGTCACCTGTTGGTGAACGTCTGAATGCTGGCGTGAGAGGGTTAGCTCGATGGTTAGCACCAAGACGAGGGTTAGCTCTGAGAGGAGGGTTAGCACCAAGACGAGGGTTAGCTCAGAGAGGAGGGTTAGCTTGAGCCTCGAGGGTTAGCTCAGAGACGAGAGTTAACTCGGACACTCTGAAGGGTTAGCTGGGGGTTAGCTATGACAAAAGGCTTAGCTCAGAGAGGAGGGTTAGCTCAGAGACGAGGGTTATCACAGACGAGGATTAGCCGGGGGTTCAGTCTCAACCATGACAATGTTTTATGATTGCTAGCTGCTAGACACCAGCCACGTTGCGCAAAACGCAACGTGTCTGGCGTCGCCTGCTAACACGCGGACCCAGCGATCCTCCCGCTGAGCAACGCCCAATGCCCGTGATACTGGGAGCACTGGGCCTGTTCCTGATCGTCACCTCGGGATGGTGGGCACGGTCTCCCCGGGTTACGGCTGCTCCCACCGTGATGTCATCAGGAAGCGTCGACTGCAAGGGGGGGGGGGGGGGGGTTGGCCCGGGCAGCAGAGGGTCAAGGCCGGGTCCTCAGGTCACGCCCCCACCGGGGGCTCTGAGATGTCGGGGGAGGGGGGTCCACAGACACAGGTCAACGTCACTCTGGGGGTTTATCCCGTGTCACTAGGACCTGTGCAACATGCTGTAATTATGACTGTTATTAATGTTAGTGCTGTCATTGTCATTATACAATCTGTTCACCCCAAGGTTCTGTGTGTGTGTGTGTGTGTGTGTGTGTGTGTGTGTGTGTGTGTGTGTGTGTGTGTGTGTGTGTGTGTGTGTGTGTGTGTGTGTGTGTGTGTGTGTGTGTGTGTGTGTGTGTGTGTGTGTGTGTGTGTGTGTTCTGAACCTGTTCCTGATGGTGTGTGTTTCAGTGACCTTGTGCCTTAGAGTTCCTGGTGAGATGAATAAAACTGCTCCTCTTGTGTCGTCCCTTGATTAAAGAGCTTTTGCTGGACAGGAAGCAGCGGACCACTGGCTCACATTTTATGCGTTCAAAATAAAAGTCCCAAGACCAAAACGCACAAACAACCACAATCGGGGTGTTACTGTTCATAGTTTGTGTCTTATCATCTTGTTGTGTAATAGTCATTTTTTCAATATTACAGTTCCTCTCAGTCTCTTGGGTACATTTCTCAGATCAGAATTGAAATTCTCAAAACTACCAGTTCAATCTTCACATCATTGTGTCACTTGTGCACATCAAAAAAAGCAGTTTCCAAATGCTTTGGTACATTCATGTAAATGATTATTTACAGTGTTAGATCAACCAACGATCAACCAGTATAGCTGGAGCACAACACAAAGTTACATTGTCTGGCAATGAAAGGACAAGGAATTTGTGGCCCAACAGACAGGAACGTCAGGAGGTGTAGGAAGACTGCACTGTTAGTCCTACAGCAATGCATGTAGTTTACCCTAAAGAGATTGTCCTATTCACATTTCTAGCAATGACATGGTCTGTCAACAAATTACAGTACAAACAGTCAAACGTAAATGTGAATCTTGTCCAGTCTCTTGCAATCAACCCCCCACATACACTAACTAAGGTGTAACTTACAATTTAAAATAATTGTCTTCAAAACTTTAGCCATAGTTTACATCAGAACATCCCTCCAGAGTACATTCTACCTGATGAACCACACCTATCAAGTGACATGGAATGGCTCCTTGTCCAAACCTTGCATGCTTGAAACTGGTGTCCCTCACCAGAGGGACACCAGTCACCTGAGGCTTAACCTGAACAAAACCGAGCTTCTCTTAATCCCAGGGAAAGATTGCCCAAACATGGATTTACTGGTCACCATTGAGAACATCACTGTATCTCCTTCTCCAACTGCCAGAAACCTCGGTGTGGTATTGGACAATCAGTTATGATGCACCGCAAACATCACTGCGGTGGCCCGATCCTGCAGATTTGCACTTTACAATATCTGCAGAATCTGGCCCTTCCTCACAAGGGAAGCAGTTCAGCTTCTAGTCCAATCACTGGTCATCTCCCACCTCAACTACTGCAACTCACTCCTGGCTGGACTTTCCTGCCTCTGCGATTAAACCTTTGCAGCGCATCCAGAATGCGGTAGCGTGCCTTGTGTTCAACCTACCAAAGTTCTCCCATGTGACCCCCCTCTTCCGGGACCTCCACTGGCTCCCTGTAGTAGCTCGCATCAAATTTAAGACGATGGTACTGGCATACAAGGCAGTCGATGGAACTGCGGCTGCCCCTGCCTACCTCCAAGCATTGCTAAAGCCACACACCCCAGCTCGATCGCTCCGCTCAACTACCTCAGCTGGACGTCTGGTACCGCCATCGCTAAGAGCTAACAAAGGTCGTTCAGCAAAGTCACAACTTTTCTCGGTCTTGGGACCTCAGTGGTGGAACGAGCTCCCTGCCGTTCTCAGGACCGCAGAGTCGCTCACTATCTTCCGAAAAAGGACTCAAAGAAACTCACCTGTTCAGAGTCCACCTCGACTCTGCATAGCCACCCTCCCCCCTCTGGCCACCATTGTACACTGTATTGTATTGTATTGTATTGTATTGTATTGTATTATAGTACTTAACTGTGTAGCAACTGCAGTAGCTGCTATCATTGCTGTAACACAGGGAATTGGTTAGTCTAGTGATTGTTGTACTTGCACTTGGTTCTATGAACATCCTTACTGTACCGATAGCGATATATTGTTGCACTTCTTATGACAAATGTACTTATTGTAAGTCGCTTTGGATAAAAGCGTCTGCTAAATGCCCTAAATGTAAATGTAGATGTGAGAGGTTTCACCGACCCGCAGAAGGAGGAGTACTTCGGGAAGAGATTCAGAGAGGAGACGCTGGCCAGCAGAATCATCTCCCACGTCAAGAAATCACGAAGCCTCCACACCAGGTGTGAAATCCCAGGCTTCTGTTGGATCACTGCGTCAGTTCTGGAGGACCTCTTCAAAACATCCCAGGGTGAGGAAGAGATGCCCAAGACCATGACTCAGATGTACAGCCACTTCCTGAGGGTTCAGGGGGACAGGAAGTATCATGGGAGAGCGGAAACAGATCCACACTGGAGTTCAGAGATCAGGAAGATCATTGTTTCACTAGGAAAACTGGCTTTTAACCAGCTGGAGAAAGGAAACATGATCTTCTACGAGGCCGAACTGGCAGAGTGTGGCATCGATATCACAGCAGCCTCAGTGCACTCACTGGTGTCAAAGAACCACCAACCTCCAGAGAAGATAAACTCCTCCTCTACCACTAGTGCTGTGGACAAGAAATTAAAGAGTGAGAAAGGACACCTGGACTTGTTCCTCCACTTCCTCCTGGGCCTCTCTCTGGAGACCAATCAGATTCTCCTACAAGATCTGCTGGGACAGACAGGAAGTAGCTCACAGACCAATAAGAAAACAGTGTCTTACATCAAGAAGAAGATAGGTGGAGATCTCTCTCCAGAGAGAAGCATCAATCTGTTCCACTGTCTGAATGAGCTGAACGACTGTTCTCTAGTGAAGGAGATCCAACAGTACCTCTACAGAGAATCTCTCTCCCCTGCTCAGTGTTCAGCTCTTGCCTTCCTCCTACTGTCATCAGAAGAGGAGCTGGATGTGTTTGACCTGTATCGTCTCTCAGAGGAGGGTCTTCTGAGGCTGCTGCCAGTGGTCAAAGCCTCCAAAACATCTAAGTAGGTGTAATATTAACATGTATTACAATACACACAATGCAATATACATAATACAAAACTAGAATATTAAAGTTACATTAACATACAAAGCATCTCACAAACACACACAACCCCTGTAGGTATACTGATGGAGGGTGTGTGTGTGCGTGCGTGCGTGTGTGTCTGCGAAAATATTGAATACCATTTTACTGTAAACT
The DNA here is from genome assembly GCA_900291075.1 of Melanogrammus aeglefinus. Taxonomy (NCBI): domain Eukaryota; kingdom Metazoa; phylum Chordata; class Actinopteri; order Gadiformes; family Gadidae; genus Melanogrammus; species Melanogrammus aeglefinus. The sequence continues at coordinate 293,684 of OLKM01000022.1, forward strand.
AGTAACTAGTATTTAGGTAGTATTTATTCACGTCAATCTTGCTGTCGATCAGAATATAACAAAACATTGTCTATTTTCATGTTGTCCGAAGGCTGAATGGCTGTCATCTCTCAGAGAAATGCTGTGAAGCTCTGGCCTCAGCTCTCAGCTCCAACTCCTCTAGTCTGAGAGAGCTGGACCTGAGTAACAGTTATCTGCAGGATTCAGGAGTGAAGCTGCTCTCTGGTGGACTGGGGAGTCCACACTGTACACTAGAAATTCTCAGGTATGGAGGGACTCATATATTTTGTTGAGTTTTGTTCTGACATTATCGCAAATGTTCCCAACAATGTTCAAACCAAGAGAAATACCAAATTTGATAGTGATAGTTAATAGTAGCTGCTGTTTATGTGTGATTTGGCACTCTAGGCGAATTGGTGCATTATGCTCATGAGGTATTACTCACTATAACGTCGTGGAATGAGATATGGTCACCAAACGGTTTACACAATATTGGCCTGGCAAGTTTCAAGTTTATTCTACCTTCGGAAGCTGGAACTTGTTCATAGAATGTTTGCTACTTTCCATATCAAGAATTTACTGAATTTACAAAAACGCGTTGCTTGCGTAAGAATATAGTATGGACAGGTAACTATACACATATGGTGAATACAGTGACACATTTCACTACAACATATAGTAAATACAGTGAACATGTAACACACCTACTACAACATATGTTAACTGCAGTGACATGTAACTACAACATATGGTAACTACAGTGACATGTAACCACAACATATGGTAACTACAGTGACATGTAACTACAACATATGGTAACGACAGTGACATGTAACACACTACAACATATGGTAACTAGAAAATGCATTTCCTGCAGAAAATGGTTGGAAACCAATAGAGTTAAACAAATAGATAATGTGATCAAGTTTGAATACATTTGAGAGAAGATATAGAATAGCTGAGCATTTCTGGTAGTGTGTGTGTGTGTGTGTGTGTGTGTGTGTGTGTGTGTGTGTGTGTGTGTGTGTGTGTGTGTGTGTGTGTGTGTGTGTGTGTGTGTGTGTGTGTGTGTGTGTGTGTGTGTGTGTGTGTGTGTGGTAGTAACTTGGAAAGTATGTTATTGAACTTTATTCCTTCACATCTGGTTAATCTAAATAAGCTCACAAAATGATGAGGCTTATAGCGCTGGACTCTTGGAGTCCCAGCTTTCATCTGACACGTTGTTTGTGTAGATGACGTTAGAAAGAATATTTTCAAGCATTGTTGTTAGTATTTAGCTTCTGCTGGGAATACATATTTAGCAATCACCTAGCATCTAGCCACGGGGGTCCTCGCATACAAATGCCTGATTTATAACAATCATATTTCCAATTGTTTAATCATTTTAGCGCCAGTGAAACAAGAAATACAGCAACAGTTTAAGCTTAGCATTGTGTCTCTAGGTTAAATATTGACATTGTTGTGCTCCGCGACGTTTGAAATGGTTAGCTTTTGTGATCCGCTCTAGCCTCAACGGAAGACCAACCCACTTATACCAAGTGGGTATGAAATACCCACTTCAGCTGATTCTGAAAAGAGTATAAATTATATTGAAATTCTCTTGAGATATTGACTTACATTATAAAAAATATATATTTTAAAAGTAGGATATCTTAAAAAGTTTAATAAAAGAGTGCAATTTAAGGCTATTCTGAACATTAAAAAATTTGAATGGGGTCTCTACGTGAAAAAATGTGGAAGGAGAAGGGTCCCAAAGTTTGTAGGAAGGAAGGAAGGAAGGAAGTTTGAGCGCTGCATGCAGCACTCAACTGATCATGAAGAACTGGCGGTTATATAAAGTTAATACTTTCTACAGTTTATTACAACTTAGTCACATGTAAAAAAGTTGATGTTGGTTTCAGGCTGGGTTGCTGTCAACTGTTCCAGAGAGAAGACTGTGAAGGCTCTGGCCTCAGTCCTCAGCTCCATATCCTCTAGTTGAGAGAGGGCTGACTGTAGTACCAAGTGATCTGCAGGACCTCCGGAGTGCAAATGCTCTTCTGTGGGCTGGGGAGTCCACACTGTACGGCTGGAAATTCGGGGTGATGGGGGACTCTACCATGTAATTTTGTGTGAGGGTGTTTCGTTTTGCATTAACCAATTGTTCTGGTCAACAATGTTAATCATTGCATTTTTTCAGTGGTTTAGCCGTATTGGTGCAATCTAGATGCCTGGGGATGGGATTTTTCAACTCACGTTTAGTGTACGAACACATAAGCGTAACGTGTGTGGGCAAGGCGCGCCGTAGTAATTGCACGGGCTTATGGGCTGATATTTAATATGAAGTATAGATATTTTTTTTAATACTGGATCATGATAGCATGATCAGGTGTAGGCCAAAGAAGAAGTGTGTCATGTTTTTGTTTTGGGCTTACCAAAGATTTCAGAGGGTTATCATGAGCCAATAAAAAAAAAGAGGGCACTAGCTTAGGGCCCAGTGGCCACTTGCACTTGACACCGCCAGTCGCCTAACACCCCCCACTCGCCTAATTAACATCTTCTTCTTTGTAAGTATCCCGTACGATCTCAGCCTCGCAGGACCAAATGGCAGTGTATAATGCATTGGTCCTGTTGGTGATGTGTTGTGTGTTGTGTGTGTTGTGTGTGGTGTGTGTGTGTGATGGTGATGTTGGTTGTGTGTTGTGTGTGTGGTGTGTGGTTGTGTGTGTTGTGTGGTGTGGTGTGTGTGTGTGGGTGTACTTTAGGTGTGTCTGGACTGCTGGTGTCAGACAGGAAGGCTGTGTGTTTCTCTGGTCTATCAGCTGAGCTCCAACCCCTTATTTCAATCTGTAGAGAGTGGACCGTGAGCTGACTGCACCCAGGGAGACTCGAGGAATATGCTATTGTTCTTTGTGTGATGAAGGATCAGCTGTGTTGGAGGCTGGACAACTTCGGTATGGAGCAGAACTGTCAGGTTGGAGGATTCTTTGTAGGAGCTGTAGGCAGATGAGGTCGTGACGGTTTGATCTTACTCGTTGGGTGTGCTGTTGACTGGTGGTGGCACTTCACATGTCAGGTGGTTGGTGTTGGATCCGGTCCCTACTTTTAGGGTTTTATTAGAACGAATGCTTCGTAATGACTTGAGGTCTGCCGTTCTTGCATGTTGGTCTTTTGGGCAGGAGCTTCCGTAGTGTTGGAGTGTGTGGGGACGGTTTGGACCCTGGGTTATGGCAGGTGATTACTGACTGCACTCATGATGAGTTGGCATTGCCTCAGATCTGCCTCTCCGCACACACTTCCACAAGCACTTGTGTGGAGTAACTCAGTGCTGCCCGTCCACTGTGCTGGGGTCAATAAGGATGATTGATTGTGAGGATGGATGATGAGTATAATGTTTGTTTAGTCTGTCCTTCTGCAGCGATGGGAGAGTCATAGGGAGATGGTATGCCGAGATGTAAGTAATCCGTTGTAATCCGTGCACTACACCACTATTTAGTACAGTCATCCACAAGGCTGGATAGGGACATTATGAACGATCATCTTTATTAATACTAAATCAGCATTTCCTTATTCGCAACAGTACTATTTATTTGTTTAGGATGGTGCTGGTGTGACTGTTGGTTTATTGTTTTAGAATTCTCCCAATCAGTTGAGTAGGGGGTAGATCATTTAGGCACTATAGGTGAGCAGTGTGTGATATCGATTGATTAGGCTGCCTTAAAAATTAAACATCCGCACGATCACCCCTAAAAGGATGGGAAACATCCAAGACACCCCAAGAAGATGAAACACATCACACCCTCAGAAGATGGCACGGTGAACGTATCACTCAAAAGAGTGCTTTGTGCGGGCCCAACGGACCAGAAGGCGTACCAAGAGCGCCTTAGGATACAACCCCTTGAGATACCGACCATGATACCACACTCTTAGGGATACGCAGCCTTATGAGGTACCATGATGTCCGAGATACCATGCCCTCTATTGGATAGGCTACTCCCTAGATAGCTCACACCGGGTCGATATCAGCTCGTCAGCTCTCGCTTAGATAACCTACGCTCCCTAGATACCGACAGTCCCGTGATTACCACGGCCTCCCCACTAGATGAGCTGAGCATCCTTAGGTACCAGCGATACCCTAGAGTGTCGCATAGAGCCGTAGATACCCACGGCCCCTAGAAACACTCCTCCTTAGATATCATGACCTTCACTGGACACCAGACTTTCACCTCGACACCTGACTTCAACTGGACACTTGACCTTCACGCTGGACACCTGACCTTTGCACCGTCGACACGACTCACTGGAACCGCTGGACAGCCCCCACCTGAAGGTCGTTGGATGCGGCAATTTGATGTTTAAGATCAGACAACTGTATGTGGGTGTAAATAGTATAAAATTAGTGAACTTAATTTACATAAGGCATAGCTGGCGCAAACGGCTGTCTTACAATAAGTTAACATTTGTGCAGGAAAGAGAAACGAATGTATTGCTCTCGGTACAGTACAGGATTTACTAGAACAAGTGGCCAAGGCACTAACATTCACTAGGTTATATCATTCCCGTACACTTAACAAAGATAGTTAGGGATGAGGCTATATCGATGTGGCGATTACTTATTTTTTGTTTGCAAGGAGTAAACATGTGACAATTAAGAGCGGCGGGGGGCGGGGGGGGGGGCTATGCAGAAGTACAGTGAACTCTGAATAACATACTGTATATTCAACCTTGGGTTTGTCTATGTTGTGGTTTTTCAACTGTGTTACTATGCTGTTTGTCATGTTCATCGACAATAATAATCACCTATTCTCTATCATTGATGAAAGGTCATGTGTTTGTCTGGTGAAGGGATCCCTCCCTGGAGCCGATGTAACACGCTGCTCTGCTGATTGAACCGCGTCCGCAGCAACAAGGACGCCCGCCACATCTTAAAGATCCCATATCATTCAGCAAAATCTATTTCAGCATCTTTCAAAAACATCCTGTTTTGTGTCATGTCGCCTTAAGGCCCCCCTCCCGAGTAGCCTGTGATTGGTCAGCACGCCCACTCTGTTGCTATTGCTCAAACACTTTGCGCGTGCGTCGGCAAAATTCAGCCCCCGAGAGGCTGTAAACATCCTCCCCCCATTAAAATGGAAGCTTTTGACAATCAAGTGCCACCCCAAATAAGAGCCTGTCCCGAGCTGGCCCCCTCAGCAATAATCTCCTGGCTACACCCCTTCTGCACTTCATCACTGCCCACGGCAGGCAGTCACACTGTTACGGAAGTCAAGTTTTTACATACAACTTTTATACTTATGTCATATAACAGTCTCTAAAGCGAAGTGAAGAGTGCTAAAAGCATGATATCACCCCTTTAAAGTATCGCTCTCTCCCTCATGGGGAGAAGGGGGGGACACACTAAACATCTGTACATTTACCGTTTGGATTCCCTGTAATTCTTCTTATTTATTCCTTTGTTTCATTATTTCATTATTTGCGCTGGCGGTTCATTTGGAACTATGTAGTGGGTTGTTTCTGTTGCAGTTCATTAAAAGTTGGATTGGGAGAGAAATCAGATTTGAAATTAGGAAACTATTAATCAAACATTAATCTTGCATTGTTTGGCAATTGTTTGATGAGCTCTTCTGTTCCGTTGCTATAATGGTTGAGCTGATGTTGTGGGAGATGAAATGATTTAAAATGACTCTTTTGGGGGAGTTTTAACACACTTTGCAATTAGATCTCATGGTGAGAGGTTGTGTTTGAAAATGTAGAATTTGTCTTGGTTGAAGCTGGTATAAGTCCCTCACGTATCTTAAACATACTGGTTAACCACATTAGGCCTAGGCTAACTTGTTAGCATGGGGGTAAACAACAGATATCCTGCACATACTCCAAAAGGTTCTGACTGCGGTGCTCACAGCTGAGTGTATCATCTTTAATCTCTTCCTGGTATCATCGATATGATCTTTTCAAGCTCTAATGGAAGTGGAGCAAACTCCTAATCCCTATATGTCCTAGCTCATTGCTCAATACAAACCATTAATCCAAATTAATTAAGGCACTTAATTATGTATAATGGTAATATTATTAAACATGTGGCCTATAGTATACGTAGATACATATTATTACTAATTATATACATATGTAACCAGTGTATTGATAGTTATAACTTATGTTATATTTCACCACATAAATCCTTTTATCTCTGTTCATATGACTATTCTATTTGCTTTATTGCGAAAGATTATCGCCTATAATGTATAGTTGCATTTGAAGCGCTTTACTTAATTATATTGGATGCAGTGGATGGTGGTATCCAGGTCGCCGAAGAGTCGTGCTCTTGCTGGAGAGAGATGTAGCTCTGTAGAGACGATTACAGCTCAATACAGCACATTTGAGGAGTATTAAATCTGAGGTGCTGTTCAACAGGAGACCGCACGCAGAATAAAAGCTCAAGTCCGTGGCAATTCAGCAGTTGTCTCTCCCGATTCATATGCACACAACGCAGAATTAGCCGATGATGCAAGTCGAATGCGCCTGCCTAAGATAGATGTACAATATAAGTGGAGGAAAAAATTATTTGATCCCTCGCTGATTATTGTAAGTTTGCCCATACAAAGACACAAACAGTCTATAATTTTATATGGTAGGGGTTGATTACTAGGTGAGAGATGGAATATAAAAAAGAAGATCCAGGAAATCAGCTTTAAATAAGAAGATATAACAGACATTGCATTTTATCAAAGTGAAATAAGTATTTGATCCCTGCCAATAAATGGCTTAGTACTTTGGTGCCAATACCTTGTTGGCAAGCACAGAGGTCAGACGTTTTCTTGTAGTTAATTACCCAGGTTTTCTGCACGGTATCAGGAGGATCTTGGTTCCATCTCTTTGCATCATCTCCAAATCGCCTTAAGAGTTTCGAGGCGGTCGCTTCGAAACTCGAAGCATCAGTCCTCATCAGATTTTCGATGGATTAAAGTTCCGAGACTGACTTGGCACTCCATGGACTTAATGTGTTTCTTCTTGGAAGCCACTCCTTTGTTGCTTAGCCGTATGTGTTGGGTCATTGGTCCTGCTGGAAGACCCATCCGACCATTTTCAGTGCTCTGGCGGAGGGTCAAGAAGGGTTGTGTACTCAGATTTTCTACGGTACATGGTCCCGCGTCCATCTTTCCATCAAGGTGGGAAGTCGTTCTGTCCCCTTAGGAGAGATACAACACAAGCATAATTGCTTTACCTCCATACTTGATCGTGGGGATGGTGTTCTTGGGGGTCATAGTCAGTATTTTTCCTCTCAAATCACGGCGAGTCGAGTTGATGCCAAAAGAGCTCAATTTTGGTTTCATCTGACACGCACTCGGCTCCCAAATGACTTCTCTGATCATTCCAGGGATCATTTGACGAACTGTATATGTGCATTCTTGAGCAGGGTGGACCTTGCGGGCACTGCAGATCTTAATCCATTGCGGCGTAGTATGTTCTCCAATTGATTTTCTTGTGACTAGTGTGTCCAGCTGCTTTGAGATCATTAGCAAGCTCCCGCGTGTAGTTCTTTGATTCATTTCTCACCTTCTTTCATCATCAGTGATACCTCCTACGAGTGTAGATTTTGCCAAGGAGCCCCAGAACGAGGACGCATTGATGGGTTGTTTTGTGTGTCTCCATTTTCGAACGATCGGCACCACAGTTGTCTCCTTCTAATCCAGCTTCTTGCCTCTGGTCTTGTAGCCCAATCCAGCCTTGTGCAGGTTACAATCTTGTCTGATGATGTCCTTAGAGAGCTCTTTGGTCTTGCCCATGGTGGAGAGTTTGGAGTCTGACTGATGAATGCATGTACAGGTGTCTTTTATACAGGTGATTGGTGACTGACACAAAGGTGTCTTTGCTGCAGGTAACATGTTTTTTTCAGTGTTATAGGAGTATTTAACTGTGGGAGCCAGAATTGTTAATGGTTGGCAGAGGATCAAATACTTTTTTCCCCATTAAAATTATAGACTGTGTCTTTGTGAATGGGCAAACTTACAAAATCAGCGAGGGATCAAATAATTATTTCCTCCACTGTATATATATATATAGCTAGATAGATCTATATCTCTATATCTCTATATCTATATCTATATCTATATCTATATATCTATATCTATATCTATATCTATATATATATATATATATATATATATATATATCTATATATATATATATCTCTATATATATATCTCTCTCTCTCTATATATATATATATATATATATATATATATATATATATAGATATATATATAAGTATATATATATTATTACTAGTAATAATATATATATATATTATATATTATATATAAATAACAGTCCCTCCAAAAGTATTGGGAACAGTGAGGCCAATTCCTTTATATTTGCTGTAGGACTGGAAACATTTGGTTGACACAAGAGAATACACCATTTCAGTCTTTTATTTCCGGTATATATCTGATTTGTATAAATATAGATATAGCATTATTTGCAAAGGAACACACTTTTCCTATGTGAGCAAAAGTATTGAACAGATAGATTTAAATAAATTAAGTAAATAAGACTTATAATTTGGTTGCAAATTCCTTTGCTTGCAATACTGATCAAGCCTGGTGACCCATTGACAATCAACCAACTTGTGCATTCTTCTTTTGGTGATGCTTTCCCCAGGCTTTACCGTCTAGCCTTTCAGTTGTTTGTTTTTGGGGGTTACTCCCTTCAGTCTCCGGCTTGTTAGCAGTCAAATGCATGCTCTATAGGTTAAGTCTGGAATTGATTGTGGCAGTCTAAAACTTTCCATTCTTGTGCCCTGATGAACTCCGTTGTGTTTGCAGTGTGTTTTTGGATCATTTCTTGTTGCATGATGAATGATTCTTCAACCAGTTGGTTGCATTTTTCTTTAAATTGGCAGACAAATGTCCTGTAGAGTTCTGAGTTCATTGTTGTGTTGCATCCTGTAATATTCATCCACAATGAAGATTAAATGAGCCAGTCCCAGAAGAAGCCATGCAAGCCCAAGACATGAACATTGCCGTCCACCTTTTTCACAGATGAGCCTTTGTATGTTTGGGGCTCATGAGCAGATCCTTTCTTTCTCAAAACTTAGCCTTTCCATATTGGTAAAGGTTAATCATTGTGTTCATCAGTCCATCGAACGTTGTCAGGAATTTTTGATGGGCTTGTCTCCTGTATCTTTTTGTGCAAAATCCAGCCTTGGCCTTCTTTAATCTTATTGCTATGGATGGTTTGCATCTCTGGTGTAGCCTCTGTACTTTTGGTTCCATTGAAGTCTTTCTGCGAACAGTAGATAATGATACCTTCACTGCCTGCCCTCGGGAGGTTGTTTACTGATGTCAACACAGTTGTTTTGGGGTCTTTCGGTTTACAGCTGCTACATATTTTTCTGTCGTCAACTGCTTAATGTTTCCGCTGTGGTCTACCCATTCGAGTCTGTTAATTTAGTACACGACATGGTGTTCTGCTTCTTCAGTCAGGACATTCCAAGATGGATTGTACTGGCTATTGCCAATAATTGTGCAATGGCTCTGATGGATTTTTCATCTTCTCTCAGCTTCACAATTGCTTCTTTTTCACCCATTAGACAGCTCTCTGGTTTTTCAGTTGGTTACACCTCTAAATTATAAATAATTGCAGTCTGCACAGGCAAAACCCAAATCTGTAACACTAAGCATAGACATTCAGCGCTATTTATTGTTTGAATGATTCAATGTATAATATAAGGACACACCTGGGCAAAAAACACCAACCTGTTCAGTCACATGTTTCAAATACTTTTGCTCCCCTAAAAATGTGTGGTGTTCTCTTTACAAATAAATGCTATTTTCTCTAAGTTATTTATTGGATCCATATGTTAAATAACCTAGAATAAAAAGCTGAAATGTGTATCTCTTGTCTCATATTCATCTTTTGGTGTCAAACCAAAATGTTTCCAGTCTACAGCAAATATAAAGGAATTGGCCTCACTGTTCCAATACTATTGGAGGGGACTGTATTTTTATATACCTGTATGTGCGTGAATATAGGAGAGGCGGGGCGGAGCGGACAGTTCGCTGCTCCAGGGGGGCGGGGCTCGGAGTCACTTTCTCGCTGCTGGCGACGAGCGATAAGCCACGCCCAGCATCCAGCTCCCATCTCCGATTCTCTCGTCGTCGTATCCGCGGTCTCTGTCTCGGTTAAGGCACCACTTCTCCCCTCGATCCGCGGTTTCGTTCCATCACCTCCTCGTCGAGACATGGACGCTCAGTAAGAAGGAGACATGTCCCCGCTGGCCCTCGCGCTGGTCCTGCTTGCCCCCCTGGCCTGGTCCCCATCCTCCCTGGCCTGGTCTTCCACCTCCGCCCAGAGGAGCGTCGGTAAGGAGCCTCGGTGTTGTGTTTCATCTATATTATATATATTTACATGACGAGCTAGCGTACTAGCCGCCGCCGCGCATAGAACTAGCAGTCAGGGTCCTGTCATACATCACGAGTAAATGACATTTATTGTGGTGTATTGCACCACCACTAGATCTGATTTGCTGTGGTGTGATGGAAGGGATGGTTCTGTACACCACCACCACATGGAATTTACTCTGATGTGGTGGAGGTGATGGTGCTATACACCACCACTACATGTGATTTACTGGAGTGTGAAGGAGGTGATGGTACTAGTGTACACCACCACTACATCTGATTTACTGTGGTGTGATGGAGTCGATGGTGCTATACACGACCACTACATCTGAGTTACTCCAATGAACCAACTATAGGAAAGGATCCCAAAGGGTCATAGGTGACTAGGAGAGGTGTCTAGGAGACAAGAAGAGGTGTCTTGTGGCCAGGGGAGGATCTTAGGAGGAGAGACTAGAAGAGGATCCGAGGAGATGTGTCTAGGAGAGGAGACTAGGAGAGGTGTCGAGGAGAGGAGACTAGGAGAGGTGTCTAGTGGCCAGGGGAGGGTCCTAGGAGGTGAGTGTAGGAGACAAGGAAAGGAGTCTGGGCGAGAAGTGTAGGACTCTAGGAGAGGTGGTTAGGTGTCTAGGAGACTAGGAGAGGAGACTAGGAGAGGTGTCTAGGAGACTAGGAGAGGAGTCTAGGAGAGGAATCTAGTGTCCAGGGGGGGGTAGTTCAGTGAGTGTAGGGGGGGCACCTCTCTCTCTCGGTTACATAATGGGCTCATTAGCTACAGCCTAGCCGCCGCGGCTAGCAGAAGCTCCATATTCATATAAAATTAAACACTTTAGTATTCAGTAAGTCGTTAATCACAGGTCACATGACCACATCATCCAGGAGGCTGTGAGGTTGTCTGATCTCGCTCCAGAACGATCTATCACTACCTATTGGTTCAATCCTACAAGAGACTCTGTGCCATGTTTTCATTTTATACAAACCTCGGTCTGTAACTGAATGAGGGGGGGCGTGTTTTGTGTGAATCTATTTTGGAGGGAAACTCATCACCCTCTCAATTGATATGTGTGATGAGTGAAGTTAAAACAATTTTGTAACGTAGAACACAAATTGACCCTTTTGAATAGGATATCAAAAAAATGCTGCTATGCTAAGCTACACCACCAGAGACAGGCACACACACACACACACACACACACACACACACACACACACACACACACACACACACACACACACACACACACACACACACACACACACACACACACACACACAGTGTTCACGGGCCGCTTTTGGCTCTAGGCGTACCAATAGTAACAGAGATAACGTTGTGTTGTGTTGACATACAGAACCTGTTCCAGAACATGGGGCATTCTGGGAAAGGTAGTGTTTTCCTGTGGTTGTCTGTGGGCCGCTGAGCGACGAGGCTGCAGCCTAGCAACCGACTCTCCATCTGTTGTTATGGGGGGTCAGGCCGCCCCATACCTTCTCCTCAAACCTTCTCTAAACATGTTTGTAGAAGAAAGGTTCTGCCGTCCAGCGGACCCCTGACTGGTGACAGACCCCCTGGGGTGACGGACCCCAGTAGTCCCGTGGTGGAGTGATCAGACGAGGGGAGGGGCTCTCCTCTGTCCACTCGGTACAGAGGAGAGCCCACAACTGGCGGCTATGATGCTAGCTGCAAGTTGTTAACTGTAAGATGCTAGATGTCAGCTGTTACCTGTTATCTGTTAGCTAAGCGGCTGATGTTTGCTATGTTAACATGTGTGTCGTCTTTTAAACAGGCTGTCTGTTCCAGAATGAGCTGTGTTCACCCTACGAGGTCTGTGTTAATGGTAAGAGACACACACACACACACACACACACACACACACACACACACACACACACACACACACACACACACACACACACACACACACACACACACACACACACACACACACACACACACACACACACACACACACACACAGGGGTGGAATCACCATGGCAACAGTATTTTGGGCCTCCTGCAGCTGGAGAATGTTGTTTTTTATTCACGTGAATGTACGTATTTACGTGTAATGTTTTTATTTATTCACTTTTATCAATTTTCGGGGGGGAAAGTGGCCCACCACTTGCCTGTCTGTCCGTCTGTCTGTCTGTCTGCCTAGCTGTCTGTCTGTCTGTCTGTCTGTCTGTCTGTCTGTCTGTCTGTCTGTCTGTCTGTCTGTCTGTCTGTCTGTCTGTCTGTCTGTCTGTCTGTCTGTGAGAGCTGTAGTTAGCTCTGAGCGTGTCGGTTAGAACCAGAAGCTGGGAGGAGCGTTATAAGAGGACTCAGTGTGTTATAAGAGGACTCAGTGTGTTATAAGAGGACTCAGTGTAAGGACTCACTGTGAACACGCCCGATGCCGCCCAGAAAACCCAGAGAACGCTCAGAAACCCATAGAACACTCAGAACCTTAGAAAAAACTCTAAATGAGTGCTATATTCATTAAGTACTGTGGGCCAGGCCATTGTGCTGACCAAGTTGGAGGATTCCCCCCTATCCCCATGACAACAGCAGTGTAGAGGCTTCCTCCTCCATTGGCCTGCCAACCAGCCCTGATTAGCCCTTGTGGAGGATGACAGGCATCGCCATGGAAACAGATGGGAGAGCAGCAGGCAACAGTGGTCCATTACCCAGCTGTGTACCTGTTGCTAGCGTTGCTATGGGGGTAACCAGGGCCAGACCCAGACTAGGCAACACTGGTTCATTCAGGTCTGACGCGGTCTAATCTAGTCTAGTCTGGTGTGACTCTGGTTTAAATATTGTCTAAAAAGTATAGTTTTTAGTCTATTTTAAGACTGTGTGACTGGTTTAAAGAGGGTATGACTCTGGTTTAAAGATGTGTAAGGGCGCACTCACACTAGGCCATCTGTACCGTAGCCAAGTCCGTTTCACACCTGTACCGTGCTCAATTCTAGATTTGTTTGGCTAGTGTGAACACGCCAACAGTACTCAAGTGCAGTTAAATTCCGTGGTCTGAGCACACTTCGGAGAGGTGTGCTCAGGCCACGGTACAGATTCAAATGAGCCGACACGCACGGCTACACAACATGAGCTAGATGACGTATAGTCAATGCGACCCTTTCCCATTAAACAATAAATCTGGTGGCAAGCGGTTCACGAATGGGTTCCCGTTGGTGCGAAAGTGAAGTTGAGTTTATGAACAAAAATCCCCGTTCGTCACACCAAGGGCTTTCTTGGTTCACTGGAGAAGAGAGAATAAGTTCAGATTGAGTGTAGGCTACAAACGCGATTAACAATTTACAAGCGCAAAAACGCCAACATATTCTTTATTTTGGTGACCACTTGTTTTTTATCCCGACAAAAGCCTCGTAAGGACAGTTCCTCTGCGTCTCTCTCGTAGATCGCACCATCTTTCAACGTCTTTGTTTAATCCGACTGCATCACCTTCTGTCACATGATCAGCAGCTCGCGGATTTCCCTTTCTCTCGAGTTAGAACTGCTCATGAAGATATCGCTGCGATGTCTCTGTGGAGACAGCGCAGAAACAACTTTACCCCCCCCCCAGGAACCGCAGAGCCGTCGTATTTACAACAGAATGAAACCCAATAAATCGCCAATGTTTGCAAGGTCCGGGAGGGTAAATTGAGGTTCTAACTCAAGCAGGCAATTTACCTCGGGGAGTGTAAACGCACGGACCGTGACGTGAAAAAGGCGTGCATTAAATGGCATATTTGGCAGTGTAAATGCGCTCAGTGAGAGAGGGCTGTATCTGAATAGAACGGCTCCAAATAAGCAACAAAGTCAGTAAGGTGTCAATTGTGTTCTCTGTGTTATTCTACTAAGCAGCGGACCCTTGGTGATGACGTATTACGACGTGATGACGTATGTACAAGTCATGACGTGGCCAAGTCAAACAGACTTGGCCACGGTACAGATGGCCTAGTGTGAGTGCGCCCTAACTCTGGTTTAAAGACCGTGAGACTGGTTTAAAGAGGGCATGACTAGTTTAAAGACGGTGGACTCTGGTTTGAAGATGTGTGACTCTAGTTTAAAGACGTGTGACTGGTTCAAAGATGTTTGACTCTGGTTTGAAGACGTGTGACTCTGGTTGAGAGATGTGACTCTGGTTTAAAGACGTGTGACTCTGGTTTAAAGACATGTGACTCTGGTTTAAAGTTGTGTGACTCTGGTTTAAAGACGTGTCATTCTGGTTTAAAGACGTGTGATTCTGGTTTAAAGATATGTGGCTCTGGTTTAAAGATGTGTGACTCTGGTTTGAAGAGGGTGTATCTCTGGTATAAAGACGTGTGACTCTGGTTTGAATACGATGTGACTCTGGTTTAAAGATGTGGGACTCTGGTTTGAATGCGGTGTGACTCTGATTTAAACATCCTGCTGTTGTCAGATGGGATGTTCGGTCGGTGCCACCGTCTCCCGCTGACAGAGGTCTCCACCTACTATGTCTCTCCCGCCGTGGTTCAGCGCTTCCGGATCCTTCTGGAGAAACTGTCCAGCAGAGGTGAGGGTCCACATTCACTCATTCACCACACCACCTCATCACCACACCACCTCATCACCACACCACCTCAATCGCCACACCACCTCATTCACAACACCACCTCATTCACCACTACAACTCATTCACCACACCACCTCATTCACAACGCCACCTCATTTACCACACCAACTCATTCACCACGCCTCCCAACACATTCACTCATTCACCTCCACCACTTCATTTAGGGAGGACAAACTATACCCAGTGCCGACCACCAGGGGGAGACAAACTGCCAGGAATCACCTGCTGCTGCAGTCCTTCTTCCAACACACTACACACTACACACAATAAACTACACAATACACTACACACTACACAAAATACACTACACACTACAAAAAATACACTACACATTACAAACAATACACTACACACTACACATTACATACGGTGGGTCTGTAGTTTCACTAGCAAACAAGAAACAGTGCAAATCTTGTAGCTCACTGGGCTGTCTCACACTGGTCTGTGGTCCCACTGGTCTGTGTCTCACTGGTCTGTGTCTCACTGGTCTGTGGTCTTACTGGTCTGTGTGCTAACTGGTCTGCACTGGTCTGTGTCTCACTGGTCTGTGTCTCACTAGTCTGTGTGCTAACTGGTCTGTGTCTCACTGGTCTGTGTCTCACTGGTTGCACTGGTCTGTGTCTCACTGGTCTGTGTCTCACTGGTCTGCACTGGTCTGTGTCTCACTGGTATGTGTCTCACTGGTCTGTACTGGTCTGTAGTCTCACTGGTCTGTACTGGTCTGTGGTCTCACTGGTCTGCACTGGTCTGTGTCTTCACTGGTCTGTGTCTCACTGCTCTGTACTGGTCTGTGGTCTTACTGGTCTGCACTGGTCTGTGTCTCACTGGTCTGTACTGGTCTGTGGTCTCACTGGTCTGCACTGGTATGTGTCTCACTGGTCTGTACTGGTATGTGTCTCACTGGTCTGTACTGCTCTGTGTCTCACTGGTCTGTACTGGTCTGTGGTTCAGGTCTGACCTGGGAGGACGAGGCCACCCAGCGGGTCCTGGACCGGGAGCTCTCCACACTGAGGAGGACCCCCCTCGCCCCCCCCACCGGCAGCAGGTCAGTAGGGTGTCCGGGGTCTGGTCAGTAGGGGGTCCGGGGTCTGGTCAGTAGGGGGTCCGGGGTCTGGTCAGTAGGGGGTCCGGGGTCTGGTCAGTATGGGGTCTGGTCAGTAAGGGGTCTGGTCAGTAGGGGGTCCGGGGTCTGGTCAGTATGGGGTCTGGTCAGTAAGGGGTCTGGTCAGTAGGGGGTCCGGGGTCTGGTCAGTAGGGGGTCCGGGGTCTGGTCAGTAGGGGGTCCGGGGTCTGGTCAGTATGGAGTCTGGTCAGTAGGGGGTCTGGTCAGTAAGGGGTCTGGTCAGTAGGGGGTCTGTCCTGAAGGGGGGGGGGTGAGGGTGACCATCAGACAAAAGGCTGCGGGTTCGATCCCCAGTCAGGTCTGACCTGCAGGCCCCTGGACCCCTTGGTGGTAACAAAGGGTTAACCGATGGTAACAGTGGGTTTGTGCCTCCTCCCCCCCGCCCCAGGCCGGGCCAGGCCACCCCGGACTCCGACCGGCTAGAGACGCTGAAGGACGAGCTAGGCAGGAGCCTGCAGACCTACCTCCAGCGCCTGGCCCCCCAGATCCCCGCGGCCCCCCAGACCCCCGGGTCCCCGGGGGGTCCCAGGTCGCCCTCCCGGATGCGGGGCCCCCAGGGAGAGGGGGACCTCCTGGTCCAGGTCCTTAGGAGCTACCTGTCCGGGCCTGAGGGCCCCAGAGGGCCCAGGCCCCTCCACAGCCATACGGGGCCGGACGGCTCACGGCCCAGGCTGCTGCAGCTGGCAGGGGCCCCGCACTGGGCCGCTAGGGGCCCCCTCAACCCGGCGGACGGTGAGTGAGGAGGAGTGCTGTCACTCATCCTCAGCCAATCTCTAACTGCTGCTGCCACTCCTCAAACCAGTACTCCTCTCCTCTCCTCTCCTCTCCTCTCCTCTCCTCTCCTCTCCTCTCCTCTCCTCTCCTCTCCTCTCCTCTCCTCTCCTCTCCTCCTCTCTCCAGAGGCCCTAGGTCCAGAGGACTTGGACCAGCTGTCGTCTCTGATCGCAGACGCTCTGCAGGTGGTCGACCTGGACGCCCCGGGACCCGGCCTGACCCGGGACCGCCCGGAGCCCCGGGACCTCGAGCAGAAGCAGGGGGGAGAGGAGAGGAGAGGGGGAGAAGGAGGGGAGGAGGAGGAGGAGGAGGAGGAGGAGAAGGTAGAGGAAGTGCCAACCATGAAGACTATGGAGGGGTCTCCCGTACAAGAGGCAGAGCTCCGAGGTGATTGGCTGGGTGGTTCTGGCCTTAAATGTTGCGTCCGGTCACATGTTAAATATCACACGTCAAATACAGGATAAAGGGCGCACCCACACTAAGCCATCTGTACCTTGCCGAAGTCCGTTTGACACCTATACCGTACTCAAGTACGATTTGCACTTGTAAATATTTAATCGCGTTCGTAGCCTACACTCAGGCGTGAACTTATTCTTGCATGCGGTGTCTTCATTCATAAAAAAATAAAAACTTTTGGGAGCATGCAAATTATTCTAAAGAGGTCTAGACTCTGTGCGCAACCCCGCCTTCTCCAGTGAACCAAGAAAGCCCTCGCTGTGACGAACGGGGGATTTTTGATCATAAACTCAACTTCACTATCGCACCAAGGTGAACCCACTCGTGAACCGCTTGCCACCATGTTTATTGTTTAATGGGAAAGGGTTGCATGGACTATACGTCGTCCAGCTCAGGTTGCGTAGCCGTGCGTGTGCGCGTGTCGGCTCATTAGCATCTGTACCGTGGCCTGAGCACACCTCTCCCAAGTGTGCTCAGGCCACTGAATTGAATAGGTTGATTACGGTTTGCGTGCTCACCCTAGCCAAACGATCTAGACTTGAGCACGGTACAGGTGTGAAACAGACTTGGGCACGGTACAGATGGCCTAGTGTTAGTGCGCCCAAAGACAGATAGTCTCTCTCTCTCTCTCTCTTTCTCATGCTTTCTCTTTTTCCCAACAGAGCCCAATGTTGACGCAGAGCAGCCAATCACAGGAGAGAAGGTAGGCCTCCGTCCCGATCAATAATATCGATTTCTGATCCATCAGTCCTCAGCCAATCAGAACATCTGATACGACCTGCCAGGTTTCAAGAGATTTCAGCCAAAGGTCAAACTATCATTGACCAATTAAAAGAAAGCACCAGCTCGCTATGCAACGCTAGCTGTGCAAGCTGGCTTTGATATGCTCGCTATGCAAGCTAGCTGTGCTGCGCCTGCTGTGCTACATCAGCTGTGCTACGCCAGCCGTGCTACACCAGCCGTGCTACACCAGCCGTGCTACACCAGCCGTGCTACACTAGCTGTGCTATGCTAGCTGTGCTACGTTAGCTGTGCTTTGCCAGCCGTGCTACACTAGCCGTGCTACACTAGCCGTGCTACACTAGCCGTGCTACACTAGCCGTGCTACACTAGCCGTGCTACACTAGCCGTGCTACAGTCGACAGACCCAAGCCCTGCCTGAGGAGGAGGAGTCATGCTCTGTCGGCCATGCTGTGGTTTTCCTGGAAATGTGTTCTGAGCTCTGAGCTTCACCTCCTCTCAGCCATGGCCTCCTGAGACTGGTTCTGTGAACTCTGAAATATCTTAGAGAACACAAAGCTCAGTCGACACTAAGGCCCAATCCCATTTCTACCCCTTACTCTTACCCCTCCCCCCTTCCCCTTACCCCTTCAAAACAAGCGGGAGGGGTAAGGGTAAGGGGTAAGGGGTAGAAATGGGATTGGGCCTTAATCATCGATCTCCCCCCCCCCCCCCCCAGAGGGGAGCCCTGCTCTCCAGGCTGCTGGCGTTCCTGGACCGCCCCCCCCCCGGCCCCGCACTGCAGGATGTGGTGCTGCAGAAGAAGGACACCACCCAGTCGCTGGAGGAGGTGGAGGAGGTGGAGGGCTGGATCCGGGAGGCCCCCCCCCCCGCCGCCGCCGTGGTCCGGGCCCCGCCCCCCCAGCGCCAGATGGCGGCGGCCCCCGTCCCGGAGCTGAGGCTGGACGTCAGCGGGGGGCGGGGCGAACCGGGGGTCTTCGGCTACGTCATCACCGACACTGAGTGAGTGACGGGTGTCAGGAGCAGGGATGGGGATAACGACGTTATCAATGATGTCGTGTTTTTTTCAGAAAAGAGTAATTACGTTACTATAATTGAAGCAGATTTTTCATCAGACCAACTAGATCTCTCTCTCTCGCTGGAGGTTGGGGAGCTCTGAGTGACTCAGACCTCCGAAGATAAGAAGCCCTTAAGCTCCTTCAGTTCAGGACCTCAGGCCTTAAGTTCCTCTGTGTTTGAAATGATCTGACCTCTCCTCTCCTTTGTTCTCCTCCTTTTCACTCCTCCTCCCCCTCCTCCTCCTCCTCCGGCTCCCCAGTGGTCTCCAGACAGATGAGGGTCTCCACCTGATGGAGGTCTTGGCTCACATGGCCAACATCCAGATGACCGACGTGGCAGAGCTGTCGTGAGTCCTACTTCCTTATAAACTGGTACCTTTGTTAACCACGCACGCTGGGCGCTACAATAGGGGTTAGCCTAGCTCACCTCCACAGAGATAGACTTTTGGCCTGTGTGTGTTTGTGTGTTAACCCAGTAGAGAAGCGTATTATTATTATTTAACTGAACTCCTCCTGAACTCTGTCTCTCTCTGTCTCTCTGTCTGTCTCTCTCTCTCTCTCTCTCTCTCTCTCTCTCTCTCTCTCTCTCTCTCTCTCTCTCTCTCTCTCTCTCTCTCTCTCTCTCTCTCTCTCTCTCTCTCTCTCTCTCTCTCTCGCGTTCAGGGTGGTCTGTACCATTATAAACTGAGGGGGGGTTTAGTAAAGTCTCCTCTAGCACACACAACCTGGTCACTCACCCCCACTCACGTGCACACTGCTCCGTGCACGGTCCTCTGATAAACACACAGCTGGCAGGTGGGGACACAACAGCATGTGTGTGTGTCTGTCTGTTTGTGCATAAGAATGAGTTAGATTGGGT
>OLKM01000022.1:316144-323644 GCA_900291075.1 Melanogrammus aeglefinus
CTCTCTCTCTCTCTCTCTCTCTTGCTCTCTCTCTCTCTCTCTCTCTCTCTCTCTCTCTCTCTCTCTCTCTCTCTCTCCCTCCTTCTCACTTTCTCTCTGTCTCGTGTGTTTGTGTTGGACATGCTAGATAACATAGAGCTAAGTATCGCAGAGCTAGCTAACATAGAGCTAGGTAACATAGAGCTAGGTAACACAGAGCTAGGTAACATAGAACTAGTTAACACAGAATTATTGTTTTTCATTTAATTCACCTAGTGACGCCCAGCAAGATCTTCTGCCTGTCTTTCTCTCGGTCTGTCTGTCTGTCAAACTGTCTGTCTTTCTGTGTGTCTGTCTATGTCTCTGTCTGTCTCTTGGTCTGCCTGTCTGTCTGTCTGTCTATCTGTGAGTCTGTCGTTGTTCAAAGGCAGACAGACAGCTCCGGAGCCCCGGGTGCGTTCTGTTTTGTGTATCTTCAAAGAGGGATCTGCTCTTTGTGGTTCCTCTGCTCTATAATTAATGAGGCTCTCGTGGAGAGAAGTTTCCCTAATACTTCCCCTCTCAGAGCCAGATAAAACCAGAAGATTAAGATAATGCCGCATAATTAAATGCAAAGTTTTTTGCATTTAATTTTGAGAGAGAGAGAGAGAGAGAGAGAGAGAGAGAGAGAGAGAGAGAGAGAGAGAGAGAGAGAGAGAGAGAGAGAGAGAGAGAGAGAGAGAGAGAGAGAGAGAGAGAGAGAGAGAGAGAGAGAGAGCATACAAGATGTTAGCTTGCCTGAGGTCCTGTTGTACTGTACTGTTAGTCTTGAACACAGGTTGTTCATACTGTTAGTACTGTGTTAGTACTATAGCACTGTGTTCTTACTGAACTACTGTGTCAGTACTGTGTTAATCTTTTAGTACTGCGCTGTGTTAGTACTATCACACTGTCTTAGTCCTTAATTAATGTGTTACTCCTGTAGAACTATCTTAATACTGTGTCAGTACTGTGTAAGTCCTTTAGTACTGTAGTACTGTGGTCCTGTGGCCCTGTAAGTATTCCAAAGTATTTCTGCCTTGATGTAGACCCTCAGCAGCTCTGGAGTCAGCAGGGGCCGGGGGAGTCTGCGGTGTGTGTGTGTCTGTGTATGTGTGTGTGTGTGTGTGTGTGTGTGTGTGTGTGTGTGTGTGTGTGTGTGTGTGTGTGTGTGTGTGTGTGTGTGTGTGTGTGTGTGTGTGTGTGTGTGTGTGTGCGCGCAGTGGTGTAGTCCATGTTATTGTAGTGGGTATACTGTGATGATTCCCTCCCATCTCGTACAAACTTGTCCCTTGTGTGGCGCTTATGGGGTGTCGCACCACCACTCACCAACACAGGGGTCTACAACCCGCTGATTTAAGAGTATCACGATTATCAACAATCATGGAAAGCTGAATAGGTTTATCAGTTTTAATAACAGTATGAACAAATAGAACACAAAAATGACAAGTTGTCCTTTGTATATCTATAGTAGCAATAGCACATGCTAAACAAGGTCAAAATCTACTCAAAATAATTTAATGAACTGTTTACAACCATGGCTAACCAGTGCATGAGAAGGAGATGAAAGGAGACTAATGTTTCACTCTTTCAATTGCTCTAATTTTAGCTCTTACTGTTGTTATCTAACATACCATACAGTAATTGAATTGTGTAAAAGCCTGAAATTACTGCACCTTAAAAATGACCATGAATTAGCTATACTCTCATTTGCATAGTGATTAACTTTATGAATTTCAATTGTGTATACCAACTGCATGTTGGCTGACATTTACCTAACTTTTTTTTCCCTCCACTCTAACCAAGGATGCCTGTTTTTAAATTCCCTAGCCTGACACCCAGTCCGAAAGGCTGGCCAGGGGTTCTCATCTAAAAGCAACAAGGAGATATACAGTGGGATTAAAACATTGTCTTCTGTTGACTACTAGTTATGTGGTTTACACATTAATATGGGAGGACTGGACACACACACACACACACACACACACACACACCACACACACACACACACACACAACACACACACACACACACACACACACACACACACACACACACACACACACACACACACACACACACACACACACTTTTCTGTTGGGTCTTTGCTAGTCTCCGTAGCTCTGGTAGTGGCATCTGCTGCTGCAAGGTCAACTTAAAAGGCATAAACATAGAAATGAAAGATCTGTCACAAGACGATTGATAGTATCCGTGCACATTTTTAAGTGGGTAAACACAAATCCTGGTGCGTTCCTAGTGGGTATACAGCGTATACCTGCGTATCACGTAGACTACACCACTGTGTGTGTGTGTGTGTGTGTGTGTGTGTGTGTGTGTGTGTGTGTGTGTGTGTGTGTGTGTGTGTGTGTGTGTGTGTGTGTGTGTGTGTGTGTGTGTGTGTGTTTATATGTGTTTCTGAACTGGTTGTTTGTGTATGTATTATTGTGCCTGTGTGTGTTTATGTGTGTGCGTGTGTTAATGGGGTTCAGGTATGTGTTGCATTAACACCACTTGGTGTAAACAGCCTCTTTCCTGTCTAACAGACCTGCTAATCAGCTAGCATGCTGCTTAGCCCCCGCTCTGGTTTGTTACGCAGGTTAGCCTCACAGGTTAGCCTCTTCACAGGTTAGCCTCTTCACAGGTTAGCCTCCTCACAGGTTAACCTCCTCACAGGTTATCATCCTCACAGTTTAGCCTCTTCAAAGGTTAGCCTCCCACAGGTTAGCTTCCTCACAGGTTAGCCTCCCACAGGTTAGCCTCCGCACTGGTTAGCCACCTCACAGGTTAGCCTCCTCACAGGTTAGCCTCCTCAAAGGTTAGCCTCCTCACAGGTTAGCCACCTCACAGGTTAGCCTCCTCACAGGTTAGCCTCCTCACAGGTTAGCCT
Source organism: Melanogrammus aeglefinus (assembly GCA_900291075.1). Lineage (NCBI taxonomy): Eukaryota > Metazoa > Chordata > Actinopteri > Gadiformes > Gadidae > Melanogrammus > Melanogrammus aeglefinus. The sequence continues at coordinate 319,029 of OLKM01000022.1, forward strand.
CCCAGAGGTCAGCCTCCCATAGGTTAGCTACTTAACATTTAGGCTACACTGGTTAGCTTCCAAACTGGTCAATCACCATGCAGATTAGCTCCACATGTTAGCCGCTATACGTGTAGCAGCCTATATCAAACATCAACTCTAACTGATCAAAATGTCCCTCTTGTGTTTTATCTCACAGTTTGTACTTTTACCGTTTGATCAAATGGACTCATTGCTCATTAATCTCCTAAAGACATCTGATGTCAAAGCAATTTGGTGTGTGTGTGTGTGTGTGTGTGTGTGTGTGTGTGTGTGTGTGTGTGTGTGTGTGTGTGTGTGTGTGTGTGTGTGTGTGTGTGTGTGTGTGAGGTCACATTCCTCCAGAAGTGTGGCCTGGTCACCACCTGCTCCACTCTGGCAGCATCGTTTCCCTGGCAACCATCCCTCTCATCCCCCCCCCCCCCTCCCACCACACCACACACGCGCGCATACACACACCCACACCCACACACACCAGCCTGCCAGCTGGCACACATCCAGGCTGCCACACGCCGCCCCAGCAGCTCTCGGCGATAGGGACGGGGATCATTGGCTCTGAGGGTCCTGGTTGGAGCTGCTGGATGCTGATTGGCTGCTTCTGAAGCCGTATGCAAAGGTCAAACATCAGGTCATAGGCCATGTCTTCATCCCTCTCCTTCCCTCTCTATCTCCCTGGTCACCGTGGCGACCAGGGAGTCAGTCTCTCACTCTGGTCACCGTAGTGACAGCGGTCTCTCTCCTCCCGTGACAGCATAGTGACGAGCAGAACTAACGACCAACTAATGCAGCCAGGCTGGCTCCACCCCTGACCCCCTGTATAATGCTCCTCCTCCTCCTCCTCCTCCTCCTCGCACTGGATGCTAGCGATAGCGTTAGAGATAGCATGTCACCAGGGCATGTCGGACAGAAAGGCCTTTGTTGTGCGATCATCACTTCAGGTTAATCCCCTGTTGCCGAGGTGATTACAGGGTGTGTGATGGAAGATGCCCCCTCCCCCCCTTATGGATGCTTGGAAGATGTTGCCGTGACAACCATCTTATGTAGGGTGTGTGTTGACAGGAGGAGGCTGTGGATGTGTTTCAGTGTCAAACATTTGATTAGATTTCTTTCCTCTGAAGACCTTAAGGGCATATAACAGAGGCGGTTCCTGTCCAGAGGAACTATGCACCACAGACAGACAGACAGACAGACAGACAGACAGACAGACAGACAGACAGACAGACAGACAGACAGACAGACAGACAGACAGACAGACAGACAGACAGACAGACAGACAGACTCTCTCCTCTCTCCCTCCTTTCCCCCTCTCCTCTCTGGCGGTGGGGGTCAGGCAGGTTGTTCATTAGCGTAGGAGGAGCCGAGTGGTTTGGGTGCGCTGGTTTTGTGCGCAGGTCTCAAATGTCACATCTGCATAATTAACTGTTTACAAAAACAGCCTAATGTCTGTCTTTTAAATGTTAGCATGAACAGTGCGCCGCCGCCGCATATGCTGAAGGCCACTAATTAGATCTGAAACACAATGCATTATTGGTAAACTGGGGCCCACGTCGGGCTATAGGTGAGAGCACCACCTACACACCAACACCACCCACACACCAACAGGTCCTTTGTGACATATAGTTCAGTGTTCACTACTCCTTTAGCGCTTTCATCTTATAGAGATTTACAGTAAAAAGACAGTTCATTAAGGAGCAGGTAGGGGTTAGACAGTAGAGAGACAGTAAGTAATTAAGTAAGTAAAATGTATTTATAAAGCACATTTTAAAAACAGTTTTCACGGGTCAAAGTGGTGCAAAAAAAGGCATTTAAAAGAACACATACCACATACCACACAGACAGTACATGAAAACATAAAAATAACAACATATCACAAAAGGGGAGGAAAAGCCAGGGAGAAGAGCTGTGTTTTGAGCCTAGATTTAAAAAATGGTGACGGAAGGAACATCTCTAATGGAGGGCGGCATTCATTCCAAAGGCGGGGGGCAGCCACAGTAAAGCCCTGTCACCCCTCTGTTTTAATCTAGTGCGTGGAACGTGCAGGAGACCCATGCTACATGATCTAAGGGACCTGGGAGCTGAGTGGTGATGGATGAGCTCTGTGATGTAGGGCGGGGCCAGGCCATTTAGGGCTTTAAAAATCGTAAGTAGGAATTCTGTGCTGGATGTTTAACCAGTGGAGGGATGCTAGGATAGGAGTTATATGATCCCGCTTTCTGGACCCAGTCAGCAGCCTTGCTGTGGAGTTCTGGGCCAGCTGAAGGCGAGGGAGGTCTGATTGAGGGAGTCCTAGGTAAAGAGAGGTGCAGTAATCCAGCCGTGTTGTGATGAAGGCGTGTATTACTTTTTCCAGATTGTGAATTGATAAATGGGGTTTCATCTTAGCAATGACTGAGCTGGCAAAAACTGCTCTTGACTACAGGAGCAATTTGCTTGTCAAAGCCTAAATTCTATTCAAATATGACACCCAGGTTTCTGGTGTGGGGTTTGATGTAGGGGGAGAGAATACCTAGGTTGCCTGCGCGAGGTTTTTTAGATTAGGAAGGGCCAATAATAGTGACTTCCGTTATGTCATTGTTAATTTGGAGGAAGTTACTTCCCATCCAAACTTTTACCTCCTCAAGGCAGTCAAGGAGGGTCTGCAGCGAGTCCACAGATCTGAGAGGAAGATATAATTGCGAGTCATCGTCATAAAAGTGAAATGAGATGTTATGCTTACTGATTATATTACCTAGAGGTACGTTTAGGCAGAATAGGACAGGGCCTAAAATGGGGGACCCCACAGGACACAGGGCAGAGGATGAGGAGAACTGGCCGATAGACACTGTGAAAGATCTATTGCTAAGATAAGAGGAAAACCATTGAAGAGCTGTACTACTTATACCAACCCACTGCTTGAGGAGTGACAAGAGGGTGTTGTGGTCGACAGTGTCAAAGGCGGCACTGAGGTTTAATAAAATCAAAATGTCATTTTCTCCAGAGTCTAGAGTGAGGAGCAGGTCATTCGTTACTTTCAGCAAGGCTATCTCAGTGCTGTGGCATGATTTAAAACCTGATTGGAAGGGTTCCAAAATCTCGGCATGTTTTAAAAGGGCAATAGTTTTGATAAAACCACCTTTTCCAGGATTTTTGAAATAAAAGGTAATTTTGAGATAGGGTGGTAGTTTCTTGGACATTTTGCAGCCAGGTTATGTTTTTTAAGCAGTGGCTGGACAACCGCACAAGCTTAAAACTTGCTGGAACAAAACCCCTGGTCAGGCAAGAGTTGAGGATGAACTGAATACTTGGGCCGATGGAGCCAAAGGCGTCTTTCATTACTTGGGAGGGGACAGCATCATTAGGAGAAGTTGAGCGCTTCGTAACCCTAACAATGTCCCTCAGTTCCTCTAGTGACACTGGTCGGAAATGGTCAAAAAGAGCTGAAGGCCTAATGCCTATGTGATGCAGGGGGGTGACTGGTGATGAGCGGGTAAAAGACTGCCTAATATGATTGATTTAGTCAATAAAATATTTAAAAAATGTCATGCAGATGTCGGTGGATGGCTCGACTTGTGAGGGGGCTTGTTGATTGATGATTGAGTTTAAAGTGATTAAAAAGGATTTTGGGACGATGGACGTGAAAAGTGTATAACTCTAGCTGCTTTAACTGCTGTTTGGAATGTTGCTAGAGAGTTCTTGAAAATCTGGAAAGAAACAGTGAGGTGATCTTTCTTCCACTTTCGCTCAGCTATCCGACAGGCTCGCCAGAGAGAGTGGGTGGTTTCATCCAGCCATGGTTGTGATATGAGTTAGGGGCATTTGAGCCCCAGAGTTGAAAATACTCAGTAGTTAATCTGCATAAGGGGGGTAGAATCACTCGCAGTTAAAATGGAGGTTGCAATATCACTAGCCAGAAAGCTATCTGCAAACTGTTGCAGATAGCTGTGAAAGGGTCTATGTAGCGTGTATAGCAATCAGGGGATTTGGCTGTGCATTGAGGGTCAGAAATGTTATCATTGAATCCAATAGGTTTGTGATCACATAGGTAAGCATCCTCAAAATTCACACTATCAATAGACAGGCATTTGGATAAAATTAAGTCTAGGGTGTGCCCGAGTACATGAGTGGACTATGGTGCATAAAGCCAGGAGAATCCAACACATGACAGAATTCCTTTACCATAGGTTTATCTGGACAGCAGACGTGGATATTAAAATTTCCCAAAACCAACAGATGATCATGCAATGTTATATGATGTGACAGAAAGTCCGAAAATTCTGTAATGAAGTCCCAAAACCGTTTGGTTTTGGGGATCTGTAGACTAGGGCACACACCAACGGAGTTCAAGTAGATTCCACCATTCCGCATTGAGTTTCAAAGGTGGAATAAAACCCCAAAGAAAAGTTTGTAATTTGAATGTATCCCTGAAAACCAAAGCAACACCACCACCCCTCCCGGGAGACCTAGGCGTGCTAAGGAAGGAGCAGTTAGTTGGACAAAGTTCTCCAAAGATGGGTGTTTCACCCGCGCCTGGACCTAACCAAGTCTCTATTAAGAACAGTAACTCCAAGTGTCGTTGAGTGAAAAAGTAGTTTAAAAGGAACGTGTTATTAGACACCGAC
>OLKM01000022.1:328644-358644 GCA_900291075.1 Melanogrammus aeglefinus
CACAATGTGAAACAGTAAGCATTGTCTACATAAGGTCCAACAAGGACGATAAAATAGCAAAATACCCTCTGATGAGAACCTGTATCTCTCATAAAGAATATTCTCAGGCAATGCCAAGGGATCAGTCCCGAAATAGCCTCTCTCGGAGAGACCCCTGTACGATACGGGCTCCCAGGTCCACAGGAACACCCAGTAATGGTGACGCCATTGTCAAAGGAGGGGCTAGGAAGCTGCTCACGCCGATGTAACCCTATAGACTTATCTGAAAACCTGCTCCCAACCAGGTTTGGTTGAGAGCATAAGCTAAAAGAGCTCGACTTTCGTGTCCCAGCTAACCCAGGCTTTGAGTGCAACATACCTCGCTAACCCACTAATCGAGGTTCGTGATACAGGTCACTGGTCTGTAGTGAGCTGACAAGAGGCTTCTGTTGTGTTGTGTTGGTTTGTGTTGTGTTGGGTTAAGGCAAATTTAACAGTGTCTAAAATGTAAATGGTGTAAAGCGATCAGGCTGAACTAGTAACTAGAGCATACTACAAGGCCTTCCTAAAGGTTATACTCAGATAACAGCTCTTATCTTAATAGATGGAGATGTATACACAATAAGTCTCCTACAGAACCAGAACTACTACCTGGCTAACCTGCTTAACCTGGCTAACTGCAATCAGATGGTAAACCCGCGGTAACCTTTTTAACATGTACTAACCTGTACTAACCTGGTTCACCTGTCCTAACCAGGTTAACCTGTACTAACCTGGTTAACCAGGCTAACTGTCTTACTATGGTTAACATGGTTAACAGAGTTAACTGTCCTACTGTGGTTAACCTGGTTAACTGTCCTACTATGGTTAACCTAGCTTACTGTCCTTATCACCAGCCCGTTCTGAGTCTGCTTGTGTTAACCGGTGAATCTGGCAACCCTGCTGGGTGACGCTCTACTGCCACACTGTTGCTTGGTGACGGCGGAGAGCAGGGGCTTCTGGGTACTCGGCTGAAGTAGTGAGAGGCAGACGCAGGTCCACTGGGAACACTCCCCACCAGTACACCCCCCGAGTCCGCAGTACCGGGTACTAGACTGAGTACTAGTAGAATTGCATCAGGATTCTTAGTAGTAGTAGTACTGCATCAGGGTAGAGTACTACAGTAGTAATGCAGTAATCAGGGTAGTCATTTCCATGGAGGTGAATGTTGGGGATGATGATCAATAAGATCATATTATAATAATCATAATAATTAATCTTTGTTTCTAATGTTATCATATGTAACCAATAATAAATAATAACCTTTATTATGAGGCACTAGTTTCACAAAATGCTTTGTCAAAATTTAACAAAACAAACAAAATTCTCCCTCCCCCCCAACCAGAGGGTCTCTCCCCCCCACCCAGAGGGTCTCCCCCCTCCACCCAGAGGTTCTCTCCCCCTCCACCCAGAGGGTCTCCCCCCCACCACCACAGAGGGTCTCCTCCTCCACCCAGAGGGTCTCTCCCCCCCACCCAGAGGGTCTCTCCCCATCCACCCAGAGGGTCTCCCCCCTCCACCCAGAGGTTCTCTCCCCCCTCCACCCAGAGGGTCTCCCCCCCCCCCCCCACCCAGAGGGTCTCCTCCCCCCACCCAGAGGGTCTCTCCCCCGTCCCCCGGTGTCCTCTGCTCACTTCTTCAGCAGAGGACAGCAGGACAGATAAGGATGGATGCCGGGCAGTGATTAGATGCTGATAGATCTGTCCTTTCAAAAGGACATCTGAGATCCAGCCCTGGTGTAGAAGGTTGGACTAACACCCCTAACCACCAGGCACTGTTGCCAGATTTGGCCAGATTTCCCACCCAATCTGGCAACACTGCCTCCGGGGAGAGGACTTGGAGCTCCACCTTGACTGCATCCTCCCAGGGTGCCCTTTCTTTGGCCCTGAGCCGACCTAAGCTCAATGCTAACATGAGCTGGCCTAGCACGCCCGCGTGTTAGCATTGGTTTATAAACAGTGGTTTATGAAGGGTCATCCCTATGTTCCCCAGGTCCTATGTTCCCCATGTGCAAAGGGTTAGGGTCAGGTTTAGGGATATGGTTAGGGTTAGGGTGAGGGTTAACCCTCACCCTAACCCTAACCATAACCTATCGGAGGAGAGCCATTCTAACCAATCACAGGCGAATCAGAGGCGAAAAAGGCGGTACTTGCCCCTACCATCCTACGAAAAAAAGATTTGCTCACAGGGTCCTATGTTCCCCGGTCACATACAAAGCAGGGAACATATGACCCGGGGAACATAGGACCCGAGGAATATAGGACCCGGGGAACAGAGGTACGCTCCCGTTTATGATAAGCGTTAGAACGGGTCGTTTAAGTGTGAAACGAGAGCGCTGTATGGGTCAGGACGCCCGGAGAATCTCAAAATGGGGTTAACGCGGATTAGCCCGCCACGCTAGCTCCTTCTAAACAGCTCAGAACAACACGGTTCAGCCGGCCGGCGGTGTCCTGATGGGAGAGCTGCATGGGTCTTCCTGTTGGCGCTATCGATCTCCTTCTGCTTGCTCTAAATGGGCCGCCATGCGCTGGAGATTAGCGGTGCGCTCTTCAGGATGTGAGGAGAGGGACTGGAGCAGTGAGGGGTTAGATACAGCTCTCCACTCAGCAGGCAGGGGTCAAATCCCCAAAGCCGGGCTCCCAACCAGACCCCTTTGACCTTGTTGGTTATGTTTTAATCTACGACTTGTATACATTAGTTAATCATTGTAACTGTAGAAGAGGTATTTGTTAAGGCTGCCGCTACGGACCATACTGAAAAGAGAAGAACACGTGCAGCCTGACCCTGTTCGTTTGGTTCAGGAGTGAAACTCAGAGCGGGTCCACACGGTTCAGGAGTGAAACCTAGAGTGGGTCCACACAGTTCAGGAGTGAAACCCAGAGCGGGTCTACACAGTTCAGGAGTGAAACGCAGAGAGGGTCCACACGGTTCAGCAGAGGAACCCCTGCTCGTTCTCCTGGTCTCCTGAGCGGAGAGCGAGCCAGTATCTGTTCACGCTGGGGAAATAGCCACCAACCATTTTTAGTCACGTCCTCCGGGACTCCAGTATACGAGGAGAGGGGGAGGGGCCCATCCCTGGAGGAGGGGGGGAGGGGGTGTTGTCATGGTGATGACATGGGTCAGGTCCACCAGGGTGCTGGTAATGTTGAATAATTATGCAGGTTCTTGCTCCCTCTTGCGCCCCCTCTCAGTCACAGGAGCAGTGAACTCGGCCCCTGATTTGTCAGTGTTTGGAAAAACAAGAGATGACTTTGATGAATAGCGCCTTAACGGCGACACAGACCAATCAATGGACTCGAAACACAGCGGCCACGGCAGGGCATTTTGTCACCGCGCTCCCGGGTCACATGTATATTAATATTCTGTGTGGTTCGCAGCTCCGCAAGATGTAGCTCTTATTAGCTCCTGTTAGCTTCTGTTAGTGCCAGCTAGCTGGTGGCTGCGCAGAGAAACACTGACATTGCCGCTACAGCAGCTAAAACTACTATCAACTACAGCTAAAAGTACAGCCAAAACTATAGCTTTAACTATGACTAAAACTACGGTTACAGCTAAAAGTACTACAGGCTACAGGCTAATCTGTATGCAAGTTCTTCCCGCCAAATATGCTAATGTTATGTCCAGTCAGCTGTGTTCATTGTGTCCAGTAGAGTGCGTTTTAACCCACAGCTCTCAAGTCTCACGCATTCGGCGTGAGACACACGCAATTCAACACACACGCTCACAAGCCACACTTCGTATTTCTCACGCAGAGAAATTACCAGTATAGCGCTCACCAATTTGCGCCACTATTTAACAGGGAAACAGGTAGGAATCAAATGGGTTCCCCGTACGTAGGATAACCAGACGTCCTCTTTTGCCCGGACATGCTCTTTTTTTGAGACACTTTTAAAAAAAATGTGTCCGGGCGGAATTTCTAAATCGTCCTGGATTTTATTGGGTTAGCCTCATACATGTTCACGTTGAATTTGCTTTCTGTTCTCTGGGTCGTTCACCAACTAGTTAGGCTACACCCTCCCCTACTCAGTTCTATTCGCTTTGCATTGGTGAAAGTGAGTAGGGGGGAGTTTAAGTAGAGCCTTCAGATTGAATTTTTTGCCTCTGAATTTAACTCTTAACATTTTCAGCTTTATTTTTTAATTTTAAAAAATTCAAACTTAAATTCTCAACATTAAATTTATTTTTAGTTATTTTCAACGTCCCCAAATTCAACATGCCAAAGTCAGCAGCAAAATTTGATGCATGAAATTCAGCGTTAACATTGGGGGACCCAATGAAGAGCAATTGATCCCCGGTCAAGCAAGGAGAGCGAGCGGGTGTGACACAGAATTCTGCGACCCACCGAAAAGTGTGACCCCAGGGGGCGCTGTTGCACATTTTCTGCAACATGTACGAGTTTGAAACATAGGCAGGTATGAAGTCGTTCACGTGCGGAAATATGCACGAGCTTAAAACTTAACGTTTGTATCGTCATCGATCACTTGGATTGGGGGTATTTGTTTTGTGACACCGGGCACGTTTGTGGCTTGAGCAAAACAGTTGATATGCCTCTGTGGTGGCATAAAAAGAGTGTAACGAGCGTGCAGAGCCTGCTTAAGTTCTTCCACTCAATTTGAATTTCCCTTCAGTACTAGGTCTGGGTCTGCGGTTTGTTAGTGGGTTTTCTCCGTCTAGATTTTCTGCATCCAATCAGCGAACAGAGGGAGTGGCTGAGAAAAATGACGTTAAAGTCAGCTCTCGTTGACGGATATCTTCACGCATTGTGTTTTGTTTGTTTACAGCCTACGCGCAACATGATCCCCGGCCAAACGTTAGCGATTGGTTATGGCAGATCTAGAATGGCACTGAGCAGATCCAATAGTTTTAAACTTCAACGGACACCCGCCTTCAAGTGAGTTAACATTTGTCAATTGAGTAGGTCCAGACTCTCTATACAAATGAAATGAAGTACGAGGGTCTGGTAGGACCAGGCTAATGATACAGATATGAGGACAAATTAAAATCAGGTTGCTGTCGGGCGCTTCTTTCCGAGGCACGTCGTGCTTCCACTGGAACTACAAGCTGCTGCCGCTTCAGTTGCCCAATACTGTCGGCTCTGCAGTCTCGTTCCACAGTGGGCAGCAGGCTTCAGGTCACCCCAGCATCACGCCAAAGGCAAAGGGACCTCGGACCATCCCAAATTGGTTCTCTAAATTGGGCTCCTTAAACCACTACAATTACCCTTACGCTGCATGTAAATCTAGCCAAGTCACTGCAATCAGACACACACACTTCACATACAGGCATTAGTTCATCGTTAAGTTCATACTGCAGTAAAACGGTGTGCATTATAACTAAAAAAAAGTAATAAAAGATAAGATCCCCCCCATCTTGATATTAAATGTGCTTAATAAATCCATTTTATTTGATTTGATTAGCATTTAACAAACCGATACAATGGATAGGGCGTTTAGTAAGGTCCCCCACCATTGCTTCTCTCACCATAAAAAGCATTTCCTATTATAGGCTACTGTGTAAAATGCTGTTTAGAATTAACATTTTTATCAAGAAAGAAAGAACCAGTGATTGATTGACGCTCTTATTCCCGCTCTCCTTGCTTGACCGCGATCTGGCATCTAGAATGGATTCCTCTTCCTTGGGTCCCCAGATGTTAACACTGAATTTCATACATTGAATTTTGCAGGTGACCAAACAGGTCTGTTACTGTCAAGTATCATGGTTGTCATGACGGCATTAGGCCCGATACGCCTTGCGACTTCCTCACTGCCGTAATCAGGATTGCATCACGTTGGTGTTAAAGAAATCATCCTGTCTGCTCGCAGCTGTTTCAGACATATGTTCAATAAAGAGGTGTGCAGGAAGAGCGGGGACAAGATTTAGAAACGAAACACGGAAACCCCTCCTCCCTACTCCTAACTCCTTAAACCATATCTCTAAATGTGAGCTCCGGCTCCTATCAGGGATAGTGGTTCAGGTGTTCCAGGCCTCCTAGAGCCAGGTGACTCCTGACCTCTACCTGTAGGCCTCCTAGAGCCAGATGACCCCTGATCCCTACCTGTAGGCCTCCTAGAGCCAGGTGACTTCTGACGCCTACCTGTAGGCCTCCTAGAGCCAGGTGACCCCTGACCCCTACCTGTAGGCCTCCTAGAGCCAGGTGACCCCTGACCCCTACCTGAGGAGGCTGAACCTGGCTCCTCCTGCAGATGTTGGGTCCTACTGTACCCTGAAGGGTTGTGTGTTCCCGGGCCCCTCCCCGGGGCCCCCCAAGGCCTCCTATCATACACATGATGGCTCTTTTGTAACAGGGGACATTCCACAAGACACGGGGGGGCCGCAGGAATCCAGAATATTCTGAGGGGTACAATGGGCGTCGTGATGGGGGCTGTGTCTGAATGATCTGTCATTTAGGAGGAAACAAGAGGGCAAGAGAAAGAGGGGGGGGGGGAGAGAGAGGAGAACCAGGAGGGGAAAGAGGAGGGAGACGGGAGAGAGAAGGGAGAGGGAGAGGGGCGAGAGTTTGGGAAAGAACCGGGAGAGGAGGAGGGGAGCAGAGGGAGAGAGAGGAGAAATGGGGAGAGAGAGGAGGGGGAGAGGGGAGGGGATTGGGGGGAAGAGAGATGGGGAAGGGGAGAAGGAGAGAACCAGGAGAGGATAGAGGAGGGGGAGAGGGGAGCGGAGTGGGGGAGAGAGATGGCGTGGTGAGGTAGAGAGGAGGGAAGAGATTGGATGGCGGAGAGGGGAGAGCAGAGAGAGGGAAGAGGAGAGGGAGAAGGAGAGAGGGGGGAGAGAGGAGGGGGAAAGAGGAGAGGGAGAGATGGGGCGGCAGAGCTGCTCCGGACTGAGCCGTTGGTACCTCCTGGTGGTGTTGTCGCTCTGTTTCCAGGCGACGGCCAATCCCAGTGCACCCCCTTCCCTGGCAGTGGGACTCCCATCACAGGGAGGTGCTGAAAGGTGCGGCGTGGGGTGTTGTCGCTCTGTTTCCAGGCGACGGCCAATCCCAGTGCACCCCCTTCCCTGGCAGTGGGACTCCCATCACAGGGAGGTGCTGAAAGGAGGCGCCGTGGGGGCAGGTGTCAGAAGACCCATATTTAGTCGGCTCATTATGTATATATTATACACTATATATAAACACACAGCCTCCATCAGCACAGAGGGCAACACGGCAGAGCCCGAGAAACAAAGATCGGAGATGGTCCGAGCCACTCAGATCGTTCGGATCCATAACTCTGATCCTCAAATGTAGAGGCAAGAATAAATGTTATCCCCACATTATTGACAGGATATACTGTATCAATTAACTTGTAATATTATGTCATGCCATCAAATTATCTTCCAGCAGCACTGTTAGTGTGTTTGTGTGTTTGTGTGTGTGTGTGTGTGTGTATGCTTGGGTTGATGGAAAAATATATATGAGAGACAGAGACATACAGAGAGAGTGAGAGCATCTCTTTAAGAGAAAAGGTAAAAAACAGTTGCTTTTATCGTGCTGCAAATGGGATATTAGAGCCTAAAGCTCTCTCTCGCCCTCTCTCTCTCTCTTCCTCTCTCGCCCTCTCTCACTCTTTCGCCCTCTCTCTCTCTCACTCTGTCTCGCGCCCTCGCTCACTCTTTCTTACCTTTCTCTCTTTTCTGTTAAACCTCAAATAATACTCTCTCTCACACACACAGGGCAGAGTGGAGCTCTGCCATCTCCAGCTGTCGCCAGGGAGACAAAAGGAGTGGGGGCTGAGGAGGAGGGGGGGGGGTTGAATAGAAAGATAAACTGAAGAGCCCCCCCCCCCCCAGTAAGACCCTTGTCATGTGCATTAGGCAGAATCTCCTTCAGACCCTCCACATGATAACACACACACTGGCATACACACACAATCATACACTTACGTGCAAACGCACACACACACTTACATACCCAACCTTACATACATACACAATTACAAACACACACAAACATACAAACACGCACACACACAATAACGTGCACCCATACACAAGCACGCACCCACACACTTACACGCACACAAAAATACACTTGCATACACATTCGCAAACACACTTATATACACACACACACACTTGCAAACACACTTACATACACAAACTCACTCACACTTAAACATACACACACAAAGACTTTTCCATCATACACACCGACACACGCACAAACACGTACACAAACACGTGCACACACTCATGTGCTGCCTCCTCCATCGTGTCAAGTGGTCTGTCATGCTAGCCTATAATGCTAGCTGCTAATGCTAACCTATAATGCAATCCACTGATGCTAATGCTATCTGCTCATTGCCAGCCGCTGATGCTAACCCATAATGCCAGCTGGTGATGCTAACCTGTTACTCCGACCACTTGTTAGCCTGATGGGGTATAGGCCTACACACACCGGACAAGTGGAGCATGTCTGTGTGTGCTGAGATGTGTGGTTCAAATGTGTGTGTTTGTGTCTCAGAGCGAGACTGGGAGGGTGTAATCATTTAAATGAGTAAAAGCTAGATAAATAAATATGTGCATAAAATTAATGTGTTTGAGTGTACTCTAATGTCTGGGTTGAGGTGAATGATGCTTCTACAATCTTTTATTATTTTTGATGGAATTCTGTTTTAAAGCAAGATGAGAGTTTAGATATTATTTTATAAATACAAATTTTAAAGGTCTACATATTTTATATTAGAAAAAAAATCTTTATTTGTCGAGTCCTCTCCTTTTCGATCCTTGTTTCTCCTCTCTCCTCTCCTTTCCTAATCTCCTCTCTCCTCTCCTCTTACTTCTCCTCTCTCCTCCCCTCTATCCTTTCTCCTCTCCTCTGCTCTCACCGTCGGCAACATGTGGAGTAGTCGTTGCCGTGGCAACGGAGGGGCTGTGACATGTGCTCGAGACAGGCAGCGCAGGGCCGCGCGGTATAAAGGAGGGGCTCGCGCCGCACCTCGTCGAAAGAAAAAAAAAACTCCCGCTTCTCCGCTCATTCCTCTCCTCGCGACGCCGCGTGGAGGTTCCCGCTCACCCCTACACGAAGATCCGGACGACGAAAAGCGGCTCGTCCTGGTACTCCCGCGGTTAGTGTCCGTCGCACCGGGAGAACTCCCCCCGAGTCGGCTTCTTTACTCTCGGCGGACGGACGAAGAAGAAACCGGTTCACTTTGCTTTGAGGCGGCGGGAGAGAAAATGCGCGACGCAGGGGACGTCGTCGGCGGACTCCCCCGGCGGAGCGGGGTCCGGGCCTGGGTCGGTGGAGTAGGACGACCCGGTGGAGCGGGGTCCGGGCCCCGGTCGGTGGAGTCGGACGACCCAGTAGAGGACGGGCTTCAGGCTCACCCGAATCTCGGTAGGCTCCACACCGGGACACACTCTTCATTTCGGGTTTTATCATGTTGCTTTAGCGGCCCTTCCGTTCCCCCATCGCAAGGAGAACATCGAAAAATGTCGCATTTTATCTTTGACGCTAAACTCTATTTTACGCACAAACTGATTTAACGACGAGACGTTTAAAATATCCGTTATGCTTTCGTCACACTCGGCGCGAGCTGCAACACCCGCCCGCGCCCTGGATCACACCCAAATAAGGGCTTTCCTTTTTCCGAATAAATTAATTGATTAAGTTAATTAAAAACGTAATCTATAATTACATTTCTAAGGTGAACGCTAACAATGGGCAGACGGTAATTTAACTGAAATGTTTGGAGGGGAATCGTATACATGTATTGGCGTTTCCTCCCCTAAGATGTATATATATATTTTATTATATATATAATATATATTTTATAGGTCCGCTATCACTTCTTGCATGTTATAGTCAACGTTTGTACATAAGTATGTATTTGGAAACGTAACTTGTTATATTCTTCTGATCGTTTAATGTGTTATCTGTGATCTTTTGAAGGGACTGTTTATTTCGTTTATCCAGTTATATTTGATAGGTTCCCGTTTTATCCCATGTCATTTGTTAGATTTGTGTGTTGACGGCTTTTGTTGTGTATTCAGTAGCTTTCACAGGAAACTTGTACTGGTGTAGTTTCTGTGCACGTGTGTTTGTGCAAGTGTTATATTTATGTGTGTGTGTTTATGCTGCGTTTGTGTGTGTGTTAGTGTATGCGAGCATATGTGTGCATGTCTGTGCTTGCATGCGTGCGTGTGTGCGTAAGGGTACGTGGGTGCATATGTGTGACTGTGTGTACTTGTTTGTGTGTCCGCGTGCGTGTGTGCGTCAGCGTGTGTGTCTGTGCAAACATGCCTGTGTGTGACTGCGTGCGTGTGTGTCTGCGTATGTGTGAGTGTGTTGCTGTGTGTGTGTGTGTGCGTCTCCCAGTGCACGGTGTGAGTCTGGTGAACTCCTCCTAGGCATGGGATTAATTGGAGGTCAGCAGCTCATCTTTGTCTCCATCACAAGTCGCAGCGCATCAAAACAATGTCCCTCGCCTCACTCGCTGGGACCCTACCTCGCTCGCCCGGCCCCCGTCCACCCATCTGCCTTTGTGTCCACGGGGCCAGATAATCCCCCAGGCCCCCAGCGGTCCCTACCCCACCACCGCCACCGCCCACTCGGTCCCTACCCCACCACCTCCACCCTCCCCAGGCCCCTACCCCACCACCTCCACCCCCCCACTCGGTCCCTACCCCACCACCTCCACCCTCCTCAGGCCCCCAGCGGTCCCTACTCGGTTAGGGTAGGGACCGCTGGGGGCGGCTACGCTACCCAGTCTTTACTGGTCTCTAATGGTCGTTACTCTACCCGGTCTCTACTGTTCTGAACTCTACCCGGACTCTACTGGTCTCTACCCGGTCTTTACTGGTCTCTACTGGGCTTTACTCTACTGGTCTCTACTCTACCCGGACTCTACTGGTCTCTAACCGGTCTTTACTGATCTCTAATGGTCTTTACTCTACTGGTCTCTACTCTACCGGTCTCTACTGGTCTTTACTCTACCCGGTCTTTACTGGTCTTTACTGGTCTCTGCTCAACCTGGTCTCTACTCTACCCGGTCTCTACTGGTCTTTACTGGTACTCTACTCCGGTCTCTACTGGTCTTTACTCTACCCGGTCTCTACTGGTCTCTACTGGTCTTTACTCTACTGGTCTCTACTCTACTGGACTCTACCCAGTCTTTACTGATCTCTACTGGTCTTTACTCTACTGGTCTCTACTCTACCGGTCTCTACTGGTCTTTACTCTACCCGGTCTTTACTGGTCTCTGCTCAACCTGGTCTCTACTCTACCCGGTCTCTACTGGTCTTTACTGGTACTCTACCCGGTCTCTACTGGTCTTTACTGGTATTTACTCTACCCGGTCTCTGCTGGTCTTTACTCTAACCAGTCTTTAAATAACAAAAAAATAATAGCTTTGTGATTCTTCCAATTTAGATTTTAGAAATCCTCCCTGGTTCTGCAGGTCTGACTTTCTGTCTGACCGTCTGTCTGTCTGACTGTCTGTCTAACCGTCTGTCTGTCTGACCGCCCTCCTGTCTGTCCGAAGGGAGCTTGTTTAATATTTACCAAAGAGAAGAGTGGAGAGAAAGCAGAGCAGGGAGGGTGGGGGGGCCGCTATGCTAATGCTGCTCAAACAGCGGCGGCTGTGCTGCGTCTGTCTTATCACGCCGGCCTATGTGAAGCGGACATTTGCAAGTACAATCTGCGCCAGCAGCAGCTGGCCACTGGCCTCCACCGCTACCGCCATGAATACAGGTGGAATAGCGCCACTCAAAACAAACAGGTCCAATTAGCCTCTGTTTAGAAACACAGTCATGTCATTTCATGAGGCTGCTGATAGAGCCAGGATTCCTCCCCAAAGACCCATCTCGGTCCTTCAGGACCAACTCATTACCAGAACCCACCTCGGTCGTTCAAGACCACCTCATTACCAGAACACACCTCGGTCCTTCAAGACCACTTTATTACCAGAACCCACCTCGGTCCTTAAAGACCAACTCATTACCAGAACCCACCTCGGTCCTTCAAGACCACCTCATTACCAGAACCCACCTCGGTCCTTCAAGACCACCTCATTACCAGAACCCACCTCAGTCCTTCAAGACCACCTCATTACCAGAACCCACCTCGGTCCTTCAAGACCACCTCATTACCAGAACCCACCTCGGTCCTTCAGGACCACCTCATCATTACCAGGACCCACCTCGGTCCTTCAAGACCACCTCATTAAAATGCAACCAGTCTCAAAGGCAGCTAAGCTCTCCCCCAGCTTTGTGGACGCCCAACAAAGCTGGGGTCCACTGCTGTCCTCACATCGGGGTTACATTAGGACTCTGCAGCATCCATGAATGAAATTCCATGGGTGGGCGGGAGCAGGGTGGAGGTTCTGGGGTGTCAGAGGAGGTGGAGGGTCTGGGGAGGTGGAGGAGGTGGAGAGTGGAGGTGGAGGGTCTGGAGGTGTGGGGGAGGTGGAGGGTGGGTCTGGGGAGGAGGTGGAGGGAGGGTCTGGGGAGGTGGAGGAGGTGGAGGAGGTGGAAGCCTCTCAAGCGCACAAGCATGCCAGAACATTTGTGGTGCCGAGAGGGGGTCCTCAGGACTGACGGGGTGAGAGATCAGAGCGGCCCCCTCTCCACCCTGTGCTTCAGGAGACACTTCCATTGGCTGATGGCCCCAGACCTCCACCCTCCGCCCCAGAGCCCCGGTTTCCTGCCGCTACACCGGTCCTCCTCCCTGATTGTTTTGCACCGCCGCAGATTTCTTGAGACAATACAAGTGGCAGCGAGAGGAGTTTAGGGTCTAAATGCGCAGCCTGCATTGACTCAGGGAACAGGATAATAGCTCGGCCACGCCTTGATAATAGCGGAGCCATGTCAGGCCGCTCCTGTCGTAAGGAGCGATGACATAAAGGAATATCTAATTATTCCCCTTTTGTCCAAGCTGTTTCTTCCGTCCTCTATTGATTCCCTTTGATAATTCCACATCCAGTAGAATGGTCTGAGATGACGGCATGGCAATCTGCAGCCTTTCTCCCTCCGGGCTGGGCCTTGTCTGGGCATTGTGGTCCACATCATTACAGAGTGTATAATAAGAGGGGATTACGTCCTCTTTTGTTGCCCAGTGGCAGCCAGGTAGGGCTTGCCCATTATCCATTGGGCCTGCTGATCCCTCAGATGAACTGCACGCGGCCGGCCGCTCTCCATGAAACGCTGCATGGACAGAAGACGTCGGCCGGCGGTTCACATCCGAGGGATCTCTTCACATTTCTCAGGCTCTGAAACGGTAGTTCACACAGCGGTCCGGTCTGTTGCACGGTGCGTGTCTGCCGAGTGATCTCACGCAGTGGGCCGTGAAGAGGAGGAGGAGGAAGAATTAAAAAGAGCCTTTTTCCCACAACGCTTTCTGCTGCGGGACGCCTGGGAAATGAGGCGTGTTCGATGGTGTTGTGTTAACGGTAGTGTTGTGTTATCGTTAGATAGTCTTGTGTTAACGTTAGATGGTGTTGTATAGAAAGTGTTGTGTTAACGTTAGATAGTGTTGTATAGAGAGCGTTGTGGTAACTTTAGATAGTGTTGTATAGAGAGTGTTGTATAGATAGTGTTAACGTTAGATAGTGTTGTGTTAACGTTACATAGTGTTGTATAGAGTGTTGTGGTAACTTTAGAGAGTGTTGTATAGATGGTGTTAATGTTAAATAGTGTTGTGTTAACTTTAGATAGTCTTGTATAGATAGTGTTAACGATTGACAGTGTTGTGTTAACATTAGTGTTGTGTTAACGTTAGATAGTGTTTTGTTAACGTCAGGTGGTCTTGTATGATTCATCCTGAGCACTGTGCTGAAGTGCAGAGATGAACAAAAACATGATTATGCTTCTCTTCAGCCACACTCATATGCAAATGCATTCTCCCAAGCAAATATCTGGCTGCATGCTTTCAACCCATTTCTCCTAATGTGAAATCAAAGCCTTTTACCGAACCTTTGAAAATCAAGTATTTTTTTTCCTGCTCATGAGAGCATTTTAAATAGCATAGCCACGTGCATTGAATGAAGGATAAGAGAGGAAATATATCCAGTGCTGGATGGTCGGATATATTGCAGTATTTGAGATGATCTGAGTTCACCTCTACTCTGACCATGGTGCGTGGGCAGGAGCTGCATCCAGCCTTCAAAGCCTTCTTCAGCCTCTCCTGCTCTGTGTCTCAGACTGAAGGCTTCTGTAGTAAGCAGTGTATTCAGTGTTCGATATCAAACAGGATATTATAGCAGCACTAATATTATTAATTATCTTCCTTCAGGATTGTATTTTTGATTCGATTTGCTTTTGCGATAGCCGCTGTGTTGGTTCAATAGAGTACGACCTCAGTGTGTCACGGCTGGACGCGGCATTACACAAACCCCCGTCATGGGAAAGGAAATGATGTATGGCTAGACGGTCCATCCCACGCTGTAACACGCCACCATGGTTTCAGTTTCACTTCTCCCTCCGTCGGCCGGAGCACCTGCTGCCGCCCCCACCCCCCGACCACCGCTCGACAGGAAATTGAATCCCTAATCCCAGAGTTAAACCCCCCCCCCCCCCCCCCCCCCTTACGTCTTTTGTGCTGCTCAGATCTCCCCTAAGAGGATGACACTGAGCACAATGGCTCTCCCGCGCAAAGCCACCCATCCCCGACGCGGCCCTAAGATCACTCTGTGTCAGTGAGGCTAAGGGCGCTGCTCCATTGTAGCTCCATGCAGGCGTGCCTGTAGTCCAGCGGAGATGGTCCGTGATGTTCTCCTCTACTGTCCATCGTGCTCACATCCACCGTCTGGCTTCCTCCTCCTCTTCCTTCCTTCCAGATGTCAGCCCCGTTGTTTATTTAATTCAGTTCAATTTAGTCAACTTCCCCTTTCGTCAACATTTAGCTCAACTGGGAATATAGACGTTGTTTTGTGTATTTTTGTAGTGGCATAGTCTTATGGTAGTCTTAAGGTGTATTTCATCCAGGACTTCTGCTGCCATGTCTCCCGTCATTCCCAGTCCGGCATTAACACAGCCTATGTTCTGGTTTGTTCTGGTCTGTTCTGGTTTCTTCAGGTTCATTCTGGTCCGGCACTAACAAAGTACTCTTCTCTTGTGGTCCTCCAGGGCAGTGAGATCAACCAGATCCCCAACAAGTACAGCCAGGCCGAGTCCACCAAGTTCATGGTGCTGACGGTGGTGTCCCTGCTGTGCACGGCCGCCGTGCCACTGGCCTCCACCGTGGTGTACTGCCTGCGCCACCGCTCCCACCACAGGCCGAAGCAGAAGTTCAGCAGCCTGGGCGGCGACGCGCCCGGCGATGCCACCTCCACCTACCAGGTATGTCCCCTCCCGCATCGTGAAGTCCTCCGTCGGGTCCCCTCCATCGGGGCTCCGTCGGGGCCTCCGTCGGGTCGGGTCCTCCGTCAGAGCCTCCGGTTGGGTCTTCCGTCAGGGACTGAGTCGGGGGCTCCTGTGCTCTGCTGTCCAGCCCCCAGCCCTCACCACCCATCTGTCAGGCCGAGTTGGTCATGCAATAGAACCGTCAGCAATAGACCCCAGGCTGCGGCTGTCTCGTACCTTACGTCCTTCCAGATGTTACAGTGCATCACATCACACGTTCGGGAGTGTTTTACCATCGTCTGAATGCGCTCATGCTGTTCAAAGGGTAGTGAACCTTTTGTATTTTTCCTAAGGTGGTAATATGTCTGACATGATCGCCAACATGGTCAGCTACGCACTGTTACGTCTCAGTGCTCTATGACGTCACGTCACGCCCCGCCCATGAACACCGTTGGCGAGGTGTGTGTGGAGCTGAGGGGTGACTGCACCGTCCCAGAGAAGGTCGAGCTTCTCGGATGCATGTGGCACAGCGTCACGATGTGTGGCGCAATACATCTAAAACGTCGCACTGAAAACATGTTACGAAGGTATTAGCTTGATCACAAGCCGTGGCACATAACCATGGGGAAACCCCCCCCCCCCTCCTTCACTACACTGTAAAGGACTTGAGTAACTCCTATAACATCTGGTGGACCACATTCGTTCCACGTCTGACTCTCCTTAGTTGAGGCTTTTATCAAGATCTTTTATCAGATCCAGGTGTTTTAGGAGCATCAGGGGTCATCTAGCTCTCAGTTGATGAGTTCATTGGAGATGGAAAGTAGAGGCCTTCAGCTGGGTGTACAACACCCTGAACAGAGGTGATTAGTAACAGGAGATGCTCTCCTTTCTCTGGACAAGCTGCCACAGAGCTCTGGGATGGTTTGACACACTGAGCATCAGTATTCAACAGCAGCTATTATTCTGAAGTCTGTGTCTTGCCTGTTGCTAGTGAGGGTTGGATAACAGTCTGACTAGTTTCCATCTCTCCTCCTCTCTTTGCTCACTATAATTGTACTTTGGCCAGAATGGCAGGTTGTGAAATTTAATTTAACAGAATCCAATATGAAGTGGCTTTTTGAACAGAGAATTAGATTGCGCTGTTCCTCTCTCTGTCTCTCTCTCCTGCTCCCTCTATCTCCCTCTCTCTGCCTCCCTCCTCTCCGCTGCCTCTCACTCTCTCTTTTTCTCTCTCTGTCTCTGGCTTCCCACCTCTCTTTATTACTCCCTCTCCCTCCCTCTATCTCTCTCTCTCCCTCCACCTATCTCTCTCTCCCTCCCCTCTCTCTCCACCCTGACCTTTTCTCCCAGAAGTGTTTTAAATGAGAATGGTCCGGGGAGCATTGATTCTATAATGAGGCGCAGCGTCCCTTAAGTGTTCGCATCGTTGGTGCTCCTCTCCTGGTGGAGGTGGAGGTCCTCTCCTGGTAGAGGTGGATCCTCTCCTGGTGGAGGTGGATCCTCTCCTGATGGAGGTCCTCTCCTGGTGGAGGAGGATCCTCTCCTGTTGGAGGTGCAGACGGCTTTAGGCGAGAGTGGAAGGTCTCTGTGCTGTGGGGACGCCCTCTAGAAGGTCTGCCTGCAGAGCAGAGAGGGAGGAGATGTTAGAGTGATGGAGGTGAAGACGTAGCCGTGACCTCGGGGCTAGCAGAGGCTCCCGGGTTCAGGAGGACAAGATGGCGTCTGAGGCCTGTTACATGAGTTCTTTAATTGTCAGCTTTTAGTTGGAAAATTACTTTTGGTGTAAATGTTTTACATTTATGTTTCATATCATCTATTGTAGTTTTTAGGGGGGTGTTTCAGGTTATAGTTTTTAGGGTGGTGTTTTTGGTTGTCGTTTATAGCTTGGTGTTTTGGGTTGTAGCTTTTAGGGTGGTGTTTTAGGTTGTAGTTTTTAGGGCGGTGTTTTGGCAGAGAGATTTAAATCTAATAATCTTTCAACATAGCAGGTGTACAGCGCTTTCCCTGAGAGTGAGTGAGTGTGTGTGTGTGTGTGTGTGTGTGTGTGTGTGTGTGTGTGTGTGTGTGTGTGTGTGTGTGTGTGTGTGTGTGTGTGTGTGTGTGTGTGTGTGTGTGTGTGTGTGTGTGTGTGTGTGTGTGTGTGTGTGTGTGTGCACTGACTCACAGCTGCACACACACAATCCCAAACACACACACTCTCTCTTATGAGTCCATTTCTTCTCATTGTGTTGGGGGGGCAGGAGGCTTGACTGCCCCTCCCCCGACCTGTCAATCAAGTGCTCCTGGAGTGAAGTGTGAAGAGGGATTGGCCAACGCTGACAAAGGGGAGAGTGATTGACAGGCCCATGCTGTTTGTCTGTGTGTGAGGACGGGGGGGTGGGGGCGGGACCGAGGATGCTTTGTGTCTGTCAGTCATCCCCCACCTGCCGACCAGAGCAGCAGCAGGCGGGACGGAGAGATTTTAGGAAGGTGATGGAGATGAGTCTCACTGCAACTGTCTTCATCAAACCTCTGCTCACACTCTAGGGTTAGGGTACATACTAGGGCTTTGACTTTTGCCCAAAAATCATATTCAAAGTTTGTTTGTTTATTAACATTCATGTTCGAATATATTCTAATATTTATTAATAATATTTTGACCATTAAATGCTTAAAGGCTTCGCGAGATTTGTTTACCGCGTTGCTATGGTTACCGGCAGTGGCGGTGAGTCAATAGAGGGCGTTAGGGCACTGTCCCTCCGTGAAATATTCACTTGAATATATCTGCCAACCATTAAATCAACAAAAATACATAGCGTTTATCCTCGTTTAATTGTGTGATATACTTGTCACTGCCAGCAACCATTTAAATGCGCCTGAACGTCAATGATTTGGGCTAGGCTAGTTATTGGTCATTCGAAATAAAGCCCTCCTCCAAGTCAGGGGTACCGGCCAGGTTGAAGTCAATGTAAGCTCGCTAACTTTTTGCTGTCTATCAAGCAGGGACACCTTTTCATTGGCACAAGAAAATTCGCCCTCGGGTCGCACCAGTGTGCTCCCCAGGCCAATGGTATCGCTTTTCTTTTTTGTTATCACCACATGATTGGACAATTCAGCAAATCAATCACATAGGCTGCCTCCCTCAGCAGCATTCGCGCAACACGCACGAACTAGCAGAGAGTTGTAAGCACTTTCCACCCTTTTCAGAGGAGGAATTGGACTCCACAAGCAATGTTATATTTAAAAGGAGCAAGTAAGTAACATTAATTTAGTCTATCGGCCTGTAGCATATAAACAAAATGAAGCAACTGTCCCATATTTCTAACTGCATTTGAAGTAGACATTGAGACTCAAAAAGTGGACGCTATAGAACAGTGATCATGATTTGTCTCAATATCAGAATAACAACGTAACAAGTTTATTAGGTTTCTAATAAATCGCTGTCTAATCAATACTTCATTCACTGCCTCTTCCGTGGTCATTACAATATTATGAATAGACTGCGTCGGGTTCTCCGACGTCTCTCCCTCTTGGCCTGCCCATGACAGGTAAGAATATTAAGGGCTGCCTAATATTCGTTCGAATTTTGATTTCTTTTTTGATATTCGAATTATATTCGAATAACAAGGTTCGGAGTCAAAGCCCTAGTACACACTCTAGGGTAAGGGTGCACACTCTAGGCCCTAGAGTGTGTACCCTAACCCTAGAGTAGATGAAGATTTGGTGTATTTATCATGAAACTAATCTAGGGCCTAGGGCCTAGGGCCTAGAATAGTTTCATGATAAATACATGAAGTCCTCATCTACTCTAGAACTAATCAAACCTCTCTTCGTGTCTTTCTTTTTAAAATTCAGTACACCTTTATTTCTCGTCTGGGATTAAGAAAGACTATTGTGTCTTTTTTAAATTAATCTTTCAGTTGAATGCAGTTATGAAATCATTTCAACATTTGATTAAATGCAGACAATGTCCTGTTTTTAACATTAAGTTAAGCTCAAACCTTACGTTGTTATGCTACATGCTGTTAACTTCCCTTCTACATTGAGTTAAATGCAGTACATTTCCCCTTAATTCCACATCACATTCAGTCTAGTCCAGCGTCAAACCTGGTCAGTCCATCACCATGTGTCGCTATGGAAACCAGCCCTAATGGAGGGCCCGCCCCCTGGCCCTGCGCGTCACAGAGAGAGTAAATAACGGGTATTTAGACCCAACACGCCCTGCTCTCCTCTAATTGGCTCTCAGGGGGGAGCCATTTTGAAACCGCTTTAATTACAACACTGGGAGGGGGGTCTTCAAATACTACTGCTGTGGGGCTCCTGAATTAACACCCACAATGCACCTCTGTCTGTGCTCCTCTGGACCTCTAGCAGACACAAATAGTACCACACACAGTACTGACGTAGTACTACGGTACTGATAAAGTAGTACAGTAATGAAGAAGTACTACAGTAAGCATGAAGTACAACACTTATCACATAGTGCCACACACAGTACTATTGTAATACTACAGTACTGCTGAAGTACTACATTCATCACAGAGTACCACACACAGTACTATTGTAATACTACAATACTGATGAAGTACTACAGTTATCACATAGTACCACACATAGCACCCAAGTACCGACTTAATACCACAATATTAATGTAGTACTATATTTCAAACATAGAGTATGACAGTACATATTTGAGTGCAGTATGACAGTAATATGAGAAGTTTACTACTTCTACTATAAATACAGCATTAATGTTGCGAAGTATCTGTCTAATTGCTTCCAGCATTTCTAAGCTTGTCTTAATGAACTCTAATGACTTCCAGGAGTCGCCGTCTCCGTCCCCATCAATGGATCACTGTCGTCATGACAACCTTTCCTCCCAGCATCACTTACATCACACACGACCACACTAATGAAGGGCTGCTCAAATTACCACCCTGTCAATCAGGGGCAGCAAGACTTAATCACAGGCTCTCCCACGCTAGGTCCTACGTCATGCTATGTATACCAGGCTGCTCATTATATATATCATATATATACAATAAAAAGACCAGACTAACCAGCTGTTAGACTACACTAACCAGCTGCTAGACTACACTAACCAGCTGCTAGACTACACTAACCAACTGGTGGACTACACTAACCAGCTGCTAGACTACACCAACCAGCTGCTAGACTACACTAACCAACTGCTAGACTACACTAACCAACTGGTGGACTACACTAACCAACTGGTGGACTACACTTACCAGCTGCTTGCTAGACTACACTAACCTGAGGTTCAACTAATCTAACCTGCTAGTTAACTAGATTTACCTGCTTGTAAACTATCCTAATCTGCTCATAGAGACTCCAGTTCATACTGTATATGGAGTCTCCAGACTATATATGGAGACTCCAGTCCATATATGGAGAGTGAAACATGGCGTCTGCATTAAAACAAGATAAGGGTTAAAACATTAGTCCCCACTCAACCAAAACAAAATGGACGATGCCTTCATGAAGGAGCGTCTCTGGCGTGATAGAGTAGATTTAATAAGGCGCTGAAATTAAAGCGATCAATACCAAACGATTCTTTGTTGCGGGCGGTTCTTTTTTCACGGCGATGCCTGACAAGAACATTAGAGCGGGACGCGTCCATCTGTCACCAGCAGAGCTGGTGAGCTCAGCACATCACGCTCAGCCTCGCTCCCCAGCCTTTCTCACTCGCCCTGAAATCAGGAAGCTCTTCAAACCAGGGGGTTCAGCTCTCTCCGTCATTGCTGTGGCCACCAGCCACCGTTCTCAGAAGGTGGACGTTGGGTCCATGGTCAGTCCTCCTTTCAAGTCTTTCAGGGGGTTCACATCCAGGTCATTTAGGAGCAGAGGGCTCAGAGGTCATCGGACTCTGGGGGGCCTACAGGTAGACTGAGGACATTGGGGATCGAACCCAGAACCTTTCAGCTGGGGGCCTGAATACTAGACTAGACTATAGACTAACACTTCACTAAGCCAAACAGTTGACTGGTTGAATTTACTGTCCATTTGTCTCTCTCTCTCTCTGTCACTCTACCAGGAGTTATGTCGTCAGCGCATGGCGGTGAAGCCCCCCTCGGAGCCCCTCTCCTCCCGCATCACCAGCGTCTCGTCTCAGTTCAGTGATGGAGGAGGAGGCGGGGCGGCGGTCAGTCCCTCTGCCCGCGGCAGCACCTCCTCCTGGGGCGAGGAGCCCTCCCACTCCAACATGGACATCTCCACCGGTCACATGATCCTGGTAGGCCCTGCCCCCTCCCCCAGCCAATTAAGGGCCTCCTCTTGTGTTGCCGTGGCAACGTGTCCTCCCTCTTTCCTTCACCCGAGTTGATGCTGGGCGCATGACTGTAGCACTGCGTAACATTAGCAATTAACTAATAATCATACCATTACTAAAACAAGATGGAAGTCCATATATGGAAAGGAAAGTCCCTTGATGTAAAGGGAAGCCTGTATGTGGGGAGGGAAGTCCATATATGGAGAGCGAAGTCCCTTGATGTAAAGGGAAGTCCATATATGGAGAGGGAAGTCCCATGATGGAAAGGGAAGTCTCTTTTATGTTAAGTATGTTCATCCCCAGAGCTGTTATTTCGCAGAATTATAAATTATTGCACATACACACATCATACTAATCTGACCTTTTAACATTGGCTGACATTTTTTAATATGTATGTATGTATATATATATATATATATTATATATATATATATATATATATATATATATATATATATATATATATATATATATATATATATAATATATATATATATATATATATAATATATATATATATATATATATATATATATATATATATATATATATATATACAGTATATATATATATATTCTTAAACATTCTCACTTTTATTTTGAAAAAAAAACACTTATTTTGAGAGCCTCAACCCCAATTTCATTGCACTTTGTGCAATGACAATAAATGGATTCTGATTTTGATTCTGATTCTGAAGTGTCGTCCATTGATTTAGAGTGAAGCCTATTCATGGAGAGAGATTGTATGCTGCTAAATCCTGTTATATATTAAAGTGTTAATGTGATAACGTCGAATGTAAAGACTTAATGGAAACCTTTTCCATTAATTCAGGAAAAGACTTGATTGGTCTTTATGATAAGATCAGATGATAGGATAGCATCAGGTGCTAGCGTCAGGTGCTAGCGTCAGGTGCCAGCGTCAGGTGCTAGCGTCAGGCGATAGCGTCAGGCGATAGCGTCAGGCGATAGGATCAGACGATAGGATAGCATTCAGGGGCTAGCATCAGAAAGTAGCATCAGGCGATAAGATCAGACGATAGGATAGCATCAGGTGCTAGTATCAGGCGATAAAATCAGACAATAGGATAGCATCAGGTGCTAGCGTTAGGCGATAGCGTCAGGTCCTCTTTACTCCTGGGGAAAAGAGTACCCTATTTAGTCCTCTTGTGTTAACATTGTCTGTAAAGAAAGTCATTTTTCCTCCATTCTTCAATGGCATTTATTTCACACACACACACCCAGGCACACATTCACACAAACACACATCCACTCACACCCAAACACACAAACACACACAGACATACACACACCTGCGCACACACAAACACACACTCACACACACACACACACACACAAACGCACACACACACCCCTGGGCGCCATACACCCACACTCACACACACAAACACACACCTGCATACACACACCTGCGCACACACAAACACACTCACACACACACACACACACACAAACGCACACACACACCCCTGGGCGCCATACACCCACACTCACACACACAAACACACAGCTCCCTGCATGCTCTACCCAGCTGCCGGCAGGATGCGACAGAGCAGAGCATCTTTTGATGTGTTCAACAGACACAGAGACACTAGTTACCCCTGAGACCTGCTGCATGCAGCACCACCATGCACCACCATGCACCATGCATCCCCATGCCCCACCATGCAGCACCATGCAGCACCAATACAACGGCAGTACTATACAGAACCATGCAGTAGCAGTACAACATACAGTACTATACAGAACCATGCAGTAGAAGTACAACATGCAGTACTATACAAAACCGTGCAGAAGCAGTACAACATGCAGTACTTTATGCATAAATACTTATGTGGGCTTGATTTGCCATCAGAGATCACATGTGTCTGGCTCCTCTGGGCCAGCATGAATCCAGCACTCTGGACAGCTCCCACCACTGACTACAGTACACCAGAAAGGCCATTGGTTCAGACCTCAGTCCCCTAGAGCTGATTGGTTAGGCGTCTCCCCTAGTAGGAAAGAACGACCACATATGGATTTATTTCCCACATGGTGGATGAAGGTTTTAGGTGACCAGGTTCATGGTGGCAGAGAAACGGGTATGTCTCTTCATATCATCTCTGCTAATTTCTTCTCTAAATTCACCTCTTTTAGCACTTTCCATTATTAAGTCATTAGAGATAATTATGTTAGCATGAAATTCCATATCAATAATTAGATTTCAGATAATATTACTAATTTTCTGGGTCCTCTCTACCTTTATTGCCTTCCTTTCCTTCCTTATTCCATCCTTCCTGCCTCCCAACCCTCCCCCCTTGGCCAGGAATAGCGCTATACTCCACACTCTGGATGAAGGCTGTGAAACACTCTCTTTACTGCTCACTGTGGCCCAGGAACCTTTCTGATCGATGTCCACCCGCTGATTCCTCTGATGCCAACTGTGGCTGGCTACTTCAGGTTTTCTCTCAAACAGAACGAACCCATGGCAGGAATGGGAGCCTTCCTCTCACCAGTCGACTGGTCACTGTAGAGAAGCTAACTTCATAGCAGCTAACTTAGGAGCTAACTCCATAGCAGCTAACTGTAGAGGAGCTAACTCCATAGCAGCTCACTGTAGAGGAGCTAACTCCATAGCAGCCAACTCTAGAGGAGCTAACTACATATCAACTAAGTCTAGAGAAGCTATCTAGCAGCTAACCCTCCTGGCATCGTCTTCTTCCTCGACCATGAATGGCACTCGTAGAGCACAGTGAATCCTGTCTCCTTTTCCCCACGCCGTTCTGCTTTCACTATCTCTGATTGAATGCATTACCCCCCTCCTGGGGACTTGAGGGTGTGTCCCCCTCGCTTCCTATCTCTCCTTCTCTATCTGTCCTTCGCTGCTTCTGTGTTAAGCGGATTAAACAGCTCCCTAGAAAGCACATTATCCTTCTTTTGTTGTGGGACTGGTAAATGTTCCAGATTATTCTCAAGAGCAGCAGCCAGATTAACATTTAAGGGTCCCTCAAAAACATTCCTCTCCAAGGAACTTCAATCAGACAGACTTTGAAGACCTGCCCTTAAAGACCTGCCCTTAAAGACCTTGTCCTAAAAAGACCTGTCCTTAACGACCTGCAATGAAATGACTGCCCTTGTAGACCTGTCCTTAAAGACCTGCCCTTATAGACCTGTCCTTAAAGACCTGCCCTTAAAGACCTGCCCTTATAGACCTGTCCTTAAAGACCTGCCCTTAAAGACCTGCCCTTAAAGACCTTGTCCTAAAAAGACCTGTCCTTAACGACCTGCAATGAAAGAACTGCCCTTATAGACCTGTCCTTAAAGACCTGCCCTTATAGACCTGTCCTTAAAGACCTGCCCTTAAAGACCTGCCCTTAAAGACCTTGCCCTTAAAAGAACCTGTATGTCCTTTAAAAAGACCTGTCCTTAACGACCTGCAATGAAATGACTGCTCCTTGGTAGAACCTTGTCCCTTAAAGACCTGCCCTTTATAGCCTGTCCTTAAAGGCCTGCCCTTAAAGACCTGCCATATACCACTGTCATATAAGTGTGTCATATACCTCTGTCAACATCTATACACAAACCACCATTACCCCCCTCCACATCTTCATCATCGTCATCATCATCATCATCATCATCATCATCATCATCATCCCCCCCCCCTCTAAACAGTGCATTGGAACACGGCCCCAGACTCCATGTTGTGTCGCTGGTAGACCCAGCGGAGCCACAATGGCCGCCCTCGCTTCCTTGTCTCCTGCTCTATCTGTCCTTCGCTGCTTCTGTGTTAAGCGGATTAAACAGCTCCCTAGAAAGCACATTATCCTTCTTTTGTTGTGGGACTGGTAAATGTTCCAGATTATTCTCAAGAGCAGCAGCCAGATTAACATTTAAGGGTCCCTCAAAAACATTCCTCTCCATGGAACTTCAATCAGCACAACCTAAGTGAGGGTGCCCTTAGAGAGTGTGAAAAAAAAATTCATTGTTTGGGTGAAAAAATAGGCTACCTGAAATAAATAGCCTGTTTTCATTTGTTGGTTTCTAACCCATCTACCATCTCAGCTACTTTACTGTCTATGGGCAGTGTAACAGTGGTCATACAGCGCGGTTCGGTCCTGCACACGCCCAGACTCCTGTTACATCAGCTATCGTCATGATCTCTATCGCTGATAGAGATCATGGGCGATACAATGACAACTTTAAGCAATATAACACAAGTGTGAGTGGGGTTGTTCGTTTAGAAAAAAAATGTATCGGGGGGAGGCGCCAGAGGATCAGGGTAAGGTCAGGGGGGCGTTTGCTCAAAAAAGGTTGAGAAACACTGTCTAATCCCTTTACACGGCACATAACCCTGTTACCAGGCCTAAGCCCTGGGTGTGTGGGGGTGTGCGCGGCGCCTGTGTTAATACCACAAACAGGAAGTAGGGAGATAAAATGGCTGTCAGCGCTGGCTTCCATTTTCCACATGAGGACGCACCCTTTAAGGGGAAACATCATTTATACCTGCCGTCATAAATCATCAGGAAGTCAGTTAATGATATTATACCTGGTTAATTATTCCATTTGTCCAATAGACTTCTACTACATTATAGTTATGCTACTATTACCACTGCTGCTGGTATGAAGTACGCACCATACTCACCTGGTTATTTGCAGCCTAATGGTCCCTATTTGAGTGGTCATAGATAAGTTATTGGGTTACTTAAATTCGGATTGCATTAATTATGTCACCTGAATTAAGTCTGTAGTCTAACCTCTTAAGACCCCTCTACTGCCCCGGGTCACAGGAACAGAATCAGACGTGAGCTTAGCACTAACCTGCTAGCCGCGACGCATGCTAACCTGCTATTCCGGTCTTGAGATTTTGACACCGTCATTAGCAGCAGTAGATCTTCGTCAGGGTGCCGTTTAATTATGGATAGGCTGGGGGAGCTAATGGGCTAGGCTAAGATTGCTTGTCATTAAGATGGAGCTGCTCCTAGCCAGCAAGCTAATAGCACCGCTAGAAATAACACTCCACCTGCCAGGTGGAGGAGGAGCCTGATCTACACCCAACGAAGCTCACAGTCAAATACACAGGCTTAGCAAATGAGCTCATTATAATTTGGGGATGGTGGGGTCTAGGGGTCAGGGTGTTGGACTCCCGGCCTACGGCGATCCCTTGGATGCTGTATCCATGGACTACCTGTAGGCATCCTGGGCCAAGAGGCCGGCAGGTAGACTCAGAGGCCTCAGCTCCTTAATGACCAATGATCGCTGAAGTCCCTCTAGATGAAAACATCTTCTGAATTACTGAATAATACTACACCTACAGCACCCTTCAAGGCCATTAAACTAACTCCTTATTCTAAGGAGATGTATCTTGAATATGAGGCTGAATATCTTAACCCCTAAACCCCAGCGTGGGCCTGTGTCAGGCGGCCCTTCTGAGAACGTATGTCCGGTTGTATTAAACTCATATGTGCAGCACTTCAAACTAAGTTCCTTATGGTGCTAACCTGCTGGCTGCTAAGTGGCTATCGGTCTTGAGGATGCTAACCTGAGATCCTTAGGGTACTACTAACCTACTAGGTGCTAAGTGGCTAATGGTCTTGAGGGTGCTAACCTGAGATCCTTAGGGTACTTACATGCTGGGTGACTAGCGGTCTTTAGTATGTTAACCTGCTGGGTGCTAAGCTAACCTGCTGGGTGCTAAGCTCACCTGCTGGGCGCTAAGCTAACCTGCTGGGCGCTAACCTACCCTGCGTGGTGCTAAGCTCACCTGCTGGGTGCTAAACTCACCTGCTGGGTGCTAAACTCACCTGCTGGGTGCTAAGATAACCTGCTGGGTGCTAAAATAACCTGCTGGGCGCTAAGCTAACCTGCTGGGAGCTTAGCTTACCTGCTTGCTGCTAAGCTAACCTGCGTGGTGCTAAGCTAACCCGCTACTTCGTGCTCTAGGCCTACATGGAGGACCACTTGAAGAACAAGAACCGTCTGGAGAAGGAGTGGGAGGCACTGTGCTGCTACCAGGCCGAGCCCAACGCCAGCACCGCCGGCCTGCGTGACGGCAACGCCAAGAGGAACCGCTCCAGCGCCGTGGTGGCCTGTAAGTAGACCACCCCGACCGGACCACACCAGCCCCAACCGGATCACTCCGGCCTGAACAGGATCACACCGGCCCCAACCGGATCACACCGGCTTGAACGGGATCCAAAGTGTCTGGGACTGGACTCACTCGCTCTCTCTCTCTCTCTCGTTCTCTCTCTCTTTCTCTCTCTCTCTAACTGACACCATGTTTTACACGCCCCTTGACAATGGTGTCCTCCATTTTGTTTTCCAGACGATCACTCCAGGATCAGCCTGAAGGTGGAGAACAGTCAGGGGAACTCTGACTACATCAACGCCAGCCCTATCGTAAGTCCCTCCCCCTCAGCAGGCTGGCCCTTCCCCCTCAGCAGGCTGTACTACCGCAGGGCCCGCCCACACCCTATGCCCAACCCCACAGCAGGCTGGTCCCTCCCCCTCAGCAGGCTGCTCTACCGCAGGCTCCTCCCACATCATATGCCCCTCCCCCTCAGCAGGCTGCTCTACTGCAGGCCCCTCCCACATCCTACGCCCCTCCCCCTCAGCAGGTTCAAGGCCGAGGGAGGAGACCCAGGGTTCATTCAAGACTCTACCAGTCCTGAGACCTCATGGAGGACCGCCCCTCAGTGCTCCTGCTGAGGAGACACTATCTTCCCTTCCTGGGATTGCTAAGAGCTAAATTGGCCAAACCAATTATTACGATTCCAGAACAATCTGCATGACAATAGGAGGGTCGGCTTCCAGCAATTATGTATTCAGCTCATGTTTGTCCTCCCCTCTCTCCTCCTCTCCTCTCCTCTCTTCTCCTCTACTCTCCTCTTTCTCTCCTCTCTCATCTTTTCTCTCTCCTCCTTTCCCTCCTCCTCTCCTCTCATATTTTCTCTGTCCTCCTTTCTCTCCTCCTTGTCTCCTAGATGGATCATGATCCCAGGAGTCCTGCCTACATCGCCACGCAGGGTCCACTCCCCTCGACTGTAGCAGACTTCTGGCAGGTCAGACACGCACACACGCACGCACACACACACACACACGTTAAAAAAAAATAAGCCTCTATATTTTGCTAAACAAGAACGATATTCAGACACAGCGCTAGTATTGCTAAATTGATGTTTGAATAAAGTTTTTGTTGTAGATGGTGTTTAAATAAGGGTTTGATTGTAGATGGTGTTTAAGTAGCCTCTGGTTGTGAATGGTGTTCAAATATAGCTCTGGTTCTTGATGGTGTTTAAATAAAGCTCTGGTTGCAGATGGTGTGGGAGAACGGCTGTGTGGTCATCGTGATGCTAACCCCCCTGGTGGAGGGAGGAGTAAAGCAGTGCTACCACTACTGGCCTGATGAGGGTTCCAACCTCTACCACATCTACGAGGTACCTGTCTGTCTGCCCACCACTCCGTCTGTCTGCCTGTCTCTGTGTCTGCCTGTCTGTCTACTGTCTGTCTCCCTTTCTGTCAGTTTGTCTGTCTGTCTGCCCACCTGTCTGTCTGCCCGCCTGTCTGTCTGTCTGCCCAACTGTATGTCTGTCTTTCTCTTTGCCTGTCTGTCTGCCTCTCTTTCTGTCTTTATAAACATTTTGGTGATGTTTTGCACTATCAGTACAAGTTGTTGTATGTTAGTCTGTAGTTGTACTAACTTATCTGTCTGGTTTTCTCTGTGTCTGCGTATGTGTGTACGTGTGTGTGTGTGTGTGTGTGTGTGTGTGTGTGTGTGTGTGTGTGTGTGTGTGTGTGTGTGTGTGTGTGTGTGTGTGTGTGTGTGTGTGTGTGTGTGTGTGTGTGTGTGCGCGACCCCCAGGTGAACCTGGTGTCGGAGCACATCTGGTGCGATGATTTCCTGGTGCGGAGCTTCTACCTGAAGAACATGCAGACCAACGAGACTCGAACCGTCACCCAGTTCCACTTCCTCACCTGGCCCGGCCGCGCCGCACCTGCCTCCAGCCGCTCACTGCTCGACCTGCGCAGGTACGCCGCAACTGAGCTAATGCTAACGATAGCACCACGCTATTGATAGCACCACACCAACGCTAGCACCCCACTAAAGCTAGCAACGTCCTAATGCTTGCACCACACTAACGCTTACGCAAGCACTATGCTAGAGCTAGCACCACGTTAACGCTAGCACAGTGCTAACGATAGAACCGCGCTAACGCTCACGCTAGCCCAGCGCTAACGCTATCAGTACTCCCTCTGTTTCAGTTCAGCCGGTACGAACGCACTATGACCCTCGTAGCCGCACTGACCGCTCACCTCCATGTGACAAGCTAACGCGCCGCTGCTGCTGCTGAAGCTAACTCTAACGGTGTGTCGCAGTTACCCGACCGCTCCGGGTCCCGCACCCCTGTTATATATAATATATATATAAGTCCTGTTATATTCCCTCTC
>OLKM01000022.1:363644-383644 GCA_900291075.1 Melanogrammus aeglefinus
GTAGACGTCGTGTTCCCTTCAGTGTTTCTGTCCCCATCTCACCACCAGCACAAACACACAAACCAACATTTACTGTATTTTTATGGTGGGCTATGTCTCACAGATAAACGGATAAATATATATATATAATGTTGCTTAACCGCGTACTCTATCAGACAGTCCTCCACCCAACAGGTTTTACAAATGAAAAGTTTGATTATCGTGACTTTGTCTTTGCAACATTAACGGCAAACCACGAAACACACAACTGCTGCGGACCAGCAGAGATCCTAAATGATTCCACATTATGACTGACTACCGTCTGGGGCCTCTTCTGAAACCTCACCTCCTCCATGGAGTAGATGGTCTGAGCACGCTTTGGGTTCACCGGTTTGGTGATCCGTCACATCGTGGTCCCGACCCAAATCCCTTCTCACTAGTAGCCAAGGACCCCCACGGTGGCCTACATCGGGTCCTCAGCCCTGAAGGTCTTCTGTTGTATGTCCCCCAGTACCAACTGCTGTTAGACACCAACGGGGAGATGTGTTGTTGTGAATAAAGCCTGATGCTCCCAACTGGTGTGTGTTCCTTTCATTCCCACGCTTGGTGACAGAGAACCCGGCGGTTGAACCCTCTGTGGGGTTCTGAACAGCAGAACCTCTCCTCTGATGGGCAGGTTGTGTCAGCAGATCACAGCAGATCCTGGAGAAATCTGAACTCTTGAGAAGAGTGTCATCATACAAACAGGCTTTTAAACTCTTTGTATTTTATCTAAGGAAAGATTGGCTTGATACAGTTTCTTAGTTTAACAGTAGAAAGAGGAATAGACTTCATAACAACTATTATTATTCTTTGCGCTTTTTTGCTTAATCAGATGAATCAGTTGCTTGCGATGCTTGAACATGAGCGAGAATTTATCAGGTGATGTTTAGAATTGTAATCTAATGTATCGTAATGCAAATGTTAGAATGGGTTTTAAGTCACCGCTTTTCATGGTAAACCATCGCACATTAGGCAAAGAAGCGCAAAGAGATCCCTGCGGGCGTCCATACTTGTAGTTATGCAGTCTAGTCTCACGAACAATCTGTTTTTCCGGTTTTATGTCATAGCCTACGCAATTCTGAGGGCATTTCCTGAACGCTCTTATTTCGGAAGAAGTTTTACGTAAAGACACGTAGGATCTTTCAAACCTCCGATCTCAAGGCGGCACTACTTCGGCACGAATCTCAGAGTTAAAACTCGGACCCAACAGTGTTTAAAGCACTTTCCTCCAAGCTTAAGGTCCGAAACGCCGACTGCTTTGAAGGCGGCAAGAGCCTCCACCCTCACCGCCCCTACCCTCTGGAACTCCCTCCCTATGGCCATCTGAAACTTTGATCCACTCCTTTTGTTCAAAAGTCAGCTTAAACCCCATCTCTTCAGGACCACCTACAACATCTGTCAAATCATCCTCCGCCGCAAACCGTGCCACACCTTTGCGTGTGGCAAGGTTTGCGTTTCCACCGCCAAAAGTGGGCATGACCGGAACGAGCCGTACTGAGCCGTACTTGTTTAGCATTCGTCTCCAGTACTCCTCCGTTGGGGTACTGAGACGCCTGAAAGGGTGCCGGCAAATTCGAGCTACACTCGCACTCCGTTGATTGGACAGAATCGTCACTTCCGGGCAACATGGGGATAAAAAATAAAAAACAGTACCCACAAGGTATTATTCTGGACAATTGACATGTCGCGCGAAACTTTAGCTTGGGCGAACAAGGATGTGGTGACGTTCCGAAACTTTTGCTGGACGGCTTTCATGGTAGCTCTTGGTTTAATGAGTCGCGTTCCTCTTTTCCATTGTTTTTATTGAGCAGGCTACACTGTGTCGCGCTGCTATGATGTCACAATGTTTAGGTAGCTGCCGCGGCGATTGACATCTGCCCAACCATAAGGGTACTGTCGGCGGCGGTGGAAACACGACCTCGGAACTGAGCTGGGCTATATTGCCCCCTCCCTCCCTCCCTAGAATTTAATTTAAATGTAGAGCCTCCTACAGCACTCGTCTGTGTTTGCAGACACTTTAACGATGTCCTGTTATGTCATCACTTTGGTAGGGTGCGTTGTTATGACGTCATCACTGTGGTAGGGTGCGTTGTTATGTCATCACTGGTAGGGTGCGTTATGACATCATGACTGGTAGGGTGCATTCTTATGATGTCATCAGTGTGGTACGGTGCGTTGCTATGATGTCATCAACTAATTTCAATTCAATTAAATTTCAATTATGCCGCCTTCAAAACGATTGGGAGGTTCGGAAGCTCTTACGTGCCTCTACGTAAACCTTCCCTTTTTCCAAAATAAGAGCGTTCAGGAAGCGCCCCTCAGAAGTTTATAGGCTATGACAAAAAAATGGAAAAACTGATCATGCGAGAGACTAGACTTCATAATAACAACAGGTGATGTTTATAATTGTAAGCTATAATGTATCGTAATGCAAATGTTAGAATAGGTGTTAAGTTCGCCTCTTAGTGCTTGCTGCAAGTTCACTTTAGTCTATCAATGAAATGGGTAGCCATTGTTGTGACGTGATCTCGGGGAGTTTAACTTCCGCACAAACTAGCGAAAACTCTGACCCAAAAGGGTGTTCAAAGTACTTTCCTCTGAGTTAAGCTCCGAAGCTCCCGGTAACTCGGAGCATTTTGAAGGTGGCATTAATCACCATTACAGTCTCAAAGGGCTTAACAGGCCAATATTTGTGACATGGGCCTCGCAAAACATAATGCATTCTGGGTAAAGAACGTCAGAAATGCTGGTGATAACTTCCCTATGCGACATTTCACATGGCTGTAAAAACGCGCGGGAGCTCCAGTTCTGCTTTTCTGTGCATATGGTCTCAAATAAATGGCAACATAAGACACTCAACATATCAAAACGTGGCCCTGATTGGTTGGAATTATAACGTGGAATTTCCAACGAAATCAACTTTCAAAGACGGGTTCCCTCTCACAAACTATGCTTATTCAAACCAAGAGAAGTGCACCTGTGTCCGACTTGACGTGATGGGAACTAGACGTATTTCTGTCTAGTTCCGGCAGATGTTCTCAAGTCTTGTGCAACATGCATGCGCTGAAATGCAGGCGATCTGAAATGCACATGCCACTAAATACAGCGCGTCTCTCAAGCCGAAAAGTACTGGAAACTACTATTTGGGCTTCCTGTGTGTTTTATTTATCGAATTGAGTAACGCCTGCTTGAATTTGGATATTAGCAGAATAGTTGTATGGCGGTGAGACGTTTCCGTCGCTTACTGGAAACTACTATTTGGGCTTCCTGTGTGTTTTATTTATCAAATTGAGTAACGCCTGCTCGAATTTAGATATTAGCAGAATAATATTTAAACTTTGCAGAGGTGGAATGAATTTAAAATTTCGCGCTCGATGCAAAAGTGAAAAGGTTGAGAGCCCGGGGATAACAACTTGACCAGGCGTTGCTAACTTATTAGCTCCCAAGCGTCGCACGGATATTTAGTAACGCCTGGTCATTTTTTTCTTTGGGAGACGCGCTGTATTTAGTGGCATGTCTGAAATGCAGCCGATGTTATCATTGGTAGGGTGCGTTGTTATGATGTCATCACTGGTAGGGTGCGTTGTTATTAGGGATGGGTATTGATAAGATTTTTGCGATTCCGATTCCATTTTCGATTCTGCTAAACGATTCGGTTCTTTATCCGATTCTCTTATCGATTCTCATTTGGAAAAAAGGAGAACAAACAGGTCAATTAGAATCAACTTTAGTTCAGTTAGAAGTAACATGATGACTTTACAAACTGTCCTGAGGTAAATAAGGAGAACAAACAGGTCAATTAGAATCAACTTTAGTTCAGTTAGAAGTAACATGATGACTTTACAAACTGTCTTGAGGTATAATAATAATAAAATAAATATTCCTGTATGTAGAAATTAACAACATACAATACAAGATAAGTTATTTTGTGGCAAATACAAGAATGGCCAGTAACATCCAGTAACATTTTTCTAATAGCCAGTGACGAATTCAGTCAAACTCAATGGAACTGTGCATTATTACAGCTATGACGTATTAACAATTCTTCTGCAGAAAAATGAGCATGTCTGCTTTTTCAGGCAGAATGCCTGATCTCTCGGGACATGCTAACGTTGCTGCTGCTGCTGCTGCTGGGTTGAGAATCACTCCGGAGCGTATCGAAAACGCGACATTCATTCAAAGTTATCGCATGCTGTGTGCGCAAATGTTTCTGCATATTGGTAGTATTTCCTCCCGTTGATGAAATATCCACTTTGCAAATATTGCAAGTTACCCTGTTGTCACCCTTTCTCGTGAAATGTAACCACACTTTCGAGCGTTTGTACCGCTTGGGTGTCATGTTGCCGGCTGCACTGCACTGGACGTCGCTACGCACGTTGCGTACCTATCTTGCGTAAGCTACGCAACGTGCATGGTGACGTCATTCGCGCCCGCTCGGAATCGAAAAGGGAATCATTTGCAAAACTGGCAAACGATTCCAAGGAATCAAAACAGTCGGAACCGGTTCTCAACAAGAACCGGTTTTCGATACCCATCCCTAGTTGTTATGATGTCATCATTGGTAGGGTGCTTTGTTATGATGTCATCACTGGTAGGGTGGGTTGTTATGATGTCATCATTGGTAGGGTGCATTGTTATGTCTAATCGGCAGTCTGTCATGCCCGTGGAGGTGAGGCCAAGGACGTCACGTCAGAAAAGGGATCATCTATAATTCGTGTCGGCCGTGATCCACGTGTCACCGCAGCCGACGTCCAATTGGATCGCCTAATAGCCGCGACCGCGCGGCCCACGTCGCGGCTAACCGATCCGCTCTGCGCGCTGCTGCCGTTTAGTGGCTGATTCTCACCGGCGCGGTGACCCCAATACGGCCCGCTGTCACTCATCGTTAGGCCCGCCTCCCGCTGGACTTTAACCATTTGCATAGAAAAATTGGTTTCCCGCTCGCGGGAGAGATGCTAGCTGTTTAGCATAATTACAAATGATGAGACGGAGCCAGACAGGAGGGGGGGGGGGGGGGGGGTGAGGGGAGATCTCGAGGAGTGTGAGGGGGGAGTGGGGCGAGGGCAGGAGCAGCAGCCGAATGGAGAGGATGTTTAGAGGAGGTGGGGGTGATGGCTGCTGACTCCTCAGCAGGGTGTCTCCTGCGGCAGTGTTGAAGAACATCTCGTGGCTCTCCTCCAGTGAGCTGCTCCTCCTCTCCTCCCGGGAGGAGGAGCAGGGATCAGGTCAGGAGGAGGCGTCTTGGTGCTGCCACGAGCCCAGCGTAGGTCTCCCTGAGGTCTCTCTGACTCTGAGGTCCAGACCTCCTCCTTCTCCTTATTTCATATATATCTAGTCCTAAACTAAATGTATATATATATATATATGTATATATATAAATGTGTATGTATAAATATATACATACATGAAGACCTACCTACCTGTGTTCATGTCTTTCTTTCTCTGTTGAGAAAGAAAAGACAGAAAGCAAAAAGGGAGAGAGAGAGGTGGGAGAGAGTGAGAGAGATGGAGAGGAAGAGAGAGAGAGAGAGAGAGAGAGAGAGAGAGAGAGAGAGAGAGAGAGAGAGAGAGAGAGAGAGAGAGAGAGAGAGAGAGAGAGAGAGAGAGAGAGAGAGAGAGAGAGAGAGAGAGAGAGAGAGAGAGAGAGAGAGAGAGAGAGAGAGAGACAAAGAGAGATTGTGAAAAAGGGATGTGATGATTTTCCAACCGAGGGAGGGAGTGACAGGATGAGGAGAGAAGAGTCTGTGCAGCAGCATCCATCCATAATGCACAGCGTGTTCCAAGCCTCTGGCCTCAGACGTGGCCCTAGCAACAGGATCCTAGCAACAGTAACCAGCCGCCCCCCACTGCTCTGCGCCAATGGCTGAACAGCGTGTCTGCTTCTGACCAGCCAATGAGGAGCTAGGGGGCGGGTCCGTGAGGGAAAACGGATGTGTGTTCTCACAGCTGGTTTGCCAAGAGGTCTGTGGCCTTCAACACACACACACACACTGTGTGTTATTCAGCACTGGTTGAATGCGCAGACGCACATTCTGACATCAGGCTGAGAGTGTTTTCTGAACGCAGTGTTGGCCCAAGACATATGTTTGAACAGCTACCTAGCATAGCTTAGCCTGAAACAACAGCTGCTGCGAGAGATGCTAGCTGCTAACTGTCATGGGTGCGTCTGATGGCTGAGGACTAGTAATGCTATCGTTGCTAATAGCGGCACGTGGTTTATGGCGTGTAGTGGCCTGTAGTGGGCCTGTGGGCGTAGCATGCTAAGCTATAAGTTAGCATGCTAAGCTATAAGTTAGCATGCAACGTAGTCCCAGGCCACTATCTGCTTGGTGTAAATATATAAATAGACTTCTAAAAGGCATAAGGTTGTAGGTTCTTACAGATCAACATTGACAGATTATTAGTCCTGCTGGCGGGGGGATGAGAGAGAGTAAGTGATAGAGTTTCTCTGGCTGAAGGAGGGGGGTTCTGGGATTACCATGACAACCTGTTGTCCTATCCTCCGAAGACAATAAGAAGGAGACCTGGCAACCAGTACCACGGCAACAGCAGCTGTGATGCAGCAGGGATGGAGGGGTATAGATCTGGTGGTCTCTCTCTGTCTCTCTCGCTTTCTTTCTCTCTCTGCCTTCGTCTCTCTCTGTCTCTCTCTATCTCTCTCTGTTGCTTCCTCTCTCTCACCTCCCTCTTACTCTCTCTCTGTCCCTCTCTCTTTCTGTTGCTCTCTCTCTGTGTCTCTCCCCCCTTTTATCTCGTTTGAATTTAGTTGTGTTGCAAACCAAATGACCTGTCCTAAATAAGTCTGTCTTTGTGCCCATCTGTCTGTCAGTCTGTGTCTAAGTCTGTGTCTAATTTACTATTTCTGTCTGTCCGTCTGTCTTATCCCACCGACTGTTTAATCAGCTCGGGGCTATCTAGCTAGAACCACTATTCCTGCATGGCTATGCTAACCCTTCTTTGCTAACCCCTATGTGCTAACCACTATGCTAACACATCTATGCTTACACTGCTGTGCTAACCGCTATGCTAACCCCACTGAGAGAGCAGTGATGAAAGATTCATCGTATTGAGAGGATTAAAGCGTCACGCTTCCAAAATGCTGCTTATCTGTGAACCATATTTATACGCGCACGCGCAAGCACACACGCACAAAAACACTCCCTTTGACCGAAGACTGGTGGTGTCCCGCTCCAACGCTCAACTCTCTCTCTCTCTCTCTCTCTCTCTCTCTCTCTCTCTCTCTCTCTCTCTCTCTCTCTCTCTCTCTCTCTCTCTCTCTCTCTCAAATTCAAATTCAAAGTGCTTTATTAGCATGACAGTATTTGAATACAGTATTGCCAAAGCATATTCAAGTTATGCAATAATAATTGTACAAATAACTTAATAATAATAATTATACCAATAACAATAACAACAACAATAATAAAGTCAATAAAAAGTCAGACTGAATCTCTCAGGTTATAACATTTCAGGACATATTGTGCTGCCAGTGCAGCAGAAGGACCTTCACCAAGAAGAATTGCAATTTTCTCCTTATGTTCCATGTCTGCAAAATCCGGAATATGGATTTGTATTTGGTGAAATATATCTGTCTTAAAATGTAATATTTTTTACAACGTAAAAGGAAGTCCTCCTCTGT
Source organism: Melanogrammus aeglefinus (assembly GCA_900291075.1). NCBI lineage: Eukaryota > Metazoa > Chordata > Actinopteri > Gadiformes > Gadidae > Melanogrammus > Melanogrammus aeglefinus. The sequence goes on from OLKM01000022.1 coordinate 371,305, forward strand.
CTCAACCTTGTCTGCCTGACAGTGATCACACATTCTGTGTTCCCTCGGCAGCCAGGTCTTTCTGTGTCTACCTGTTTCCACTGCAAGATCGTGGTCACTGAGCCTGTACTTGGTCAGGATTTGTCTCTGCTTCACATCTCTGACAGAGAGGAGATAGTCTGCCAATTCGTAATGTCTGTTTAGGATCAGATAGGAATTCATTCTACTTTGGTTTGAGGTTTGGTTTGTCCAATGTTCCAAATAGTCTTCTTTTGCTTGATTAATTATTTTGTTGACTCTAATTGGTGTCTGGGAAGCAGTGCTGGACTGAGCTTGATGTTTGTTAGTTAGCTTCAGAACCAGCTGGCACAGGGGACTCTTGGTTCAGTTCCTGGGTTTCTTGTGCTTCCAAATGAAGTGTATTCTTGGGACTCGATTTTAAGTGCATCCAGAATTTTAGTGCTTGTTTTTGGATAGGTATAGCCAATGGCGTAACAACCTAATTCTGCCTTACATGCGTTGTTTGGTGTTTTTGTTTGGACTATCAATATGGATCGGCAGAATTCAGAATGTAGTGCCTATATTGGATGCTTATCCCATGAAGTGCACTGAGTGGACTCCAGACCTCACTTCCATACAAAGTGTATTATACTGTCAAATAATTTGCACCAGATTGAGACAGGTATGTTTTTGTTGTAAAATTTAGATTTTATTGCATAAACGGCTTTACAGGCTTTTTCTTTGAGGGCATTCACTGCCATGCTGAAACTTCCAGATGCAGTAATATACAGACCAAGGTAGGTATATATAGTATATAGGTAAGGTAGGTATTCATTGTGTGTTCTAGGACGGTGCTTCCTAGAGTGAACATGTATTTGTTTTCCTGACATGTGTCTCTGTGTCTCTGTGTCTCTGTGTCTCTCTCTCTCTCTCTCTCTCTCTCTCTCTCTCTCTCTCTCTCTCTCTCTCTCTCTCTCTCTCTCTCTCTCTCTCTCTCTCTCTCTCTCTCTCTCTCTCTGTGTCTCTCTCGCTATCTGTCGCTCTCTCTGTCTCTGTCTGTCTGTCTGTCTCTCTGTCTGTCTCTCTGTCTCGCTCTCTCTCTCTCTCACTGTCTCTCTCTCGCTGTCTCTCTCTCTCTCTCTGTCCCTCTCTCTCTCTTTCTCTCTGTCCTCTCTCTCTGGGATCCTGTAATGGTGTCTCCCAGCTGGGAGGTTCTGGGTTCTGACCCTTGCTCCCCCTCCCTGCTCCTTGACGCCGTTGATGACCCGTTTGATCGATAGCTCCTGAGTTCACCTTCAGACCCTTCAGTCCCGGACTCAATTTCTGTTCTCCAAACTTCTCAGCTCTTAGGAGAACCAATTCTATCATTTACTGTCTGCACCTCTCGTCATCACCCCCTCTCCCCCTCCCCTCTCCCCCTCTCCCTCGCTCTCTCGCTCTCTCTGCGAGTGATTTCCATTTATATTGAATTAGGAGGTGAGGAGGGGAGGGGGAGGGGGAGTCTGATTAGAATTGAAGATTACGAGACAAACGCAGCACATTACGTAGTGTCATTACAAAGAGAGAGGGGGGAGGGAAGGGGGAGAGGAGGGGAGGGGTGAGGCGAGGAGAGAAGGGGGAAGGAGGAGGAGAGGAGGAGGGTCCGGTCGTCCCCAGTGTGCGATGCGCTCCATCCCAGGTGAAGACTTGGTGAGGGAGGGCCCCTCGGGGGGCCAGGGGACGCCGTCCGTCGGGCTGGAGGGGGGAGGGTACCCCGTCACTGGAGCCCCGCCCTGTCGTCAGGGTAATGGCTCCTCTGACCGTTGAACCACCAGAAGACCAGAGGAGGAAGGCTGCACTAACCCGAGCCACTCTGAACACGCACACATGCACGCACACACACACACACACACACGCACACAGCATAGATGCACACACATAAACAGACGCAAACACACACCACACACGTACACACACACAAATGCACACACACACACACACACACACACACACACACACACACACACACACACACACACACACACACACACACACACACACACACACACTGAACTGAAATACAAATGAAAAAGTTCTCACTCCAGCACACAGCATATTGTGTATTGTATTATATTATGTAGTATATTCCAAAAAGGCATTTGTGCATAATTCTGTGATAATGTGGGATTTGATGAGAATAAACAGCCGTCCTTGTGGAAGGAAAGACGATCATTAATTGTGTGTGGTTGTAGGCGGTATCATAAAATGCTAAAGAGGAGTTTGAGGAGCGAACCATTAGGGGAGGTACTTAGTGTGCGGGGGCTTTTATTCATCTATGATTAAGTGTTTGTCTGACGCACTCGATAACGCAGAAAACATCTCAATCACTGCGGCGGGATCTCCGTAGGAGGACTAAAAATAAAGCATCACATGACATTTGCCAATACCGCCCTCAAGTGGCAGTGGCTTGCGTTTCAGTGGAAGGCTTTTGCTTCGATCGAAGCGCAGGTCATCGTTTCGTGAATTGTGTTATTATTTAACACTAATGTCTCCGCTCACATCCAGGGGACACCGCTGGGTGTATCATTTTCCATAACGTCTTATAAGTGAACAGAAATACCCAAACGTGCATGTGGTTCACCTGTTAAGAACACTTTTATTTTGAAAGTCCCCCCTTCGTGGCACCGGAAGCTTTTCCAATATCAACAACTCATGAAACGCACTTCAAGGTCCTCTGAAGTCTACACCGCTTCTATAAATAAGACTTCCTCGATCCCGTTGATACCTCATCTCCTCGATGCTCAAGAGAATGACAACCGGAAAAGGAATAGAACCGGAAAGACAATAAAACCGGAAAGAGTAGACGAACATCGAAAAAGTGGGGAAGGTTATCACCGTTCCGTCGCTCCGACAACTGACATATAAATATAATACTTTCGTAAAGGTTTACAATGATGCATAATCAGACGTGTCCGTGTTTCCATAAACCCTCCATGGACTAGTATCTCAAAGTATTAATTTAGTCAGATCAAACTATAGCTTCCGTGTTTTGTTATGATAAACTTGACTTGACCAATCAGTCGACCAATCTCGACCAATTTCTCCTAGCTCATGTATATTCATATACTGAGCGTTACGTAACGCGGCTGTGTTTGGACTCTTGACTCCCGCCTCCCGTATCTCCAGCTGAAGTTCTTTCAACTTTAAGTTCTCCGTCCCTCCTCTTCGCCGATCCGAACCATGAGCGCCGTGCTGCCCCGCGTCGAGCAGCTCTCCTCCCGGGTGCTGCGGGTCCTGGGCTGCAACCCGGGGCCCATGACCCTCCAAGGGACGAACACCTACCTGGTGGGCACCGGGCCGCGGTGGGTACATACACCGGGGGGCTGTAAAGTAACTCCACCCACAAAATACAAAACACCTTATTTGATCCATGCTAGTAGAGAGAAGATGTGTACAAAACTTAAACTACGTTATAACTACGTTATAAAGACTCAAGACTCACCTGTTCAGAGTCCACCTAGACTCTGCATAGCCACCCTCCCCCTTCTTGCCACCATTGTACACTGTATTGTATTGTGTTGTATTGTATTGTATTGTATTGTATTATAGTACTTAACTGTGTAGCAACTGCAGTAGCTGCTATCATTGCTGTAACACGGGGAACTGGTTAGCCTAGCGATTGTTGTACTTGCACTTGGTTCTATGAACATCCTTACTGTACCGACAGCGATATATTGTTGCACTTCTTATGACAAATGTACTTATTGTAAGTCCTTTTGGATAAAAGCGTCTGCTAAATGCCCTAAATGTAAATGTAAATGTTATCCATGCTATCGATGGAGCACTACAGCAGCCCTACTCTTGTTCATGTCATTTGAGTTTAACACTGGTTAAAGGTTAACTATGTAAACCTCTCTAGTTTGACACTTGTAAAGGTTAACCATGTTAACCTCTGGTTTAATACTAGTTAAAGGTTAGCCATGTAAACCTCTCTAGTTTAACACTAGTAAAGCGCTGCTCGATTATGGGAAAAATCGTAATCACGATTATTTTGGTCAATATTGAAAACACGATTATTCAAACGATTATTTTTGAGTTTGAAAACATGTGTTTATTCAGCATGTCTCTCCCAAAAAAAAACCTTTGGAGCTGAGAGCTTTGAATTTTCGCCTTAAAAAAATACACAAAATGGTCAAAAATAAAATGTTCCAATTTCAAATAATATAAAGATGTGTATCCAGCTGTTCTGCCCTTTCTATAAAACATAAAATGTCGAAAAACTTGATTATGTAAATTTTGTCATCGTTTGATGCTAAAATCGAAATCACGATCAAAATTCGATTAATCGCCCAGCCCTTCTAGTAAAGGATATCATCTGTAGTAGCTCATTGGCTCCCCTCTGGCACCTCCCCCTCTGGCCCCTCACCATCGGGCTCCTCCCCCAGGCGAGTTCTGATTGACACCGGGGAGCGCGGCGTGCCAGAGTACATCAGCTGTCTGCGGGGAGCGCTGCGGCAGGCCAACGCCTCCATCCAGGAGGTGCTGCTCACCCACTGGCACCACGACCACGTGGGGGGCGTGGCTGACGTCCACCGTGACATCACAGGTCTCCAATCACCTCGTTAATTAAAGGGTCAGACGCCAGGGGGATTAGCCTTTCTAAATCTGGATTACATATTTATCCAATATTAAATTATGCGACGCATATTTGATATATTTGATATTTTTTTTATTCCTGTCCAAAGCCTGTGTTTCTCCTTCCCTCTTGGGTCCTCCTATTCCTCCTGGCTCCTTCTATTCCTTCAGGTGTCGACGTGCCTGTGAGCAAACTGCGGCGCGCTGAGGGGAGGTTGGAGGAGGAGCAGGAGGAGGAGCGGGGAAAGGGCTACACCTACCTCTCTGACGGAGACGTCATCCGGACGGAAGGAGCTACTCTCACGTCAGTCTTCAACCAACATCTAGCTAGCTAACACTAGTTAGGGAACACCAGCTAGCAGACACCTCTATCTGCTCCTCACTATCTTTCTGACTAACTAACTAGGTAGCTAACAAGATAACATGTCTCTTACTGCTATCACATAAGATATCTAATGTTGTCAATAACTCACTATCTAACTAACTCTGTACAAAGTGATGTAGCTAGGAACTAGTTAGATCTAGTAGAGCGGTGAGTGTGACCTGTTATTACCCAGGGTGCTGTTCATCCCGTGCCTCTGACCAGAGCTGTGTTCAAAATCGTTCCCTGTCACAGATATAGTGCACTATATAGGGTGCTCGCCATTTTGTAGTGGTGTTCGAATTCTCAGTGTTTAATTTCATGCACTATATAGTGGATTTAAAATACACAAAATTTGAGCGAACATACGATGTACCCTACATGTTACTCCCGTATACCACAATGCAATGCGGTGGTGTTTTTCCGGAGGAGAAGAAGAAGCGGAATATCCGCGAAAACGAATACATTTAATGATGGAGTCCCCGGTTTTCGTTTAGAAATGTCAACAATTTATTTGGGATTTAACATTGAAAATGTTACATTCAAAATGAATGAATAAAACCTTGATCAAGGAAATGTAACATTCAACATCAATACATGATGTGGGCGCATCTGTCTGCGTCACACAAATACCGTCGATGACACAAATGACGTTAAGCGTAGTGTCCAAATTCTCGTTTGTTCGTTCCCTATATAGTGCACTATATCATGAACACTATATAGGGAATAGTGAGTGAGTGAATAGGGAACGCTTTCGAACACAGCTCAGGTGTGACCTGTGATTACCCAGGGTGCTGTTCACCCCGAGCCTCTGACCAGGTGTGACCTGTGATTACCCAGGGTGCTGTTTACCCCGAGCCTCTGACCAGGTGTGACCTGTGATTACCAAGGGTACTGTTCACCCCGAGCCTCTGACCAGGTGTGACCTGTGATTACCCAGGGTGCTGTTCACCCCGGGCCACTCCGACGACCACATGGCTCTGCTGCTGCAGGAGGAGGGGGCCGTGTTCTCGGGGGATTGCATCCTTGGGGAGGGCACTGCAGTGTTCGAGGACCTCCACGACTACATGGGGTCCCTGGAGCGCCTGATGGGGCTCCGGCCCACCCTCATCTACCCAGGTACTGGGAGCTGGTACTGGTTATACTGGGAGCTGGTACTAGGAGCTGGTACTGGTTATACTGGGAGCAAGTAATGGGTATTCTAGGAGTAGGTACTGGTTATGCTGGAAGCAGGAACTGGTTATGCTGGAAGCAGGTACTGGTTATGCTGGGAGCTTGCAATGGTTATACTGGGAGCCTTTACTGCTTATACTGGGATTAGGTACTGGTTATACTTGGAGCTGGTATGGTTTGACTGGGAGCTGGTACTGGTTATACGTGGAGCTGCCCAGTACAAGCTCAGTCTGCTACTGGTTCTACTGGGAGCTGTACAAGTTCCACAATAGAAGTCTCTCTAGACCTCCACAATAGAAGCCTCTCTGTAACCTCCAAAGTAAAACCCCTTTGTTCCCCTAAGGCCACGGCCCTGTGGTGACGGAGGCGGGCCCTAAGATCCAGCACTACATCAGCCACAGGAAGCAGCGCGAGCAGAGCATCCTGTCCGTCCTCCAGGCTGCCGCCGGGACCAGCTTCACCTCCACGCAGCTGGTCCAGATCATCTACAAGGTGAGGACCTGTCCCCCACTGGGTGAGGCAGGTACCCCCTGGGGGGAGGAGCTGTCTCCCCCACTGGGTGAGGCAGGTACCTCCCGGGGGTGAGGACCTGTTTCCCCCACTGGGTAAGGCAGGTCCCTCCCGGGGGTGAGGACCTGTCTCAACCCCGGGGGTGAGGACCTGTCTCAACCCCGGGGGTGAGGACCTGTCTCAACCCCGGGGGTGAGGACCTGTCTCAACCCCGGGGGTGAGGACCTGGCTCAACCCCGGGGGTGAGGACCTGGCTCAACCCCGGGGGTTGAGGACCTGGCTCAACCCCGGGCCCTTTAAAGGAACGTGTGGGTGTGTGAGTTATTGTTTATGTGATTGTTGTAATATGTGTGATATTGTGTGTTTCAGGACACTCCCCAGCACCTCCACGGTGCGGCTGAGGTGAACCTTGTCCACCACCTGAAGAAGCTGAAGAGAGAGGCCAAGATACACCTGGGTACCTCCCCCTAACCACCCCCCCCCCCCCCCACCGACTACTTCCTCCTAACCAAGCCCCCCCCCCCCCCCCCCCGGGTACCCTCCCCCCTAACCCTACCCTAGGTACCTCCCCCTAGCCCCACCCGGTACATACCCCTCTGCCTGTCTCTCTTTCTATCTGTCTGTCTGACAAACTGTCTGTCCCGCTGTCTGTCTGCCTGACCAACTGTCTGTCTGTCTTTCCAGTGGAAGACTCCTCCCCGACGGTCCAATGGAAGAGCAACCTGTAACCAGAGAATGCCCACATATGGACATCCTGTATAGAGGAAGGCCTATTTATGGACATCCTGTACACAGGCACCCTATAAAGACATCCTGTGTACATTTGATTCTTTGTCCATGCAGCATCTGACCCTGGCCAGTGGATGGGTGACACTGGGAATGGACGTCAGTACCGTAGCCAATGAAGTCACTGCGCTTCTTCCTTAAACCACACCCCCCTGCTCTCATTGGCCCGAGTAATGTCAATCCCATCATTTGTAGCAAACAAGTTTAGGACAGCAGAGAGTAGGGGAGAGCTGGGTCGATTGATCACTTTTCAGTTAAACGTCTTTTACAAACATGACGTTACGTATACAAATAATTTTAACAATTTAATTTTCACAATCCCGCATAATGTAAATAGGTCAAAATTGACTTTTTTACATTGAACATTTTAGGATAGGTTTAAGTATACTAATTCATCTGTTGTATTTCTATATTATTATGGCATGAAACAAATAACAACTGTTTATTACCAAAAAAACTACAGCACAGAAGATTTTACTTGCCTCATCAAAAACAGGTTTGCGGGGATAACATTTGAACGGTATGATGTTATTACACAAAATTTCCTGGGGTTGGTCAGATCTTGCTTGCTGAACTTAGTGACACAATTTGACGTGAAAGTCGTGGTTTTCGAGGAAATCGCTGTTTCAATCGTCCCGTGTTTCAATCGACCCGGCTCTCACCTACAACTGTTTTCTTCAAACTAGAAGCAACATTTTCCTTTATGATGCGTAAACCGCTCTGTGTGTCTTTGAGCGGCTACTGTTTGTTTCGAAGTCATTGACGGAGGTGTGGTGTAGCTCGTCCTGTTGTCCGACAGGTGGCGATGTCTGTCAGGAGGACGGCCTGAAATAAACACGCATGCTGTACTGTATTGTTTTATTCGTGTTTTATGGCTGCTCGGTCTGTTTTATCCACAAGCGTCACCAGAGCTGAATGTATTCCCCGATACTTGAAAAGGCTTTTAAAAGAAAAATAAAGATTTTGACGTCAAGCATTGTCAGTTTAAAAAAATTGGACTATTACATATTTGATGTAGTTTATACAGACAGTAATAATTCTGACGCAGTGTTGCATTTCGTACCGCGAGCTGGAGCCAGTGCGTGTTCTTGCGTGTGTGTGCGTGAGTATGTGTGTGCGTGTCTATTCGTGTGTGTGTGCATGCACTTGTGTTTGCGCGCGTGTGTGTGTGTGTGTGTGTGTGTGTGTGTGTGTGTGTGTGTGTGTGTGTGTGTGTGTGTGTGTGTGTGTGTGTGTGTGTGTGTGTGTGTGTGTGTGTGGTGACGAGATGAATCCGCGGTGGGGGAGGCGGACTCTAAAAGATAAACAGACAGTCGATATGGCGTCGACAGCAGCAGCTCTTGACACTGCTCGGACCCGGCCCACCGGCTCCTGACTGGGGGACGTTCACCACCTCACTACCCGGGGGAAGAGCTCCAACTTGGGGTAAGTTTTGGTGGGCTGGCCCGCGGTGGTTACGCTGCTGGTTGTAACTAATTTCACAGCGGATTGCATGTGGGGCGTCATGGCGAACTATTCTCATTCTGAACCGAACTAAGTCCCAACGGTGAGGGACCGGTCGGAGGGTCCGCGTTGAGGTACCGCAGGGTCCGCGTTGAGGTCCCGGAGGGTATGACAACAGAGAGTCTGGGAGCCTTCAACCTGCTGCTCCAGAGGCCGGGACGGTCCGAGATGTGTGCTAATGTGGGGGTTAGGGTCCCTTAAGGTAAAGGGTTATGGTATCTTAAGGTCAAGGGTTAAGGGTCGACTAAGTGCTTTAGTTGGCCTTATTGCCTAAGTTTTGCTGTTGGAGATACATTCTGAAGTGAAAAGGCAATAAAGGGAAAAGCTTCACTTAAACAGTGGGTTCCCCTAAGTCTGGGTTGATGCTCTTGGGTCGACTGAGTTTGATTGAAGTCTCAGTGGTGAGTGGTAGACGCGAGCTCTGTGGATGATCCAGTCGATCAGGGTTAGTTGAGGAAGACTGTCTCACTTTGGGGGTGAGTTGATGAAGAATGTCATATTGTGGGGGTTAGTTGATGAAAACTCTCATTGTTCAGGGTTAGTTGTTGAAGACTCATTGTGGGGGGGTTAGTGGATGTAGTCTCATTGTGCAGGGTCAGGGTTAGTTGATGAAGACTCATTGTGTGGGGTCAGGGTTAGTTGAAGACTGTCTCTTTTTGGGGGTTAGTTGATGAAGGCTGTATCTTTGTGGGGCTTAGTTGATGAAGACCGTCTCATTGTGCGGGGTCAGGGTTAGTTGATGAAGAATCTCATTGTGTGGGGTCAGGTGTCAGGGTTAGTTGATGAAGACTGTCTCTTTTTGGGGGTTAGCTGATGAAGGCTGTCTCTTTGTGGGGGTTAGTTGATGAAGACTCTCATTGTGGGGGTTAGTTGATGAAGGCTGTCTCTTTGTGGGGGTTAGTTGATGCAGACCGTCTCATTGTGTGGGGTCAGGGTTAGTGGATGAAGACTGTCCCTCTGGGGGTTAGTTGATGAAGACTCTCATTGTGGGGGATGGGGTTGTTAATGAAGACCTCTATGGACAGGGAGGAATGTATATACACAGACCAGTAGGGTCTGGTCAAATCACGCGTAGCCTAACATTGCGCCAATCAGGGCAGGGGAGAGGGGCGGGGCCAAACCTTATGTTATTCTACCTACAGGGTCCGTCCGCACGGAAACAACATCAGGTCACAGATGGAGGTTTGTAATTGGCCGTCACAAACCTCTTCCTGAACAGTATGATGGAATGAATACCAACTAGTAGTTATTGAACAGCAGAATTTAAAAAAAACCATCTGTTATTTCATGTAGTGTGTGTGTGTGTGTGTGTGTGTGTGTGTGTGTGTGTGTGTGTGTGTGTGTGTGTGTGTGTGTGTGTGTGTGTGTGTGTGTGTGTGTGTGTGTGTGTGTGTGTGTGTGTGGTTAGCTATGATCCAACATGGCCGCTGTTGGTTCTGTAATGAAGCTGCTGGGAACACAGGTGGGAGCCGGCTCCGTGCACACTCCGCACTCCTCCGGCCTCCCACTGCATGCTGGGAGACTGGAAAGACCACAGGAGGCGACTAGCCTGGAGCAAACCACACGCACACACGCACGTGCACACACACGCACGCATGCTGGGAGTGGTTATGAATTATAGTGATACTGTATGTATGGTTATGGTTTAGTTATGGTATAGGTATGATATAGTTGTGGTATAGTTATGGTATGGTTATTATATAGTTGTAAACTTATGGTATGTTTTTGGTATGGTTATGGTTTAGTTGAGGTATAGGTAGGATATAGTTGTGGTATGATTATGATATAGTTATGGTAAAGGTATGGTATGGTTATGGTATAGTTATGGTATAGTAATGGTAGGGTTATGGTATATGGAAATGGTTCAACCTCTCTGTTGGCTGACGCTCTCTGCCCACCTATTGGTTGGCAGGAGCCGTCGAAGACCTGAGGTCCGCCTCTCCCAGGATTTCCCAGCATGCTTTGCCAGTGAGGTGAGTGTGTACCTGGGTGAGGATGAGATAAAGGGTGGAGGACAGGTCAACCCAAAGTAAACAAACTGGCATCTGGTAAACACAAAGTAAACAAACTGGGGTCTGGTAAACACAAAGTAAACAAACTGGGGTCCAGCAAACACAAAGTAAAGAAACTGGGGTCTGGTAAACAAACGAGGAGCAGAGAGACTGGCGGTCACAGGCGGACATTTTGGTTTAGATTAACCGGAAGGGAGGGAGGGAGGGGCAGATGGATGGAGTGAGGGAGTGAGTGAGGGGAAGAGGGAGGGTGGGGGAGAGGGACGGAGGGAGGGAGTAGTGAGGGGGAGAGGGACGGAGTGAGGGGGAGAGGGACGGAGGGAGTGAGAGAGAGAGGGAGGGAGGTAGGGAGTGCGGGGGAGAGGGAGGGAGGGAGTGAAGGGGAGAGGGAGGGAGTGAGGGAGGGAGGGAGAGAGAGTGAGGATTTGTTGTCAGTAGAAGCAGGAGACCTGTGGGAGCTAATCCACTGCCTCCAGCTGACTCGAACACGTGACGATCGTCATAGCTCATTAGTTAACCAGCATTAAACTCCTCCTCTCCTCTCCTCTCTCCTCAACAGTAATCAACATGAAGTAAATGTAAAATAGCTGACTGAACGAGGGGGGGGGGGTTCCTTTGACGGTAAACAAATGCACCTTCCAGTATCTCTCTCTCCCTCCCCCACTCCCCCACATAGATGTGGAGGAGAGGTGGAGCTAGAAGCTAGAAGTGGAGCTAGAAGCTAGAGGTGGAGCTAGAAGCTAGAGGTGGAGTTAGAAGCTAGAGGTGGAGTTAGAAGCTGGAGGTGAAGCTAGAAGCTAGAGGTGGAGCTAGAAGCTAGAGGTGGAGCTAGAAGCTAGAGGTGGAGTTAGAAGCTAGAGGTGGAGCTGGTAGGTGGGGGTTTGAGGACACTGGGTTCCTACCAGTGAGAGGCTGTGGTACTGAGAAGGATGATGGTTTCCTGGTGTGGTAGAACTGTGTCAACACCACCCCTCCGCCTCCACCCACCCAAGGGGAGCTGAGCAAATCCAATGCACCTCCATCGGCTCACATTGCAAAAACAAATGATGCAAATGATGCAGAGTTACCTTATTGACAACCACACACACACAAGCACACACACACACACACACACACACACACACACACACACACACACACACACACACACACACACACACACACACGCGCGCGCGCGCGCAAATTAACCAAATGCACACACTTTACTGCACACACGCATGCACCAACGCACACACACACAATTTGGGTGTGTTTGGGGTGTGTGTGTGTGTTTGGTAAAGTGGCTGTGTGTTTGTTAATGTGTGTTTGTTGAAGTGTGTGTGTGTGTGTGTGTGTGATATGTGTGCTTGTTCATAGGCCTTGGTCTTCTATAAGCAGAAATAGAAACCTTGACATGGTCAGA
>OLKM01000022.1:386144-406591 GCA_900291075.1 Melanogrammus aeglefinus
AATATCCCAAGATAACGAAACCAATCAAATTGCGCCATCTTAGGAGGTTCGCGTTTAGCATATACTTGTTTTATTATATATCTTTCTTAAAATATGAATATAACGTATTATTATCTATTCATACATTAACATGTTTCATAAACTGTGTGGAGGCCCTGGACGCGTTCTTCCTGGTGGTCGGGAGGGAGGGCACTCTGGTGTTTGTGTCCGACAACGTGAGCCAGTACCTGGGCTACCAGCAGGGGGAGCTGCTCGGCACCAGCCTCTATGACCTGCTGCACCCCGGAGACCATGCCCACTTCCTCAACCTCCTGCCGCCCCGTAACCACGGTGAGGGACCACCCTAGAGAACATCTCAGAACCGGCCCCATTCATAGCGAGCCTAACTCTGAACCTTCTAGTGCATCTGCTTCCTCTAGTTCAGTAGTGATCATGGGTAGTTCACTAATGTAGTGAACTACATTAGTGAACTACTCAGTAGTAGTGATCAGCAGGGTGCGAGTTATGGGGGAGCAGGGGGAGCCATGGCTCCCCTGGTGGCCACCTGAGCTCCCCTGGAAACATGATTTGTGAAATTTGGGGGGAGCTCTAAAATATTGATATGATTGCCAAATTAATTATATTTTGGCCATGGTTTTCCCTCAAAGGTGTAAAATAAGAGAAATAAAATTGTATTTTTAGTTCGTGATTCATGAAAAAAGTGTTGCCTGCTTGCACGTCGGAGGCGCTTGAAGTGCATGTGCATTGTTGTGTTGTGTATGTGGCGTTGCATCTCCCCTAGCTGTATTGTAAATAATAGGCTATTGCCATATTGTTCATGGTTGGTGCCGCTGGCTGCTCTTATCGCGTGTTTGGCTCTGTGTACAGCTATAGCCTATAGCAGGCCTATTCAACTAGCGGCCCGGGGGCCAAATGCGGCCCCTCTTAATTTTTTTCTAGCCCGCAAGAGGTTGCATGCAAAAAATAAATAAAATAAAGGAGAAACATAGTTGCATGCAAATCAGGTTTCTGTGTATAGCCCGTGATACTAGCCAGTATCAGTACCCCACAATCAGGAACTGGCATCACTTATTCCGACAATGTTTGGCTCAACCGATACGTGTGAGTTTAGCTTTTCTCATGAATGCCATCAGAACAAGGGACCTATAAGAAGCTGCATAAGTGTCTCAGGATGAGCCAAACTAGGCAAACAAGGCAGTACAATCTTTCTCACTGACTCACTGGCTCAAAATATCTCATATGTACAGTATTTCTGTTTTGTGATGATTCAAACAACATTGTTGAATTCTAAATACGTGAGAACAAAATCTTTTATAATGATACGATTAAAAGTGAAGAAGGGAGGAATGCGTCTGACAAGTTTATTCCATGTAGTAGTACTATATATATTAAGTTAACACTACTTTAAGTACGATTTATTTGTAGCGATTCATTCATGTAGTGTTACTCTGTGTGGAACCCCCGGTGGTTTTCCTTTTCGGCCCACTTGTTAAGGAGGTTGAATAGCCCTGGCCTATAGCCTTATAGGCTATAGCCCATGTGATGTATGATGTGATGATGATCGATCGGGGTGTTTCATGTAAATATTGTACATAGACCTATGGTGTGCGTGCAACGGATTTTCTCTTTATAATAGGCATATGCTGTTGCTATTAATGACAGGATCAGCATTTAAACTTTGCCCCCCTCCAAAAAAAAGAAAAGAAAAAAAGATCGCCCGCCCCCAGCCCCGGCTCCCCCGGACACCGTGGTATAACTCGCACACTGGTGATCAGGAGTTCACTAGTGATCAGCAGTAGTTCACTAGTGCTCTCTCTGTCTCTCCAGTGAATGGGCGGGGCTCAGATGCAGCCAATAGGAGCAGCCACACCTTCACCTGTCGCATGCAGGTTAGCCCTGTGTGTGCATTGGCCGCGCCGCCCCCCTCCCACCACCAGTGGCCGCTGCGGTACCAGACCCTGCAGTGCTTCGCCGTCTCAGAGCCCCGGAGCATCAGACAGGAAGGAGAAGGTAGAGGAGAGGAACTCCTGCTCTCCTCCTCTGCAGGGATGGAGTAAGATATTAGGGGCGGAGTCAGACATAGAGTTGGAGTCAGACCTCAGGGGCGGAGTCAGAAATCGAGGGCGGAGTCAGACGTCAGGGGCGGAGTCATAAATCAAGGGCGGAGTCTGACATCAGAGGCGGAGTCAGACATTGAGGCAGAGTTAGACATTGGGGTTGGAGTCAGACATCTGGGGTGGAGTCAGACATCTAGGGTGGAGTCAGACATGGAGGGCAGAGACAGACATCAGGGGCGGAGTCAGACATTGAGGCAGAGTTAGACATTGGGGTTGGAGTCAGACATCAGGGGTGGAGTCAGACATCTAGGGTGGAGTCAGACATGGAGGGCAGAGACAGACATCAGGGGCGGAGTCAGACATTGAGGCAGAGTTAGACATTGGGGTTGGAGTCAGACATCAGGGGTGGAGTTAGACATCTAGGGTGGAGTCAGACATGGAGGGCAGAGACAGACATCAGGGGCGGAGTCAGACATTGAGGGCGGAGTTAGACACCGAGGGTGGAGTCAGACATTGAAGGCGGGGTCAGACAAAGAGGGTGGAGTCAGACATCAGGGGCAGAGTCAGATGTCAGAGGCAGACTCAGATCATCAAGGTTGGAGTCAAGACTATGAGGGCTGAGTCACATGTTGGAGTCGGGGTCAGATATGAGTGGGCGGGGTCACCTGTTGGAGTCGGGGTCCGATATGAGTGGGTGGGGTCACATGTGGAGGCGGGGTCAGATATGGGCGGTGCAAGCTAACAGGGTTTCCTGTGACAGAGTTCCGGTCGTGTCTGATCTGCGTGGCCCGCCGGGTCCCGGGGAGAGAAAGATCCGCCCCTCCGGCCTACGAGAGCTTCACCACCCGCCAGGACCTCCAAGGTACACACAACACACAGCGCAGAGCTAGCAGGCACATAGCGCAGAGCTAGCAGGCACATAGCGCAGAGCTAGCAGTTACATGGCAGTGTAACATAGCCAGGCTAATCTACGCTAAGCTCATCCATGCTAAGCACCAGGCTAAGGGCCCGTCCTTCCCCCCCTGTGGCCCCAGGGAAGATTCTGTCCCTGGACACTAGTGCCCTGCGGGCCGCACTGAGCCCCGGCTGGGAGGACCTCGTCCGCTGCTGCATCCGCCGCTTCCACCGGCCCCGCCCACCCGACCACGCCTCCTACGCCAAGAGGCACCACCAGGACGGTGAGGCCTACTTCCTCCTACGTACCTACTATATCCACCCTACATCCACCCTACAACCACCCTTCTCCCCCCTGCATCCCCCCTACATCCGCCCTACTCCCCCCTACATCTGCCCTACTCCCCCCTACATCCACCCTACATCCACCCTATATCCCTCTTACATCCACCCTATGTCTAACCTACATCCACCCTACATCCACCTGACATCTCCCCTACAGCCCCGCTACAGCCCCCCTACATCCACCCTAAATCCACCCGCCAGGACCTCCAAGGTACACACAACACACAGCGCAGAGCTAGCAGGCACATAGCGCAGAGCTAGCAGGCACATAGCGCAGAGCTAGCAGTTACATGGCAGTGTAACATAGCCAGGCTAATCTACGCTAAGCTCATCCATGCTAAGCACCCAGGCTAAGGGCCCGTCCTTCCCCCCCTGTGGCCCCAGGGAAGATTCTGTCCCTGGACACTAGTGCGCCTGCCGCGGCCGCAGCTGAGCCCCGGCTGGGAGAGACCTCGTCGCTGCTGCATCCGCCGCTTCCACCGGCCCCGCCCCGCGCACCACGCCCGACCACGCCCCCCTACATCCCCCCTGCGTACACCCTTCATCCACCCTACTCCTCCCTAGATTCACCCTAGATCCCCATCTACATCCAACCTACATCCACACTGCATCCCTCTACATCCACCGTACATCCCACCTACATCCCTCCTACATCCACACTACATCCCCCCTACATCCTTCCTATATTTACCCTATATCCCTGCTTTAAGCCCCTCCCTCTGACCTCTATTTCGCTTAGCATCTGAACATGATTGCAGTTAAACACGCTTTCAATTGAAATGTGAGAATCTCTCACTCTCCCTCTCCCTCCCTCCCTCCCTCCCTCCTTCCTTCCCTCCCTCCCAGTGGTGAGACAGGGCCAGGCCTCCAGTCCGGTCTACTGGTTCTCCATGGCTGACGGTTCCGTGGTTTCCGCCCACACTAAGAGCCGGCTCCTCCCCTCCCCCAACAGCCAATCACAGCTCTACATGTCCCTCCACATCCTGCAGAGGTATGCCTGGCTGTCTCTCTGCCTGTCTGTTTCTCCAGCTGTATGACGGTCTGTCTGTCTGCCTGTCCGCCTCTCTACCTGTCTTTCCCTCCACCTGTCTCATTGCCTGCCTGTCTTACTCTCCACCTGTCTGTCTGTCTTTCCAGCTGTCTGCCTGCCTGTCTTTCTCTCCACCTGTTTGTCTTCCTAACACCAGGTGGTTCTTTGTTCCAGGGAACAGAAACCAGGGGGGTTGAATTCTGGCCAGCGATTGGCCGACCTAGCAGATGGCCCCTCCCCAGAAGCCACTGTCAGTAGTACCCCCGCCCACACCGGGGCCCCCGGCCCCCAGGACCCCAACCCCGCCGGCCCCCTTAGCATCACCCTGGAGCCCCCCCTTTCTCCTCTCTCCCCTCTGGGGCCCTCCTCTCCCCCGGGGCCCCCCTCCACCGTGGGGCCCTCCTCTAACCAGGGGCCTTCCTCCACCCTGGGGCCCTCCTCCACCATGGGGCCCTCCTCCACCCAGGGGCCCTCCTCCACCATGGGGCCCTCCTCCACCCCGGGGCCCTCCTCCACTGTGGGACCCCCCTCCACCCCTGGGCCCTCCTACACCGTGGGGCCCTCCTCCCCCCTGGAGCCCGCCCTGTCTCCTCTCTCTCCCCCGGTGCCCTCCTCCACCCTGGGACCCTCCTCTACCCTGGGACCCTCCTCCACCCTGGGACCCTCCTCCCCCCTGGTGCCCTCCTCCATCCTGGGACCCTCCTCCACCCTGGGGCCCTCCTCCACCACGGGGCCCTCCTCCATCACGGAGACCTCCTCCACCAAGGGGACCTCCTCCACCCTGGGACCCTCCTCCACCCCAGGGCCCTCCTCCACCATGGGGCCCTCCTCCGTCAGCAGCAGCAGTAGCTCCGGACCAACGTCTTGTGGGCTTACCGACGGCCGTGCAGAGGGACGGAGCTCTAGAGGAGACCCCGCCTCCAGCGGTAGAGGTGTCGTGGATGGGGTGGAGGGAGGGGGTGGAGGAGGGGGAGGAGGGGGAGGAGGAGCAGGGGCAGGAGGAGGAGCGAAGTGAGGGCCCACGGCGTTACACCAAGCTGCTCCAGCTCCTCACTGACACACCGACGACGCACGGCGACGACCAATCAGAACACACCAGGGACCCAGGGGGCGGGGCCAGGGCCTGCGTGGGGGCGGGGCCTAATGGTAACTCCTCCCTGAAGGACAAGCACAAGATCCTCCATCGCCTGCTGCAGCAGAACAGCTCTGCCCCCGGGGAAGGGGGGGAGGGAGGGGAGGAGGGGAGGAGGAAGGACAACGCCCTCCTTAGGTACCTGCTGGACCGGGACGACCTTCAGGAGAGAGGAGGAGACCAGGAGAAGGTCACCAGGCAGGAGCCCGCCAGGGCACAGCAGGTGAGGAACAAGAGGAGGTAATAATAATAATAATGGTAGAATATGGTAGATAATGGTAGAATAGTGACATAGGGCAGGTTTAATGTGAGGAGGACAGTAGAATAGTGACATAGGGCAGGTTTAATGTGAGGAGGACAGTAGAATCGTGACATAGGGCAGGTTTAATGTGAGGAGGACAGTAGAATAGTGACATAGGGCAGGTTTAATGTGAGGAGGACAGTAGAATAGTGACATAGGGCAGGTTTAATGTGAGGAGGACAGTAGAATAGTGACATAGGGCAGGTTAAATGTGAGGAGGACAGTTGTCTCGGCTGTTCTTCGTTTGGGCCATGGGTAAAGCAGGGGAGGTCAGGTCGACTCACTTCCAATGATTTCAAGCACTCGTGACTTAAAAAAATTATTGCATTTATTTTACAATACAAAAATAAACCAAACTCTCTTGTAAATTAAGAAAATTATACTGGGAATCGGAAAAAAAACATTATATGCAATGAGTGAACTTAAATGGCGGTCTAAGTACTTTTTCAAACCGCCGCCTCTTTGCCTTGACATTTTGTTTTTCTGACAAACAGACACCTGGCCCTATAATACCTGGGCGGGACGCCAAGCTCGCACACAGACCCCTACAGGTAGCAAAAAACGAAAGCAGTCTCAGCATAAACAGCATTAAATAACATGCTAAATAAACTTTAAAGCCCATAGTGCAGGTTAACCGGAAGTTTCGATTAATGGGTACATAAAGCACTCAAAATATGTATATCATTCATAAAATTTATCAAAAATAGTCTTAAAGTCAAGTTTTTGTCGTTTTTGGTAGTAACGGGTGTTTTCTAACGCCGTTCGGCGATGACGTCACGTTGGGGAGTCGTGGTGGAGGGAGCCTCAGCCTAGTACTAGAACTATGGCGTCTAACTGGGATGAGGAAGAGGTAGCAAGAACCACAAATGACATATTTATGATGGCCCCGCAGCTGTATAAATTTCGGAGCCTGTTAAGACGTGAGAGGGCGAATTGAGGAATTGCCCGAGGACTGATGGCCATCAAAGCCTATTAAATTCATGTTCAGAGGAGAATGGGTGGAGAGTTGGTGAGGTGTCCTGGTGAGTTGCTAGCAACGAGCGCTTGAGCTAGTCTATACTGCAAGTATAAATGCAGTGCATACAATAACTGACACGTGAACCCCCCCCCACCCCCAGATAATCCCTACGATTAGTAGTTTTCCGACGTTTGATGGTTGCTACTACTCGCCTCCAGTAACATTTTGCCAAGTGTTTATTTTCTAAGCTTTTACCTATTCCTCCAGTGAAAAGTGTTGTTGCGAAACGTACCGGTAGCCGCCGGCCCGAGTAGGCTGGTCATGAAATTCAGCCGGTGATTATTTTCGACTCTACTCCTCGTGATTGATTGTCATTGACACCGTCAGGGTACTGCGGTATCGCTGTGTTTGGCAGGTGTTTGTGTGGGCGGTGCCGTCCCATGGAAACTGTGGTGGAGAGCTTGTGCTGTAGGGAAGTGAGTGCGTTTTGGTCGCTGGTCGAGGAGCTCAGCCCACGACCAGCAGATGTGACGTGCCTCACTCAGCATCCAGGATTTGAGGGATGCTGCCTGAATCCGTTTGTGCTGAAGATAGCATACACACATTTCAAGCAGGATCATGGTCCCCTTCAAGCCAGAACGAACACGAGTATGTTAATTGTTTTGTTTACCTTTACCATATTATTTTTTATATAGTCCTATGAACCAACTTAAACAGTTATAGGCAACTAGAGATGTGTTGCATAGATAAACATGCATGAAAAAAAGGAATAAAATTGTTTCCAACTTACTTATCCGAGGCAATACCGGATACAACTGCGTACAGGCAGGCCTATACGCTGGGCTTATGGAGTTCTTGGCCGGCATATAAGGAAGCCTCTTACCCTCCTGTCTGGTTTTCAGCCATCAGGCAACAATTTCAGAGTGGTGACACCAGACCTATCATGGCTTTCAATGGCCACGTTTGGATGATGAATAAAAACTATATTGGCACGTACAACATGAATAAAATAATTTTTCAGTTCAAGAATTAAGTCATGCTTGTTCTGTTGTGATCGCTCAACCGCCCTTAAAATGTTATAAAATACACAGAACATGTGAATTCATATAAAAACAGTTTATTAGTTTATCCCAGTTAATGGGGGTAGATTACTGAAAAAAGGGACAGGTTGAAAGGCAGGTTGAAACGCAATGCTATCTCCCTGTCTATATATCTATCTATGCTGTCTATCTATCGATGCTGTCTATCTATCTATCTATGCTGTCTATCTATCTAGGCTATCTATATAATGTATCTCTATATTAATCTCTCACTTATCTATCTCTTATCTCGCTCTTACTAGTCTCTATTCTCAATGGGTCTCGATGGGCTTTGGGGCTGTCGTCTCCCCAACGTGACGTCATGCAATGCATTCTGGGAGAAATTTAGAAGCTATCGCAAAACGCTCAAATATTACCTACATTTTCGTATTAAACTCCGTTTTGTGATACCCAACAACATTAAATACAATGTATAACAGTTAAAATAATTATTACCAACAACCAAATTGCGCAAATTCGAAAAAAAAAAAAAACCTGCACTATGGACTTTAATCAATAATAGACAAGTCAGAGACCTTTGTAAACAGAAAATCAATAGAAGAATAGTAGAATAGTAACATAGTGCAGGTTTAATATGATGACAGTAGAATAGTAACATAGTGCAGGTTTAATGTGATGACAGTAGAATAGTAACATAGTGCAGGTTTAATATGATGACAGTAGAATAGTAACATAGTGCAGGTTTAATGTGTGTAGACAGATCACAGTGGGTGGAGGAGAAGCTTACTTCTGACAGCAGAGGCAATCTATGACCACCTGAGAGCTGTGATTGAATGGGGTTGGAGTGGATGTTGTCCAGCAACACAAACACTGTGTGTGTGTGTGTGTGTGTGTGTGTGTGTGTGTGTGTGTGTGTGTGTGTGTGTGTGTGTGTGTGTGTGTGTGTGTGTGTGTGTGTGTGTGTGTGTGTGTGTGTGTGTGTGACAGCAGAGTGCTGAGTGTCTGGCTTACATCACCAACGACCTCATTAGCGCTAACTGCTATATTTAGCTCCTCCTCATCCCATCAGTGAACAGGTCCGGGTCGTACCGCTGCAGGCCACGGGGGCCGTGTGGACTGCTCCATTCAGAAGATTTAGTGTTGACCTCTCAACACTAGTTGAGGCTAGACATTTAATTTTTTTTTTGAAGGAGTTATGTGTAGATATTTATAAAGCTTTATTTTGAAGGTGACCCGATGTATACATATTGAAGTAGATCAATTAAAACATTTGAATTGACCACAGAGGTTAGGAAAGGAGTAAACACATCAGTAAACACCTTTAACCTCCTCCTCCTCCTCCTCCTTCTCCTTCTCCTCCTCCTCCCCCCATCCTCCTCCCCCTCTCCCCCCCTCCCTCCTCCTTCCTCCTCCCTCCTCCTCCTCCTCCTCCTCCTCCTCCTCCTCCTCCCTCTTCCTCCTCCTCCTCTTCCTCCTCCTCCTCCTCCTCCTCCTCCCCCTCCTCCCCCCTCCTCCTCCCCCCCTCCTCCTCCCCTTCTCCTCCTCCTCCTCCTCCCCCTCCCTCCTCCTCCCCTCCTCCTCCTCCTCCTCCTCCTCCTCCTCCTCCTCCTCCTCCTCCTCCTCCTCCTCCTCCCCCACAGGCCAGTGAGCTTGAGGACCTACTGGAAGACCCCCAGGGCAGGGCTCCATACCGGCTCTGCCCAGGAAAGATAGCTGGAAGACGGGCCTCTTCCCCCCTCTCCTCCCCCTCTCTCCCCCTCTCCTCCACCTCCACCTCTCTGGACAACCAGAGCATCATCAGTGACCTCCTGCAGATGATGGAGAGTGTACCTAGCACCACCCAGAACCCAGCCTCACGTAAGTCTTTAACCACACCCAGTCTGACATAGGTCTCACCTCACCAAGCCTGACGTAGGGCTGATCCCACCCGGCCTCTCTAACCCCAGCTCTGACGTAGGGCTGACCCCACCCAGCCTCTCTAACCCCAGCTCTGACGTAGGGCTGACCCCACCCAGCCTCTCTAACCCCAGCTCTGACGTAGGGCTGACCCCACCCAGCCTCTCTAACCCCAGCTCTGACGTAGGGCTGACCCCACCCAGCCTCCCTGACCCCACCCAGCCTGACGTAGGTCTGACCCCACCCAGCCTCTCTAACCCCACCCATCCTCCCTGACCCCACCCAGCCTGACGTAGGTCTGACCCCACCCAGCCTCTCTAACCCCACCTAGCCTCTCCAGACCTTCGGCCTTCCGTGGTGCTGGAGCCAGACTGCCCTCTAGTGGTGGAAAGTTAGCTCTAACCCTAATTCCAATGAAGTTGTGTAAAATGTAAATAAAAACAGAATAGAATGATTTGCAAATACCTTTCAACCTATATTCAATTGACTACACTACAAAGACAAGATATTTAATGTTCAAACTGATTGTTTAAAAGATATTCCCTCATTTAGAATTTTTGAAGCTGGGGCAGGGGCAGGGCTGCTCAGCATAGGTGACCATGGCGGCTGGGGGAGGGTTTAGCCCCTAGCAGTTCCCGAAATTGTATCATCACATCTTTAAATTGGTTCTTTAATTCATCATTTATTACAGTAGAGAGTACAGCAGAGCATCTAGGGCCTGTTTTCTGTCTCACTCTCTTTTCTTTACTTGCCTTAAGAGCTCCTGCTTCCCTCGCCTGAGTCTTCAGCAGGTCCTCCTTTTAAAAAATCTAAATAAGCTAAACAAAAGAGTTGATATGATTTCAGTCTACATATTGGGGTGAGTTCAAGGAAAATGGGTTAGAAAATGTATCCATCAATGTGCTCTGGGAAACAATTTTAATCCAAATTAAAGATATCTTCTAATTGTATTACCATTTATTTCAACTCATATTCTGACTTATTATGTTAAGTGCAGGAATTTCACGATTACCTTGACAAAAACAACCCTAAAAATATAAATATTGTAGGGGGGGCTTTTGAACGACGTCCCTGGCACCCCCAGCCAACTATGTCAAAAGACTGGGAGAGTTGAGGAATGCCAGAAAAACACCTGTTTGGAACATTCCACAGGTTAATAGGAACAGGTCAGTGTCAGGATTGGGTATAAAAGGACCGTCCTTGAAAGGCACAGTCATTCACAAGCAAGGACGCGGCGAGGTTCACCGCTTTGTGAACAACTGCGTGAGCAAATAGCCCAACAGTTTAAGAACAACTCTATGTACCATTCAGCATTGACAGTTGTGCAAGTAACGTCCCAACTTTATTGGAATTGGGGTTGTAGTTAGTTAATGATAGTTAGCTCTTTATAGTTAGTTAGTTGTAGTTAGCTCTATATAGTAAGTTCTCTAGTTAGTTCTAGTTAGCTCTATATAGTTAGTTATAGTTAGCTCTGTATAGTAAGTTCTCTAGTTAGTTAGTTATAGTTAGCTCTATATAGTTAGTTAGTTATAGTTAGCTCTATATAGTAAGTTCTCTAGTTAGTTAGTTATAGTTAGCTCTATATAGTTAGTTTGTTATAGTTAGCTCTATATAGTTAGTTAGTTATAGCTAGCTCTTTATCGTTAGTTAGTTATAGTTAGCTCTATATAGTTAGTTAGTTATAGTTAGCTCTTTATAGTTAGTTAGTTATAGTAAGCTCTATATAGTTAGTTATAGTTAGCTCTATATAGTAAGTTCTCTAGTTAGTTAGTTATAGTTAGCTCTATATAGTTAGTATGTTATAGTTAACTCTATATAGTTAGTTATAGTTAGCTCTTTATAGTTAGTTAGTTATAGTTAGCTCTAACCCAGTGATTGGCCCTCGTCCTCCAGACCTGCTGGCCTCCAGGGGGGCCCCCCCACTGAGGGGCATGTCCCCCGCCCCGGCCCCTGGCCCTGCCCAGCCCCCCCCCACACACAGAGCCAGCGCCCTGCAGCAAGGCATGCTGGGAACACACCTGAAGGGGGGAGTGGCCAAACACGGGTAAGTGGACATGCACCCTAACTAAGAGATCCTGATCTGGTTGAGGCGTCGTGTGACCCCCCAGCGTTAACCCTCAGAAATAGTTAAGGTAACGCTGGCTGAGAGACAGGCAGACAGACAGACAGTAAGGCAGAGAGACAGGCCGAGAAGAGAGAAGAACAGACAGACAGACAGACAGAGAGACTCAGACAGACGGACAGACAGACAGGCAGGCAGAGAGGCATGCCGAGAGAGAGATACAGACAGACAGACAGACAGACAGACAGACAGACAGACAGACAGACAGACAGACAGACAGACAGACAGACAGACAGACAGACAGACAGACAGACAGGGAAAAGGACAGGCAGACATAAAGACAGAGACAGACAGACGGGCTCTAAGATAGCTTACATAGAGATTGATGTTATTTTTGTCTAATCAGCGATGGAGATGACAAGCCCCGCCTACTCCCAGCAGCAAGCTCTGCCAAATCAGACGGCGCCTTGGCCCAACCGCACGATGACCATGCATCACTATGGAAACCAAAACAGGTGCGTACCAAATTGGCTTTGATGGTGAATTGTGGGAAGTTATTAGAGTCTGTTGTCTTCCAGACCCACCCGGGGGGAGTCGACCTGTCTGTTGTCTCCAGACCCACTGGGGGGGGTTGACCTGTTTGTTGTCTCCAGACTCACTGGGGGGGGGGGGGGGGTTGACCTGTCTGTTGTCTCCAGACCCAGTGGGGGAGGGGGGTTGGTCTACCTGTCTGTGAGGGGTCTGTACTGGTACTGGGACCGACCCGCTCTGTGTGTGCAGGCCGGCGTACGGGGGTCCCGCGGGGGGGGAGGGGGCTCTGCTGAGCCAGCTCTGCCTGGTGCTGAGGGACCTGGAGGGGCTGGAGGCGATCGACCACATGCTGGGCATTCCGGGGCTGGCTGGACAGGTACGCACACGCGCACACACCCACACACACACCCACACACACACACAACACACAACACACCACACACACACACACACACACACACACACACACACACACACACACACACACTAGCCTTTTATATTTTTGTGTTGGTTTGTGTGTAGATGGTTGATGTTTATGTGTTGATGTTTATGTGTGTGTGTGTGTGTGTGTGTGTGTGTGTGTGTGTGTGTGTGTGTGTGTGTGTGTGTGTGTGTGTGTGTGTGTGTGTGTGTGATCTCCAGGGCCTTCCCTTGGACCAGGACCACTTGTTGACCTCTGACTCCACGCTGGGTATGAACCCCCCCCAGTACAGCCAGCTCTACCCTTACCAGGGCCCCCCTGCCCGCCCCCAGTCCTATGCTGATCTCCAGCCACGCCCACCCGGGTACTCCCCCATGGTGGGGGGCCCCGGGATGGGGGGGATGTGGCGGCCTGAGGGCGTCCGCATGGCCCCCCAACCCGGCACCCTGAGGCTCCAGCTGCAGCACCGGCTCCAATCCCAGGTCCCCATAAACCACCAGACGCAACACACACCTTCACTATGATTAGCATCGTTAGCATGTTAGCATCACAACACACACCTTCACTATGATTAGTATCGTTAGCATGTTAGCATCACAACACACACCTTCACAATGCTTAGCATCGTTAGCATGTTAGCATCACAACACACACCTTCACTATGGTCAGCATCGGTAGTATGTTAGCATCACAACACACACCTTCGCTATGCACCACATGCAGCTGTCCGGTGTATGGCCAAAACTCCCTTTCTGTTTCCATATTTCTAAAAACAGAACTGTAAATATGATGCTATTTGAGTTGTTATCTTCCCTCAAGTCATTCAGAAAGTATCTCTGAGTTAAACACTTGCCCCAGTGCTGTGGTCTCTTCTGCCCCCTGTGGAATACACCAGTATAACCACCACATTATTCCACAACGGATCCACATTCATTTATTGACATGAATGAATGAATTCATTATCACATTTCCAATTTTTCCTCTGCAGAATTGGCAGCCAATTGGAGGCCAGATGGGCGGGGCATCCAACATGAATCTACCTCTCAGGTCCAATCTACCAAACCAGGTGAGTATCCTGCCTGTATGACGTTCTGTCAGTCTATCTAGTCATCTGACTGTCTGACTGATTTAATCTTTTTGTGTTTCACCTTGCGTGTGTGTTGTGTGTGTGTGTGTGTGTGTGTGTGTGTGTGTGTGTGTGTGTGTGTGTGTGGCTGGTGTGTGGGGGGTGTGTGCATGCTGTGTGTGTGTGTGGGGTGCGAGGGGGGGGGGTGGCATGCATTTCTCAGGGATCCCTTTAATGTCCAGATGATGTCTCAGCGTCAGTACCTCAGTCACCACCTGCGCCAGAACAGCAGCATCACGGTGCCCAGCAGAACGTGCGCACCAGCAGAACGTGTACAGCCAGCAAAACATGCACCCTGCATCAGGTGCACCAGCCAAAATCATGTACCAGCCAGCGTGCACCAGCAATCACATTGCACCAAGCAAACACGTGTACCCAGCAAAACACAATGCACCAGCAAATGGACCAGCATCACATGCACCAGCAAAATGTGTGCCAGCAAAACATGCACCAGCATCATGTGCACCAGCAGAGACCCATCATGATGACGGCGCCGGTCTTCACCCCAAACATGTCTGGAACACATGCTGGTTTCAACCCGGCCAATGGGCAGCCGTTCTGCTACGGAGGGTCAGCCTATGGTACGATATCACTCTGCTGACCAATGACGTCACAGACGAGCACCATCATGACAAGTGTTTACTATAACATCACACTTAATGTCAAAACATAAAGAACCTCCTCTCCTCTCTCCTCCTCTCCTCTCCCCTCTCCTCCTACATTCTTCTTCTCCTCCTCCCCTTCCCTCCTATCCTATCTCCTCTCCTCCTCCTGTCTCCTCTCCCCTCCTCTCCTCCTCTCCCTCTCTCCCCTCCTCCTCCTCCTCTCCCTCTCCCCTCCTCTCCTCCTCTCCCTCTCCCTTCCTCTCCTCTCTCCCCTCTACTCTCTCCTCCTCCTCCCCGCCCTCCCCTCCCCTCTACTTCTCTCTCCCTTACCCTATTCTCTTCCTTCCCTCCTCCTCCCCTCTCTCTCCCCTCCCCTCCACAGCCGCGGGCTGAACCCCTCGTCCTCCTGACCCAGGGAAGGTGCTCCCTGGCTGGGGCCTTCCTAGACCTCTGCCCGCCCTTCCCCTCCCCCATGCTGCCTGCCAGCCCCAGCAGGCCAATGCGCCCCCTTCAGGTCAAGCCTACCAGACCACCTACGCCCCAGCTGCTGGACGCAGCCCGCTAGGCACAACCGACGTCTAACGTAGGCCGGCGCTAACGTAGCCGACGCAAATAGCGACGCTAACGTAGCCACCGCTTAATAACAGGTACGCTGAGGAAGGGCTTGGTTTTGAAAATCCCATGGATGCTGAAATCATAGTGGGGAGGTCATGTGCTCACTTTACCTGTCTGTCTGTCTGTCTGTCTGTCTGTCTGTCTGTCTGTCTGTCTGTCTGTCTGTCTGTCTGTCTGTCTGTGTCTCTCTCTCTCTCTCTCTCTCTCTCTCTCTCTCTCCCCCCCTCCCTCTCAGTATGTATTTCCCTTTCCCCATATCACCAGGTTCCAGTACAGGGTCCGCAGGCCAATGGCGATGTACAGCTGCATCCTCAGCCAGGGGCGTAGACCATGGAAACGGGGGCAGGCGGCAGCACGCGCCAAATGCGGGTCACGTGTACATGCATGCCAGCGAGCAGGTGGCATCATCTGACCCCACGCCAAGTCATCTCATCAGAGCAGAGGGTTGGTGGTTGTCAACCGTGTTGAACGTGTTTTTACCGCCCCCTACAGGCCAGCGGTGGGAATCTGGAGCGGCTACCTAAGCCTAGCAGGCTAGCTGGAGCTAGCATGCTAGCGCAGGAGAGCTGAGTGAGTGAAACTGTTGTTAAGCATAGTTTATACTGCCTTCTGATTGGCTGAAGAAGCATGATTGTCTCTCTGCGTTCTGATTGGCTGAAGGAGAATGTTTGTCTCTCTGTGTTCTGACTGGCTGAAGGAGCATGCTTGTCTCTCTGCGTTCTGATTGGCTGAAGGAGAATGTTTGTCTCTCTGTGTTCTGATTGGCTGAAGGAGCATGCTTGGTCTCTCTGTGTTCTGCTGACGTAGGGTCCGCTCATTTGTTGTACATCGTGTCGATTTCATCTCTGCTTAAGCTGTTTTTTCTCTTTCAGAAGGGTCTGCTGACGTCACTGAGCCACTTGGCATCGAAGTTCTTCACAACACCACCGATCAAACCAGAGCTATGCAAACCAATTAAACACTGCTTCTCTCCACCTCCTCAGGCAATCGGGCGAGAAGGAATAAATGAAATAAATGACTGGTACCTGCGGTTAAATCATAGAGCTAACCCACTACAGAACCGTGGTTAGCATCGCAGAGCTAAAATGCTATAGAACCGTGGTTAGCATCGCAGAGCTAAAATGCTATAGAACCGTGGTTAGCATCGCAGAGCTAACCCGCTACATAAACGTGGTTATCATCGCAGAGCTAACTCGCTATAGAACTGTGGTTAGCATCGAAGAGCTAACCGGGTACCCAACACTAAATGTACAGAGTCTGACCAAAGTGGTCGTATGAACTGATTTGTTAGAGACAGAAGTATATTAATGGATTATTTCTGGATAATATTTCAGATATAGTGCATATTTTATGCATATTTTGCATAGTGTGCATATTTTATAGTGTGGTAGCTTCAGTCCTTCTGGATGTTCAGAGTTTAATTGATCGGATTTCCTTGGAATTGTGTTGCTACAGAAGAGCTCAGACACATACAGAACCCCCCCCCCACACACACACATACACACACACAGGGCGGGACCTTGGATACATACATAGGAACCCCCCGTTCAGTGTGGTACTCATTCCTGTACCACTGGTTCCCTCCCAGGGGACTCCCTGCTGAGGGTCTGTGATCCAGGAGAAAGCCACTGATTGTCCTGCGTCTCTAATGAACTACTCTGATTAGCGTTGGTTGATAACACCATTGATTCTTTTGGTGCTGTAACCGGGGGTAGGGACCACCCTGGAACCAAACCGGTCAGGAAACACAAAAGCCAGAGCCTCAAGCCACAGTGTGTCGTGTGTAGAAACACCTTCCAACCCAGGGTGCTCCTCCCTCTCTCTCTTCGTTTCCTTCTCCC
Source organism: Melanogrammus aeglefinus (assembly GCA_900291075.1). Classification (NCBI taxonomy): domain Eukaryota; kingdom Metazoa; phylum Chordata; class Actinopteri; order Gadiformes; family Gadidae; genus Melanogrammus; species Melanogrammus aeglefinus. The sequence continues at coordinate 402,999 of OLKM01000022.1, forward strand.
TCCCTATTTGTGAATGGGGCATTGAACCAGGCCGACCAACGGTTCACTCAGGGTTCACTGTTTGTTGGTCAAGCAAGTGAAGTCCATCCTGACATTCTTATTTGTTATTGTGTTGTTTCTTTTCTGTCTGGTGTGCAGAGTGAAATGACGAGAAGCAGGAGCTTTTGAATGTTTTTAAATCCTCTCAGCTCAAGTAGCTTCCTTGATCATGACCAAACCTTATGATCCTACTACCACATATGTTCACCAAATTACACACAATGCGTAGTAATACTTAATCTTATGTATCAGCTTACCGACCTTGCTTCCCCTATTACATATTGTTAGTACTTAAATAATATTATTAAGTACAGATTTTTATTAACTGTATAGATGAGTAATGTGACCTCCATCAAATCACCACCCATGCTAGTACCTCGCTACCTAGTTAGACCCACGCCTTAGCTTTGCCCTCATTAGCGGTGTGGTTCACTAGGGCAGAAAGCAATTGTTTCCTCTGTTGGTCTGAACCCTCTGGCCCAGGGCCGCACCCGCGAGGGAGCCTGGGAGGGGCACTTGCCTCCCAGAAATGTATTGACCACTCCTACTAACTATTGGTTTATCAATCAAATCAAGCTTTACTTTGTGATGTGATACAGTGTCTTGGACAGGCCTCTGAACGGAATGCGCGAGTATTAGAATTTAGATTATACTTAATGCTGTCCTAGCCTTAGCTTTTCCTAGCTCGCGTCAGACCACATTCCGGTCCCAAAAACCTTAGCAATGGCATGCATTCAGCTCTTTAAGACTCAGAACGAAGCTGCGTGAGGTTGTATGTTTGAAGCGGGTGCCATTCTATCTTGCCTGACACACCTAGAGATGGTAAGTGGTGAACCCCGGATTGGATATTTGTATTATCACAACCACTGTTTAACGCTCATTACTTAATGCGACTCGAAAAGAGCCCGCCGTGGTTTATGTTTAGCTTTCCCATACAACTCGCTGTGTTATTTTATTGTTCTTCTGTTTAACATTCAGATCTGCTGTTTAATATGGTAATTGATAGCTTCAGCCATAGCCTCCGGAAACACGTTCAAATGTATCTTAGCATAACATTAGCATTTGTAATTTTTTACTGTTGTCCCAGAGTATTCTAGCGTGTACTAATCCCGTCATTGACGATTACATGCTGGTCGGTCAATTCCCAGAGTACTCAGCACCAGGTTAAGAACCAGACGCTAGACCGGCCGCGGTATCCCCTGATATTCATGCTAGCTGACGCCTCTGCTAGATCCAGACCACCTGTAAATAAATGCACAATTTTTAATTGAATGTAAGCCTTGTGTTTATTCTTAGTCCGTTAGACCGCCAAGCCTTAAACAGGGCCGAGGGGTGTTGGGCTCTCTACCTTCGTTTGTATTGTCTCTTCCACATTGTTTCTAACGGGCCAATCAATTCCCTAATTAAGTGATAAGTAGTAGTTCAGTAAGATGAGTCAGTAAGTAGTATATCTCCTCTCTTACAGTGTATGAAGTTCGTGAGTCTACACCCAAACAGATAGAAATTACATAGAAACTTAACCCAAGTAGGTTGTGTGTAGTCCGGAAAAGATTACCCCGTGATTAGAAGTAAAAGGTCTCTAATACATATGGGCTCTTGTTTAGAACTTTCACAACCATCGTCTCATATCAATTTGGATTGTTTACGAGCTTAAAAAAATATATTCATTGCACACTATATTCACCCTCCTTATAATATCAGAATCTCATGCGACACGCTATCCTCACGAGTCAGACAAGGTCCTATCCAACCCTCAGTGTGACCTGCGATGGAAGAGTATCATGGGCATCGCCTTACCTGAATTACTCTTCACGTTGTGTGTCTTTTGCTCAGATGCGATCTCTTGACATATATTACTTCTAACCGAATATGAATGATTTCGCATCATTTAAGAAGAAGGCGATATCTCTGAGCATAGGACGCAAGGAATATGGTAGTGAATACACAAGCATCATCCGGCAGGCGAAGAAGATAGTATACAGCGAGAGACTATCTCCCGTATTGAATAACGAGGAGCATGAGCATCAGGTGGAGAGACTCGGACGGGTGCAGCCGCCTACATGAGGCCTACATATGCTTCGTCCTTACAACAGTAGCGATCATCTTCGACCACGCAAACGTACACCCTATTCTTGTCATTTGACCAACGAAACGGACACATGAACAACATGGGGCCTTGTGAGGAGAGCGACGATGGACCACAAAATGGGACGCAGGCTTCTTCCGCTGAAGCCCCCGCTCCCCAGAGGAGTTTAAAGCTCCGAGCCCTCCGCGGCCGCCGGGGGACTCGGTTCATTCTAGCTTGGCATTTCGAGAACCTACCTCTAGCTTCGGCTCTGACAGCGATAAACAACACCCCGGATGTTCCGCTGATAGATTAACACGACTGCGGAGGACAACGAAGCAGGCATAGCTGTGTTGCTGTCATGGATGCCTCTCAACCAGTCGGAGACTAAGAAAACAAGACGAAGCGTCTCAGCATCAATGCAAGGTTTGTTGAATCTCCTATATCTAGTGATTCCGTGTATTTTTCGTGTGGCGGAGTGGCTAGGCGTGCTTATCCGGGGAGGCTGCTTAGCCGATTCCAAGGCTTAGCTCCGCGGCTAGCACTCCCTCGGCTAGCTCCGCGGCTAACAGCCCGGACCTAGGCCTGGGGCTGTCAACCGGTGTAGGAACAAGCGGCAACTGCTTGGCTACTTTCAACTCGACCCACCGACAGGACATCCGTGACAATGGCGACATCCAACGCAAAGAAATCTCAAGAGCTCAGCTAGTGTATCAATGTTCTCACGTCTGTTCATATGGTGAAGTTCTTTTCAGCGAACCATTAGTATAACATACAGTACATGATGGATGTGGCGGTCCAGCCACAAGGCTCGGTGCTGTGTGGGCTTGACATCGGTGGAGCGACCTATTCCTCTCATGCGTCGCTCCCAATGAACTCTCTGTTGTGTGTGTTGTGTTGACGATGCAGGGCCGCCTCGTTGGACGAGGATGTCTTATCTACCTCCCTTCGTTGGGACCGACGGGCCGTCAATCTCTGCCCTGAAGAACGCCCTGTGCTGGGTCATGTCATCGTGAAATTGATTCAGCCATGCCGTGTCAGAGCAGCAGCCCTAGTCTTCGGCCCAGAAAATAAAAAAACACCCCGACCCAATGTTGTACTGGCGGCATCTCACCAGCGATGAGTGAGAAGCAAACGTCCTCAAGACGTCTTCACTGAGAACTATAGATGAGTCCTCCAAACTCCGGACTCTTGAGCGCGTTTGATTGTTAATTGAATCGTGAAGTATGGGTGCAGGAAAAAACGACGACGGTTAATCGTAGATAGTAATTTGTTGGAAAAACGTGAGAATGAAAAAGTCCGGTCGGACAGTGGATGACGGGAGGATGCCCTGAGAAGGAGCAAGACGCGGAAGACGTGCCAACCGGACCTCCCTGACGGAGGTGGCTGCCCCTAGAGGAGACCCTGCTGTGCGGGTTTTGTGGTCCAGGTCAAGCACGGAGCAGGATCGGTTGCGTACCGCACCCCTCCTACTTGCCCCCGCCTCCCA
>OLKM01000022.1:406616-484116 GCA_900291075.1 Melanogrammus aeglefinus
GTGGGAATAGTTGCTCTTACCTATTCATGAAGTTGTGCTAATGTAAGTAAAACAGAATGAATGATTGAAATACTTTCAACTTATTCAATTGACCTACACTCAAAGACAGATATTTAATGTCAAATGATTGTTTAAAAGTATTTTTTTTTTTTCCTTTTTTTAAGGGGGATTTTTGAGTGGGGCAGGGGCAGGGTGCTCAGCATAGGTGACTGTCGGTGGGGGGGGGTTCGCCTAGCAGTTTTCCCGAAATTGTATCATCCATCCTTTAAATTGGTCTTTTAATTCATATTTATTACAGTAGAGGTTACGAGATCTTAGGGATGTTTTTGTTCACTTCTTTTCTTTTCTTGCCTTAGAGCTCCTGCTTCCTCGCCTGAGTTTCGCGGTCCTCCTTTCAAAATCTAATAAGCTAACAAAGAGTTGATATGTTTTCGTTACATATTGGGGTGAGTTCAAGGAAATGGGTTAGAAAATGTATCATCAATGTGTTCTGGGAACAATTGTAATCACTTTAAAGATCTTAATTGTATTACCATAATTTCAACTCATATTCTGACTTATTATGTTAAGTGCAGTAATTTCACGATTACCCTAAAAATATAAATATTGTAGGGGGGGCTTTTGAACGACGTCCCTGGCACCCCCAGCCAACTATGTCAAAAGACTGGGAGAGTTGAGGAATGCCAGAAAAACACCTGTTTGGAACATTCCACAGGTTAATAGGAACAGGTCAGTGTCAGGATTGGGTATAAAAGGACCGTCCTTGAAAGGCACAGTCATTCACAAGCAAGGACGCGGCGAGGTTCACCGCTTTGTGAACAACTGCGTGAGCAAATAGCCCAACAGTTTAAGAACAACTCTATGTACCATTCAGCATGGACAGTTGTGCAAGTAACGTCCCAACTTTATTGGAATTGGGGTTGTAGTTAGTTAATGATAGTTAGCTCTTTATAGTTAGTTAGTTGTAGTTAGCTCTATATAGTAAGTTCTCTAGTTAGTTCTAGTTAGCTCTATATAGTTAGTTATAGTTCGCTCTGTATAGTAAGTTCTCTAGTTAGTTAGTTATAGTTAGCTCTATATAGTTAGTTAGTTATAGTTAGCTCTATATAGTAAGTTCTCTAGTTAGTTAGTTATAGTTAGCTCTATATAGTTAGTTTGTTATAGTTAGCTCTATATAGTTCGTTAGTTATAGCTAGCTCTTTATAGTTAGTTAGTTATAGTTAGCTCTATATAGTTAGTTATAGTTAGCTCTATATAGTAAGTTCTCTAGTTAGTTAGTTATAGTTAGCTCTATATAGTTAGTATGTTATAGTTAACTCTATATAGTTAGTTAGTTATAGTTAGCTCTTTATAGTTAGTTAGTTATAGTTAGCTCTAACCCAGTTATTGGCCCTCGTCCTCCAGACCTGCTGGCCTCCAGGGGGGCCCCCCCACTGAGGGGCATGTCCCCCGCCCCGGCCCCTGGCCCTGCCCAGCCCCCCCCCACACACAGAGCCAGCGCCCTGCAGCAAGGCATGCTGGGAACACCTGAAGGGGGAGTGGCCAACACGGGTAAGTGGACATGCACCCTAACTAAGAGATCCTGATCTGGTTGAGGCGTCGTGTGACCCCCCAGCGTTAACCCTCAGAACTAGTTAAGGTAACGCTGGCTGAGAGACAGGCAGACAGACAGACAGTAAGGCAGAGAGACAGGCCGAGAAAGAGACAGACAGACAGACAGACAGAGAGACTCAGACAGACGGACAGACAGACAGGCAGGCAGAGAGGCATGCCGAGAGAGAGATACAGACAGACAGACAGACAGACAGACAGACAGACAGACAGACAGACAGACAGACAGACAGACAGACAGACAGACAGACAGACAGGGAAAAGGACAGGCAGACATAAAGACAGAGACAGACAGACGGGCTCTAAGATAGCTTACATAGAGATTGATGTTATTTTTGTCTAATCAGCGATGGAGATGACAAGCCCCGCCTACTCCCAGCAGCAAGCTCTGCCAAATCAGACGGCGCCTTGGCCCAACCGCACGATGACCATGCATCACTATGGAAACCAAAACAGGTGCGTACCAAATTGGCTTTGTGGTGAATTGTGGGAAGTTATAGAGTCTGTTGTCTCCAGACCCACCCGGGGGGAGTCGACCTGTCTGTTGTCTCCAGACTCACTGGGGGGGGGGGGGGGGGGGGTTGACCTGTCTGTTGTCTCCAGACCCAGTGGGGGAGGGGGGTTGGTCTACCTGTCTGTTGAGGGGTCTGTACTGGTACTGGGACCGACCCGCTCTGTGTGTGCAGGCCGGCGTACGGGGGTCCCGCGGGGGGAGGGGGGGGCGTCTGCTGCTGAGCCAGCTCTGGCCTGGTGCCTGAGGGACACTGGAGGGGGCTGGAGGCGATCGACCACATGCTGGGCCATTCCGGGGCTGGCTGGACAGGTACGCACACGCACACACACACACACCCACAAACACACACACACACACACACACACACACACACACACACACACACACACACACACACACACACACACACACACACACAGCCTTTTATATTTTGTGTTGGTTTTGTGTAGATGTTGATGTTTATGTGTGTGGTGTGTGTGTGTGTGTGTGTGTGTGTGTGTGTGTGTGTGTGTGTGTGTGTGTGTGTGTGTGTGTGTGTGTGTGTGTGTGTGTGATCTCCAGGGCCTTCCCTTGGACCAGGACCACTTGTTGACCTCTGACTCCACGCTGGGTATGAACCCCCCCCAGTACAGCCAGCTCTACCCTTACCAGGGCCCCCCTGCCCGCCCCCAGTCCTATGCTGATCTCCAGCCACGCCCACCCGGGTACTCCCCCATGGTGGGGGGCCCCGGGATGGGGGGGATGTGGCGGCCTGAGGGCGTCCGCATGGCCCCCCAACCCGGCACCCTGAGGCTCCAGCTGCAGCACCGGCTCCAATCCCAGGTCCCCATAAACCACCAGACGCAACACACACCTTCACTATGATTAGCATCGTTAGCATGTTAGCATCACAACACACACCTTCACTATGATTAGTATCGTTAGCATGTTAGCATCACAACACACACCTTCACAATGCTTAGCATCGTTAGCATGTTAGCATCACAACACACACCTTCACTATGGTCAGCATCGGTAGTATGTTAGCATCACAACACACACCTTCGCTATGCACCACATGCAGCTGTCCGGTGTATGGCCAAAACTCCCTTTCTGTTTCCATATTTCTAAAAACAGAACTGTAAATATGATGCTATTTGAGTTGTTATCTTCCCTCAAGTCATTCAGAAAGTATCTCTGAGTTAAACACTTGCCCCAGTGCTGTGGTCTCTTCTGCCCCCTGTGGAATACACCAGTATAACCACCACATTATTCCACAACGGATCCACATTCATTTATTGACATGAATTCATTATCACATTTCCAATTTTTCCTCTGCAGAATTGGCAGCCAATTGGAGGCCAGATGGGCGGGGCATCCAACATGAATCTACCTCTCAGGTCCAATCTACCAAACCAGGTGAGTATCCTGCCTGTATGACGTTCTGTCAGTCTATCTAGTCGTCTGACTGTCTGACTGATTTAATCTTTTTGTGTTTCACCTTGCGTGTGTGTGTGTGTGTGTGTGTGTGTGTGTGTGTGTGTGTGTGTGTGTGTGTGTGTGTGTGTGTGTGTGTGTGTGTGTGTGTGTGTGTGTGTGTGTGTGTGTGTGTGGGGGGGGGGGGGGGTGTGCATGCATTTCTCAGGGATCCCTTAATGTCCAGATGATGTCTCAGCGTCAGTACCTCAGTCACCACCTGCGCCAGAAGCAGCATCACGTGCCCCAGCAGAACGTGCACCAGCAGAACGTGTACCAGCAAAACATGCACCTGCATCAGGTGCACCAGCAAAATATGTACCAGCCAAACGTGCACCAGCATCACATGCACCAGCAAAACGTGTACCAGCAAAACATGCACCAGCAAATGGACCAGCATCACATGCACCAGCAAAATGTGTGCCAGCAAAACATGCACCAGCATCATGTGCACCAGCAGAGACCCATCATGATGACGGCGCCGGTCTTCACCCCAAACATGTCTGGAACACATGCTGGTTTCACCCCGGCCAGTGGGCAGCCGTTCTGCTACGGAGGGTCAGCCTATGGTACGATATCACTCTGCTGACCAATGACGTCACAGACGAGCACCATGACAAGTGTTTACTATAACATCACTTAATGTCAAACATAAAGAGCTCCTCTCTTCTCTCCTCTCCCCTCTCCTCCTACATTCTTCTTCTCCTCCTCCCCTTCCCTCCTATCCTATCTCCTCTCCTCCTCCTGTCTCCTCTCCCCTCCTCTCCTCCTCTCCCTCTCCCCTCCTCTCCTCCTCTCCCTCTCCCCTCCTCTCCTCCTCTCCCTCTCCCTTCCTCTCCTCTCTCCCCTCTACTCTCTTCCTCCTCCTCCCCGCCCTCCCCTCCCCTCTACTTCTCTCTCCCTTACCCTATTCTCTTCCTCTCCTCCTCCCCTCTCTCCCCTCCCCTCCACAGCCGGGCTGAACCCCTCGTCTCCTGACCCAGGGAAGGTGCTCCCTGCTGGGGCTCCTAGACCTCTGCCCGCCCTCCCCTCCCCCATGCTGCTGCCCAGGTCCCAGCAGGCCATGCCCCCTTCAGGGTCAGCCTACCAGACCACCTACGCCCCCAGCGGCTGGACGCAGCCCGCTAGCACAACCGACGCTAACGTAGCCGGCGCTAACGTAGCCGACGCTAACATAGCCGACGCTAACGTAGCCACCGCTAACAGGTACGCTGAGGAAGGGCTTGGTTCTGAAAATCCCATGGATGCTGAACATCATAGTGGGGAGGTCATGTGCTCACTTTACCTGTCTGTCTGTCTGTCTGTCTGTCTGTCTGTCTGTCTGTCTGTCTGTCTGTCTGTCTGTCTGTCTGTCGTCTGTCTGTCTGTCTCTCTCTCTCCTCTCTCTCTCTCTCTCTCTCTCTCTCTCTCTCTCTCTCTCTCCCCCCCTCCCCCCCTCCCTCTCAGTATGTATTCCCATCACCAGTTCCAGTACAGTCCGCAGGCCAATGGGATGTACAGCTGCATCCTCAGCCAGGGCGTAACCATGGAAACGGGGGCAGGGGGCAGCACCGGCCAAATGGCGGGTCACGTGACATGCATTGCCAGCGAGCAGGTGATCATCTGACCCCACGCCAAGTCATCTCATCAGAGCAGAGGGTTGGTGGTTGTCAACCGTGTTGAACGTGTTTTTACCGCCCCCTACAGGCCAGCGGTGGGAATCTGGAGCGGCTACCTAAGCCTAGCAGGCTAGCTGGAGCTAGCATGCTAGCGCAGGAGAGCTGAGTGAGTGAAACTGTTGTTAAGCATAGTTTATACTGCCTTCTGATTGGCTGAAGAAGCATGATTGTCTCTCTGCGTTCTGATTGGCTGAAGGAGAATGTTTGTCTCTCTGTGTTCTGACTGGCTGAAGGAGCATGCTTGTCTCTCTGCGTTCTGATTGGCTGAAGGAGAATGTTTGTCTCTCTGTGTTCTGATTGGCTGAAGGAGCATGCTTGTTTCTCTGTGTTCTGCTTGACTTAGGGTCGCTCTTTGTTGTACATCGTGTCGATTTCATCTCTGCTTAAGCTGTTTTTCTTCTTTCAGAAAAGTCTGCTGACGTCATCTGAGCCACTGGCATCGAAGTCTTCACAACACACCGATCAACCAGAGCTATTGCAAACCAATAAACACTGTTCTCTCCACCTCCTCAGGCAATCGGGAGAAGTGAATAAATGAATAAATGACTGGTACCTGGGTTATAATCATAGAGCTAACCCACTACAGAACCGTGGTTAGCATCGCAGAGCTAAAATGCTATAGAACCGTGGTTAGCATCGCAGAGCTAAAATGCTATAGAACCGTGGTTAGCATCGCAGAGCTAACCCGCTACATAACCGTGGTTATCATCGCAGAGCTAACTCGCTATAGAACTGTGGTTAGCATCGAAGAGCTAACCGGGTACCCAACACTAAATGTACAGAGTCTGACCAAAGTGGTCGTATGAACTGATTTGTTAGAGACAGAAGTATATTAATGGATTATTTCTGGATAATATTTCAGATAATAGTGCAATATTTTATGCCATATTTTGCATAGTGTGCATATTTTATAGTGTGGTAGCTTCAGTCCTTCTGGATGTTCAGAGTTTAATTGATCGGATTTCCTTGGAATTGTGTTGCTACAGAAGAGCTCAGACACATACAGAACCCCCCCCACCCACACACACACATACACACACACAGGGCGGGACCTTGGATACATACAGTAGGAACCCCCCGTTCATGCTGGTACTCATTCTGGTACCACTGGTTCCCTCCCAGGGACTCCCTGCTGAGTCTGGATCCAGGAGAAAGCCACTGATTGTCCTGGTTCTAATGAACTACTACTGATTAGGTGGTTGATAACACCATTGATTCTGGTGCTGTAACCGGGGTAGGGACCACCCTGGAACCAAACCGGTCAGGAAACACAAAAGCCAGAGCCTCAAGCCACAGTGTGTCGTTAGAAACACCTTCCAACCCAGGGTGCTCCTCCCTCTCTCTCTTCGTTTCCTTCTCCCTCCCTATTTGTGAATGGGGCATTGAACCAGGCCGACCAACGGTTCACTCAGGGTTCACCTGTTGTTGGTCAAGCAGTGAAGTCCATTCCTGACATCTTATTGTTATTGGGTTGTTTCTTTCTGTCTGGTGTGCAGAGTGAAACGAGAAGCAGAGCTTTGAATGTTTTAAATCTCTCAGCAGAGCATTCATGACCAAACCTATGCACAACATTTCAATTACACACATGTATAATACTTAATATGTTCAGCTAAAGATTGTTTCCTATTACATTTTTTACTTAAATAATATATAAGTACAGATTTTTATTAACTTATAGATGGTATGTGACCTGATCAATAACCCATGCTAGTACCTCGCTACCTAGTTAGACCCACGCCTTAGCTTTGCCCTCATTAGCGGTGTGGTTCACTAGGGCAGAAAGCAATTGTTTCCTCTGTTGGTCTGAACCCTCTGGCCCAGGGCCGCACCCGCGAGGGAGCCTGGGAGGGGCACTTGCCTCCCAGAAATGTATTGACCACTCCTACTAACTATTGGTTTATCAATCAAACAAGCTTACTTTGTGATGTATACATTCTTTGGACAGGCCTCTGACGGATGGGCAGTATTAGCTTAGCTTGTCCTAGCTTAGCTTTCCCTAGCTCGCTAACGACCACATTCCGGTCCCAAACCTTAGCATGGCTGCATCAGCTCTTTAGAGCTCACGAGTGGTAGGTTGAGAGTTGAAGGTGCACATCTTGTGCACACCTGAGATGTAAGTGGTGAGGATTGGATATTTGTATTATAAAACCACTGTTTAACCTCATTACTAATGACTCGAAAAGGCCCGCCTGTTATGTTTAGCCCCATCACTAATGCCAGCTTGTTATTTTTTGATCGTTTTCTTTACTTCAGTCTTGTTATAGGAATGTGACTAGCTAGCGAACACGTTTCTTGTTTTGTACATTAGCATTTTATTTTTTCTGGTTTGCCCAGAGATTTTATTGCGTGTACTTAATCACCGTCATGGTTACAGTGGGCGGGGCATCAGCACCAGTTAGCCTGACGACCGGCCCGGGTATCAGATTATGCTAGCTGACTTGTGATCCATGCCACTGTAAATAAATCACATTTTTATTGAATGGAAGAGCCTTTGTTTTCATGTCCGTAAAGATAAACAGGGAGAGGGGTGTTGGTGTTTACCTTGTTGTTTGTCTATTTCCACATTGTTTCAACCCAATCAATTCCTAATTAAGTGATAAGTAGTAGTTCAGTAAGTGATCAGTAGTAGTTCCCTTCGTGATTAGTCGTAGTTCCCCCACGTGATTACTAGAACTTCAGTAGGTGAGTAGTGGAAGTTCAGTGATTAGAAGTAAATCTGTATACATAGGGCCTTGTTTAGAACTTCCAACCCTTCTCAATAATTTGTACGATTAAAAAAATATCATCACATATTTACATCTTATATTCAGAAATCTCATGCGACCCTTCCTCAGGTCAGACAAGGGTCTTCCACCCCTCAGTGTGACCTGCATGGAGGTTATCATAGGGGGCATCGCCTTATTGAATACTCTTCACGTTGTGTGTGCTTTTGTTCAGATCAACTTGACCTTATTTACAAAGATTGTAATTGATTTCCCATATTTAGAGAAGAATCTGAGCATAGGACGCAAGAATGAGGAGTGAAAACCAGCATATGGAGGGGGGAGATGAATACACGAGGGAGACACCCGTATGAATAACGAGGAGATGAGCAGCAGGGTGGAGAGACTAGGACGGGTGCAGCCAGCCTACATGAGGCCTACATGTTCCTACACGACGATCATCTGACAGAAAGACACTATCTGTCAGTTTGACCAACGAAACGAATGAAAACAGGGCCGGTGGAGGAGAGCGACATGGACCAATGGGAGCAGGCTCTTCCGCTAAGCCCCGCCCAGAGGAGTTAAAGCTCCGACCCTCCGCGGCGGCCGGACGGTCACTGCGGGGATTTGAGACCCTCCAGCCGGCTACAGGATAAACAACACCCCGGTGTTCCGTGTGTCCGCTGCGGAGGACACGACGCGGTAGCTGTGTTGCTGTCGGATGCTCTCATCCCATCGAGATAGAAAAGACGAAGCGTCTCACATCAATGCAAGGTTTGTGAATCTCCTATATCAGTGATTCCGTTATTTTTCGTGTGCGGAGTTGGCTAGGCGTGCTAGCCGGGGAGGCTGCTAGCACCAAGGCTAGCTCCGCGGCTAGCACCCCGGCTAGCTCCGCGGCTAACAGCCCGGCTAGCTGGGGGCTGTCAACACGGTGTGGACCAGCGGCACTGCGGCACTTCACCACCGCAGGCTCCCGGCTGGCGCTCCACGTCTCAAGGCTCAGACTGTATCAATGTTCCACGTCTGTTCATTATGTGAAGTCTTTCAGGACATTTAGAACATTAAGTACTGATGGATGTGGCGGTCCAGCCACAAGGCTCGGTGCTTTGTGCCCTTGACACGGGGAGCGCATCCTCTCATCGTAGTCCAATGACCTCTTGGTTGTGTTGTGTTGTGTTGACGATGCAGGGCCGCCGGGACGAGGTGGTTTCTCCTCCCAGTGGGACCGACGGGGCCGTCATCTCTGCCCTGAAGAACGCCTGCTGGTCAGCCGTGAGATCAGATGGTGTCGGCAGAACACGAGTGTGGCCCAGAAGATAAAACAAACCGCATGTTGTTACTCCATCTCACCCAGATAAAGAAACGTCCTCAGACGGCTTCACTGAGAACATAGATGAGGTTCCAACCGGACTCGGGAGCGGTTTGATTGTTAATTGAATCGTGAAGTTTTGGGTCGAGAAACGCGACGGTTTAATCGTGTAGTAATTTGTTGGAAAAAACGTGGAAATGAAAGTCGTGTCGGGACAGGATGACGGGGAGGAGATGGAGGAGCAGGCGGCAAACTCCAACCGGACCTCCCTGACGGAGGTGGCGCCCCTAGAGGAGACCCTGCTGTGCGGGTTGGTCCAGGTCAGCACGGAGCAGGATGGTGCCACCGCACCCCCTCTGCCCCCCTCCCAGCACGAGACCCCTGCTGACCCGGACCCCCCGTCCGCCAGGACTGGCTCCTCCGCCCCCCCAGCCCCGCCCACTCCACGGTGGGGGGGCGCGTTGCAGCGGGCGGGGCTGGGGGCGGCGCTGGCCAACCGGCTGGCTTGGCTCCGCCTCCCCCTGCGCGGGCGCGTGGCGGCCATGCTGGAGGACTCGCGCTGCTTCCTGTTCTGCATGAGCTACCTGACGTTCATCCAGTCTCTGATGGTGTCGGGCTACCTGAGCAGCGTCATCACCACCATCGAGAAGCGCTACAGCCTCAGGAGCTCTGAGTCGGGGCTGCTGGTCAGCTGCTTCGACATCGGCAGCCTGCTGGTCGTCGTCTTCATCTCCTACTTCGGGGGGCGGGGCCAGAGGCCTCGCTGGCTGGCGGTGGGAGGCGTCTTCATCGCAGTGGGCGCCGCCCTCTTCTCCCTGCCCCACTTCATCTCGCCTGCCTATCAGATCCAGGCGGTGAACTCGTCGCTGGGAAACGAGGGGCTGTGCTCAGTCAACAACGCCAGCGGGCGGGGCCGCACCGACGCGTCCTCCTGCCCCCGCGACCAGGAGGGCAACGAGCACAACCTGTATGTGGGACTGTTCATCGTGGCCCAGATCCTGGTCGGCATGGGGTCCACGCCCATCTACGACCAGGAGGGCATACGAGCACAACCCTGTATGTGGGACTGTTCATCGTGGCCCAGATCCTGGTCGGCATGGGGTCCACGCCCATCTACACCCTGGGGCCCACCTACCTGGACGACAACTGCAAGAAGGAAAACGCCTCGCTCTACCTCGGTGAGACCCTCTGTTCTGCACCACGAGGGGGGGGGGGGGGGGTTACCTGCAGTGGGGTGGGGTTACCTGTAGGGGGAGGGGTGACCTTGTGGACTACCTGAAGGATTACCTGTTGGTGTACCTGTTGGGGAGGAGTCACCTGGGGGTCAACCTGTAGGGGGAGGGGTTACCTGGTGGTCAACCTGTAAGGGGCGGGGTTACCTGGGGTTTACCTGTAGGGGGTGGGGTTACCTGGTGGTCAACCTGTAAGGGGCGGGGTTACCTGGGGTTTACCTGTAGGGGGTGGGGTTACCTGGTGGTCAACCTGTAGGGGGTGGGGTTACCTGGTGGTCAACCTGTAGGGGGTGGGGTTACCTGGTGGTTTACCTGTTGGGGGAGGGGTTACCTGGTGGTTTACCTGTTGGGGGAGGGACTCCAGGGCAGCGATCAGGATGGTCTTGAAACTTTGATCTATACTCTTTAGACTCATCTTTGCGCCGTTGTTATTCCTGTGTTTTCTTAAGAACAGATATAGTCACGAAAATAAAAAGGGGGTGCCAACAGATTCATGTCTAGATAACTAACCCCCGCCTACCTGCTGCTTACTGACGGTAAAAGCATCTACCGGATAACTAAATGGTCCAATAGCTCCCATCGCTGTTCTTAAATGAGGAGCAGTCAGTTTTAAAACTGACTTATTTTAAGCATATTAAACCTTTCAGACTGGGAGCTATTCACTAATCCCACCAACTAAACAAAGCGTTCCCATTGGGATTAGGTCTCTGTAGGCATCTCGTTGGGCCTCAAACCAGCATCCTGCTCGTTGCTCCCTGGTAGAGCAGCTGTAGGAGAGGAGGTGGGTGGTGGTGTCTGACGGTCGCTGAGGCCTCAGACTGATCAGACGTGGAGCGAGGGCTGGAGGCAACAACAACCACAGCAGGGGAGGTGGATGGGAGGACAGTCCGGAGCCTCTCAGGCTGACCACTATCACACCTTCAGAGGTGTTTGTTGTCCTGAGCTTTAACTGAGCGATCATCTGTGCATGATCCAGGTTGATCCCAGCAGGATCAGGGTGGGGCAGATTTGGGTGCAGATCAGGGTGTTGTAGATAAGGGTGGTGTAGATTCGGGTGGGGCAGATTAGGGTGCATATCAGGGTGTTCTAGATTAGGGTGGTGTAGATCAGCGTGGGGCAGATCAGGGTGCAGATCAGGGTGGGGCAGATCAGTGGGTCCCTCGCCGTGGTTCTGTTACCCCGCTGACCCGGTCCTGGTCCGTAATCTGGTCCAGGTCTCCAGACCTCCCCCGGTCTATCTGGGATACAGACTTCAGCTCGGCATTCCTGCCAGCGCTCACCCGATTGGCCCTCCTGTGTTCTGGGTCGGGGGCAATGCAGTACACTCTGTGTTCTGCTGTGGATCAGGGGTCAGTCGTAACACCCGGCCACAAAGGCCGGCTTCACCCCGAGCCAAAGTCCATCTGACCCATGAGCAGGACGCTGCTGGAGACTAGTGTCGTAGGCCGGTAGGACAGAACCCTATGCCCCGTTGTACTGGTAGGACTTGTTGTATTATAGTGTAGCTGAGGTGGTACTGGTAGTATTATGGTTTAGCTGAGGTGGTACTGGTAGTATTATGGTGTAGTTGAGGTACTGGGAGTACTATGGTGTAGTTTAGGTACTGGTAGGGCTGGGCACTTAATCGAATTTCAATCCCGATTTCGATTGTACAAAACTAATCACAAAACTAATATAATCGAGTTTTCTGTTATTTCTTATACTTTTTTAAAATGTTTTATAGAAAGTGGTTACATATCCGTAGATTATTTTAGATTTGAGCATTTTCTTTTTGACCATTTTGTGTATTTTTTTTAAGGCAAAATTTGAAAAAAAAAAAGTTCTCAGTTACTAAGAGTTTTTGGGAGGGACGTGCTGAATAAATACATAATGTTTTCAACTCAAAAATAATCGTTTGAATAATCATGATTTCAAATATTGACAAAAATAATCGTGTTTATGATTTTTTGCCATAATCTAGCAGCCCTAGGTACTGGTAGTATTAAGGTGTAGTTTAGGAGCTACTGGTGGTATTATGCTGTATTTGAGGAGGTGCTGGTAGTATTATGGTGTAGTTGAGGTGGTACTGGTAGTATTATGGTCTGGATTTAGGGCAAACAGATGGTCGTCGTGTTGCATAGAGAAAAGCCTGATTCAGCAGGTTGCCATGGCGATGCTGACATCCCATAGCACTTCATTGTGTCATCCATGCCCTCTGTCTGCCTGTCTGCCTGTCTGCACTCTTTTGTGGGACATGAACATATGACCTACATAGGATGTGATCCATCCACTGGGGGTCCTGGTCCCATCACGGACCCCTGGGCCGCCAGAGCCTCACAGGCTCACACCCAGGCTAAAGGAGTACTGTACTGTAGTACTACTGTACTGTAGTAATACTGTACTCTGCTCTAGTACTCACACACGCTGAGGGAGTACTGTACTGTACTGTAGTACTACTGTACTGTAGTAATACTCTACTCTAGTACTCACCCACGCTACTCACCCACGCTGAGGGAGTACTGTACTGTAGTACTTCTGTACTGTTCTGTAGTGATACTGTACTGTACCCTAGTACTCACACACGCTGAGGGAATACTGTACTGTTGTACTGTAGTACTACTGTACTGTAGTAATATTCTACTCTACTCTAGTACTCACCCACGCTGAGGGAGTACTGTACTGTAGTACTTCTGTACTGTACTGTAGTAATACTGTACTGTACCCTAGTACTCGCACACGCTGAGGGCACGCCTCACCCTGGGGGAATACTGTACTGTTGTACTGTAGTACTACTGTACTGTAGTACTACTCTACTGTACTGTAGTACTACTGTACTGTAGTACTACTGTACTGTAGTACTTACTGTACTGTAGTACTACTGTACTGTAGTACTACTGTACTGTAGTACTACTGTACTGTAGTTCTACTACTATACTGTAGTACCTCTGCTATACTGTATTACATTTACCACTACTACACTAGTACTGTACTGTAGTACCACTGTGTGTGTGTGTGTGTGTGTGTGTGTGTGTGTGTGTGTGTGTGTGTGTGTGTGTGTGTGTGTGTGTGTGTGTGTGTGTGTGTGTGTGTGTGTGTGTGTGTGTGTGTGTGTGTGTGTGTGTGTGTGTATTCTGGGGTGTTGTTGTGTTTGCATAGATGGATAGAGATATGAAGGGGTCTTGGGCTGTATGTTGTGTTAAAGTTGTATGTATGTTGTTTTGTGCCCCCCAGCCATCATGTACGTGATGGGGGCTCTGGGCCCGGCGGCCGGCTACCTGCTGGGGGGGGTCCTGATCGGCTTCTACGTGGACCCCAACACCGAGCTCACCATCGACCAGAGCGACCCCCACTTCATAGGCAACTGGTGGGTGGGTGGATGTGTGAGAGGCACACACAGTGTGTGTAAGAGAGACACACACCTGTGTGTGTGTGTGTGTGTGTGTGTGTGTGTGTGTGTGTGTGTGTGTGTGTGTGTGCGCGTGGTGTGTGCGCGTCACACACTGTGTGTGTGTGCTGACGCCGCCTCCCCTTCCCTCCAGGTGGAGTGGCTTCCTGCTGTGCTCCGTGGCCATGCTGCTGGTCATCTTCCCCATGTTCAGCTTCCCAAAGAAGCTGCCCCCCCGCCACAAGAAGAAGAGGAAGAGGGTGAAGGTGAGTCTGGACGAGCTGTCGGGGGAGGAGGAGGTCCTGAAGAAGAGTCCGCCCGTCTCCTCCGCCATGGGCTTCGGCCGCGACATCAAAGGTAGGCCAGGGTTCACTCGTGATGTCATCCTCTCACTCGTGATGTCATCCTCTCACTCGTGATGTCATCCTCTCACCCCTGATGTCATCCTCTCACCCCTGATGTCATCCTCTCACCCCTGATGTCATCCTCTCACCCCTGATGTCATCCTCTCACTCGTGATGTCATGTTTCACTTGTGATGTCATCCTTACACTGATGATGTCATCGTTTCCCATGTTGATGTGAGTCAGCCTGCAGCCTGTCCGTGTGTCCGTCTGGTTGATAACGGTCGCCCCTCCTCACCCCTCAGACCTGCCGAAGGCTGCCATCCGCATCCTGAGTAACGTCACCTTCCTCTTCGTCAGCCTGTCCTACACGGCGGAGAGCGCCATCGTCACCGCCTTCATCACCTTCATCCCCAAGTTCATCGAGTCGCAGTTCGGCATCCCAGCGTCCAGCGCCAGCATCTACACCGGTGAGCACTGTTCCGCTTGTACCAGTGCTGCTGGTGCCTGGAGCGCTGGTGCCTGGAGCGCTGGTGCCTGGAGCGCTGGTGCCTGGAGCGCTGGTGCCTGGAGCGCTGGTGCCTGGAGCGCTGGTGCCTGGAGCGCTGGTACCTGGAGCGCTGGTACCGCTGCTACGTGGAGCGCGATTATCTTTACTGCTAGCCTCATCTATACGGCTATTAGCTATACTGCTAGCATCATCTATATGGGTGTTAGCTGTACAGCTAGCATCATCTATATGGCTATTATTTATACTGCTAGCATCATCTATAACGCTATTGACTTACTGCTAGCATCACCTATAGCGCTATTAGCTATACTGCTAGCATCATGTATACTGCTGATATCTCTAACTGGTGAGGTGAGTGCTAACACGGTGCTGTCCCCAGGGGTGATCATCGTGCCCAGCGCGGGCGTGGGCATCGTGCTAGGCGGCTACATCATCAAGAAGCTGAAGCTGGGCGCCCGCGAGTCGGCTAAGCTGGCCATGATCTGCAGCGGCGTGTCACTACTCTGCTTCTCCACGCTCTTCATCGTTGGCTGTGAGAGCATCAACCTGGGGGGCATCAACATCCCCTACACCACCGGGTGAGCAGCCCGACACCACCCAAACACCCACTTCCACCCCTACACCACCTGGTGAGCACACCTACACCCACACCTCTAGACTACCGGCTGAGCACACCTACACCACCCACACCCCTACACCACCTACGGGTGAGCAGGCCTACACCACCCACAAAGCTACACCTACACCCACATCTCTACACCACTGGGTGAGCAGGCTTACACCACCCACACAGCTACACCTACTCTCACAACAAAACGCCACCGGGTAGGAGGTCACACATACACACCTTCACCAGGACACCACCCACACACCACCCACACCAACGGGTTGAGCACACCTCCACCACCCACCTCAACCCATACCCCGACATCAACAACACCGTACCTCCACCCACACCACTGGTTAGTGAGGTACACAGGACACACACCCTCCTCTCTAACCCCCCTAACACCTACCCGTCTCACCCCCTACCCGTCTCACCCCCTACCCGTCTCACCCCTGACCCGCCTCACCACCCTACCTATCTCCCTGCAGGCCCACCATGGCTATGGCACAGAGGAACCTGACCGGGGGCTGCAACGTGAACTGCGGCTGTAAGATCCATGAATACGCCCCTGTCTGCGGCTCGGACGGCATCACCTACTTCAACCCCTGCCTGGCCGGTTGCAGCGCCGTGGCCAATGACAGCACAGGGGTAAGGTCATATTCTAACATATCTTAACAGTGTAACATGTATACGTGACGCTCCTTAACAGGTATAACATGTATTAACATGTTCTTCACAGTATAACGTGTATTAACGTGTTCTTAACAGGTATAACATGTATTAACGTGTTCTTCACAGTAAAACGTGTATTAACATGTTCTTCACAGTATAACGTGTATTAACGTGTTCTTCACAGTTTAACGTGTATTAAGGTGTTCTTCACAGTATAACGTGTATTAACGTGTTCTTCACAGTATAACGTGTATTAACGTGTTCTTAACAGGTATAACATGTATTAACATGTTCTTCACAGTATAACGTGTATTAACGTGTTCTTAACAGGTATAACATGTATTAACATGTTCTTCACAGTATAACGTGTATTAACGTGTTCTTAACAGGTATAACATGTATTAACATGTTCTTCACAGTATAACGTGTATTAACGTGTTCTTCACAGTATAACGTGTATTAACGTGTTCTTAACAGGTATAACATGTATTAACGTGTTCTTAACAGGTATAACATGTATTAACATGTTCTTCACAGTATAACGTGTATTAACATGTTCTTAACAGGTATAACATGTATTAACGTGTTCTTCACAGTATAACGTGTTAACGTGTTCTTCACAGTATAACGTGTATTAACGTGTTCTTAACAGGTATAACATGTATTAACATGTTCTTCACAGTATAACGTGTATTAAGGTGTTCTTCACAGTATAACGTGTATTAACGATGTTCTTCACAGTATAACGTGTATTAAGGTGTTCTTCACAGTATAGCGTGTATTAACATGTTCTTCACAGTATAACGTGTATTAAGGTGTTCTTCACAGTATAACGTGTATTAAGGTGTTCTTCGCAGTATAACGTGTAGGGCTGCAATTAACGATTATTTTAATAATCGATTAATCGGTCGATTATTTTTCAGATTAATCGATGAATCGGATAAAAAAAAAAGGAACATTTGTAATTGCCGCATCTTTATTCAAAAAGTGAACATTACTTCAAATTCACAGGGCAGACTGAAGTGTAAAAACACCAGGTTATTGCTCCAACGTCCCGGAACTATTAAAAGTAATATTAAATGATCAAAAAAATGAAAAAACATAACTGGGATAGCACAAAAAAAACATACAATGTATGATATACATTTATATATATATATACAGTATACAAAGGACGTCCACGGTTAACCGGTCAACCGATAAGATCTTTAACCGGTAAATACTAACTGTTAAAAATAAATTAAATCATCTTAATTTCTCTCAGATGACAGGAGATCGTTAATTTTTATTGATATTGTTACCATTTTCGAGACTCCTTGAAAAATAATTTGTATTATTGCTTTAATTGCTGATAAGATAATCAGATCAGTTCAAGATAGGACCTTAAACGGGTCATAATTCAATCTTTACCATCTACCTTAATTTTCTGACTATAAGCCGCGCCTTGTTTCCCATTTTTTATTTCTTGTATAACGGTGGGGCTAATCTATGGACTTTTACAGCTAAAGGCCAATAGGGGACCTCCTAGTCTATGGATTTTACAGGTTACAGTCCACCAACTTTAACTCCATGGGCTCTATGACCGGTCCGCGCCTTCCACCTTTAAGCGGCGGGCTCCAGTGCGGCTTATATATGTACACATCATTCAATTTAGCTGCTGTGGCTTATACTCTGGTGCGCCTTATAGTGCGGAAAATACGGTATTTTATATTGCTGGGATTTTTTTTTTTTTTGTGTTGCATTTGAACACATCAATCATATTCCTGAGCCCATCTGAACACATCACATTTGACACTGTTTCAGACTTTTTTTTAAGCCAACTGGCTCTATATCCTGCCGATTTTAACATGGATTTAAAAACTGGATTACTATTTTTAACTGACGGGACTTTCTACACCGTCCGGTTGTGTGATTACTACCGCTGCTTTGAATGACTGTTCATGCATGCGGTGCCGACTCCGAGCCCGTCTGCACGCCGTCTGCAGGAGCTGACAGAGTTTTCGGTTGGACTAGACGGATACTGAGTTGAAGGAGTTTTTTTAACTCAAAGACAGTGAAGGTACAACCCTTTCATATAGGCCTACAGTCCAGTGTTAAGATATGACAAAAATACAAGCTGTGGTCGCTCACACTAGAGCTCGCTGTGGGCGTGCATGAACCATAAACCAACCTGTCGGCGGCTGGCTGTAAACAGTGCCGCACCTACGAGTGACGAATTAATCGCGTGACTCAACGAATCGATGACCAAATTCGTTGCCTTTTAGTAACGCTTTAAGTAATCGATTTTTATCAACCGGGTCTCCGCCCACGGGACCCGGCCGGGCCCAGCCCGAAGGAGCGACGTGGGCCCGCCTTCCCCCCTCCTTGAACCGCCACCTTACCGTGGTGGAGGGGTTTGAGCACCCGAATGATCCTGGGAGCTATGTTGTCCGGGGCATAATGCCCCTGGTAGGGTCTCCCAAGGCAAACAGGTCCTAGGTGACGGGTCAGACTAAGAGCGGTTCCAAAACCCCTCATGAGAAAAAAAATTCTACCAAGGACGTGCACGTCGCCCGGATCGGCTTCACCGGGGCCCCACCCTGGAGCCAGGCCTGGGGTTGGGGCTCACAGGCGAGCGCCTGGTGGCCGGGTCCGCCCACGGGACCCGGCCGGGCCCGGCCCGAAGGAGCGACGTGGGCCCGCCTTCCAGTAGGCCCACCACCCGCAGGAAGGACCATGAGGGGTCGGTGCCGTGTATTTTGGGTGGCAGCCGTGGGCGGGGGCCCCGGCGACCCAAACCCCGGACAACGACTCTGGCTTTAGGGACATGGAATGTCACCTCGCTGGGGGGGAAAGAGCCTGAGCTCGTGCGGGAGGCTGAGAGGTATCGACTAGAGATAGTCGGGCTCACCTCCACGCACAGCCTGGGCTCTGGAACCCAACTCCTTGAGAGAGGCTGGACTCTCTTCCACTCTGGAGTTGCTCACGGTGAGAGGCGGCGAGCTGGTGTGGGCTTGCTCATAGCCCCCCAGCTCAGCCGTCATGTGTTGGAGTTCTCCCCACTGAACGAGAGGGTCGTTTCCCTGTGCCTTCGGGTCGGGGATAGGTCTCTCACTGTTGCCTCGGCCTACGGGCCGAACGGCAGTGCAGAGTACCCGGCCTTCCTGGAGGCCCTGGGAGGGGTGCTGGAAAGTGCTCCAACCGGGGACTCCCACGTGGGCAGCGACAGTGTTACCTGGAGAGGTGTGATTGGGAGGAACGGCCTCCCCGATCTGAACCCGAGCGGTGTTTTGTTATTGGACTTCTGTGCTAGCCACAGTTTGTCCATAACGAACACCATGTTCAGGCATAAGGGTGTCCATCAGTGCACGTGGCACCAGGACACCCTAGGCCAGAGGTCAATGATCGACTTTGTAGTCGTGTCATCTGATCTCCGGCTGTATGTCTTGGACATTTGGGTGAAGAGAGGGGCTGAGCTGTCAACTGATCACCAACTGGTGGTGAGTTGGATCCGCTGGCAGGGGCGGAAGCTGGTCAGACTTGGCAGACCCAAGCGTATCGTGAGGGTCTGCTGGGAACGTCTGGCAGAATCCCCTGTCAGGGAGGTCTTCAACTCCCACCTCCGGGAGAGCTTTGACCAGATTCCGAGGGAAGCCGGAGACATTGAGTCTGAATGGACCATTGTTGACGCGGCCGTCCGGAGCTGTGGCCGTAAGGTCTCCGGCGCTTGTCGCGGCGGTAACCCCCGAACCCGGTGGTGGACCCCGGAAGTAAGGGATGCTGTCAAGCTGAAGAAGGAGTCTTACCGAGCCTGG
The DNA here is from genome assembly GCA_900291075.1 of Melanogrammus aeglefinus. Taxonomy (NCBI): domain Eukaryota; kingdom Metazoa; phylum Chordata; class Actinopteri; order Gadiformes; family Gadidae; genus Melanogrammus; species Melanogrammus aeglefinus. Next base: position 426,392 of record OLKM01000022.1, read on the forward strand.
CTAGCTCGGGGGACTCCCGAGGCAGCTGACCGGTACCGGCAGGCCAAGCGGACGGCAGCCCGGGCGGTCACGGAAGCAGTTCGGGGAGGCCATGGAGGAGGACTACCGGTCGGCCTCAAGGAAATTCTGGCAAACCATCCGACGCCTCAGGAGGGGGAAGCAGTGCTCCGCCAACACTGTTTACAGTGGAGGAGGGGAGCTGTTGACCTCGACTGGGGATATCGTCGGACGGTGGAAGGAATACTTCGAGGATCTCCTCAATCCCACTGCCACGCCTTCCGTCGAGGACGCAGAGGCGGATTCGAGGTGTCTTCAATCCGCCTTCCGTCGAGGAGGCAGAGGCCTGAGGATTCAGAGGTTGATTCATTCATCACCCAAGCTGAAGTCACTGAGGTAGTCCGGAAGCTCCTCAGTGGCAAGGCACCGGGGGTGGATGAGATCCGCCCTGAGTACCTCAAGTCTCTGGATGTTGCAGGGCTGTCGTGGCTGACACGCATCTGCAGCATCTCGTGGCAGTCGGGGACAGTGCCTCTGGACTGGCAGACCGGGGTGGTGGTCCCTCTCTTCAAAAAGGGGGACCGGAGGGTGTGTTCCAACTACCGGGGATCACACTACTCAGCCTCCCGGGGAAAGTCTATTCCAGGGTGCTGGAGAGGAGAATTCGGCCGATAGTCGAACCTCGGATTCAGGAGGAACAATGCGGTTTTCGTCCTGGCCGTGGAACACTGGACCAGCTCTACACCCTCCGCAGGGTGCTCGAGGGTGCATGGGAGTTTGCCCAACCAGTCCACATGTGTTTTGTGGACTTGGAGAAGGCCTTCGACCGTGTCCCACGTGGCATCCTGTGGGAGGTGCTCCGAGAGTATGGGGTCGGAGGCCCTCTGCTGAGGGCTGTACGGTCCCTGTATGACCGGAGCAGGAGCTTGGTTCGCATTGCCGGCAGTAAGTCAGACCTGTTCCCGGTGCGTGTTGGACTCCGGCAGGTCTGCCCTTTGTCACCGGTTCTGTTCATTATTTTTATGGACAGAATTTCTAGGCGCAGCCAAGTGCTGGAGGGGGTACGGTTCGGGAGCCACTTGATTTCATCTCTGCTTTTTGCAGATGATGTGGTCTTGTTGGCTCCCTCGAGCCAGGACCTTCAGCATGCACTGGGGCGGTTTGCAGCCGAGTGTGAAGCAGCTGGGATGAGAATCAGCACCTCTAATTCCGAGGCCATGGTTCTCGACTGGAAAAAGGTGGCTTGCACCCTCCAGGTCGGGGGAGAGTTCCTGCCTCAGGTGGAGGAGTTTAAGTATCTCGGGGTCTTGTTCACGAGTGAGGGGAGAACGGAGCGCGAGATCGACAGGCGGATCGGTGCGGCGGCCGCAGTAATGTGGTCATTGTATCGGTCCGTCGTGGTGAAGAAGGAGCTGAGCCGAAAGGCAAAGCTCTCGATTTACCGGTCGATCTACGTTCCCACCCTCACCTATGGTCATGAACTCTGGGTCATGACCGAAAAGAACGGGATCCCGGATACAAGCGGCCGAAATGAGTTTCCTCCGCAGGGTGGCGGGGCGCTCCCTTAGAGATGGGGTGAGGAGCTCTGTCACCCGGGAGGAGCTCGGAGTAGAGCCGCTGCTCCTCCACATCGAGAGGAGCCAGCCTGAGGTGGCTGCGGCACCTGTTATAGGATGCCCCCCTGGACGCCTCCCTCGTGAGGTGTTCCGGGCATGTCCCACCGGGAGGAGGCCCGAGGAAAGACCCAGGAACACGCTGGAGTGACTACGTCACTCGGCTGGCCTGGGAACGCCTTGGGGTCCCCCCGGAAGAGCCGGAGGAAGTGTCCGGGGAGAGGGAAGTCTGGGGATCCCTGCTCCGACTGATGCCCCCGCGACCCGACTCGTATAAAGCGGATGATAATGGATGGATGGATGGATGGATGGATGGATTTTTATCAATTCGTTGTTGCAGCCCTAATAACGTGTATTAACGTGTTCTTCACAGTATAACGTGTATTAACGTGTTCTTCACAGTATAACGTGTATTAACGTGTTCTTCACAGTATAACGTGCATTAAAGTGTTCCTCACAGTATAACGTGTATCAAAGTGTTCCTCACAGTATAACGTGCATTATTGTGTTCTTCGTGTGTATGACATCGTCCTCCCCCAGATCCGGAATTACTCAGACTGTGCGTGCGTTCAGAGCCGCCAGGTTATCACGCCTTCGACCCACGGGCAAGGCACCAACCAGCTGCAGCTGGTCATCGTCAAGACCTACCTCAACGAGAATGGCTTCGCGCTCGCCGGGAAGTGTGAGCGCGCCTGCAGCACCCTCATCCCCTTCCTCATCTTCCTCTTCATCGTCACGCTCATCACGGCCTGCGCCCAGCCCTCCGCCATCATCGTCACGCTCAGGTGAGGACGCACTGCTCACTGGACCGGCTCACTGGACCGGCTCCCAGCTGGACCGGCCACATGTCACGCTCAGGTGAGGACGCACTGCTCACTGGACCGGCTCACTGGACCGGCTCACTGGACCGGCTCATTGAATCGGCTCATTGAATGAGCTCATTGAATGAGCTCACGTGAATGGTAGTTTTGTGTTAATTGTGTGTGTGTGCGTGTGTGTGTGCATGTGCAGGTCGGTGGCGGAGCAGGAGAGACCGTTCGCTCTGGGGATGCAGTTTGTTCTGCTACGGACCCTCGGTAAGACCAGACCCACGGGGGGGGGGGAGATGATCAGGGTCCTGTTAACCAGTTTACCTAACCAGTGTAACTAGTCTAGAAGACCATTAGAACCAGTTTGAGTGTGACCCAGTAGAACCAGTGTATGAGTGTGACCCAGTAGAACCAGCGTCTGAGTGTTAACCAGTAGATCCAGTATAACCAGTCTAACCCCCTTTGTCCGCAGCCTACATCCCCACCCCCATCTACTTCGGCGCCGTCATCGACACCACGTGCATGCTGTGGCAGCAGGACTGCGGCGTGCACGGCTCCTGCTGGGAGTACGACGTGACCTCGCTGCGCTTCGTGTACTTCGGCCTGGCCGCCAGCCTCAAGTGTCTGGCCTTCCTGTTCATCGTGCTCACCTGGTACTCCATCAAGTACCGCGAGGAGCGCGTGGAGCGCTGGCTGAAGCGCCATCTGCCCCCCGCCCATGCCGTCGGGGGGGTGTGCCACCCTGGGGGCCTGAAGGGCCACGCCCGCACGCGCTCCTGCCCCGTCAACATGCCGGCCCGCGCCCTGGCCCCGCCCCCGCCCGTCGCCACCCTCAACCGCGGCGTCAGCACCCAGAGTTGCCCCGGCAATGAGCTGAAGGCAGGGCCCCCAGCAGGCCCGCCCGGCGCCGCCCGCTCCCTGGAGGGGGTCTCGGTCCGGGTGTGAGGGGCCCCGCCAAATTCCTGACCGTACGGTCCCCGGGGATTGGCCGACGACAGCTCGGCCCCCCTGCTCTGATTGGTGGCCACACCCCCCCATGTAAGGTGTGCCTTTTAACACACACACACACACACACACACACACACACACACACACACACACACACACACACACACACACACACACACACACACACACACACACACACACACACACACACACACACACACACACACACACACACACACAGGCCTCAGTGTTACCACGAGGCCCCGAAGAATCATGTCAGCATCCAGCTTTTTTATCATCACGGTTAAGATTGGGTGTAGATTTGACTAAGTGGACCCTAAACCAGGCAGTACCTGGTCCAGCTCCCCGGGTGGACTACCGGGACCCGGGTTTGTGGACCTCCGTACCAATGCGGGTTTCGAACTGCCCCTTTGCCAAAGCGCCAACTTTTGGGACTTTGTACCGCAATGGATTCTGGGAAAGGAGGCTAAACGAGAGGACTTCCTGCCAGGGCAACACCTTTCTGCCCCCTTATCATCCACCAATCACAGCCTGCCGCCCGGTTCTTGGCAATGCTCTCATCTGCCCGCGGCTACACCCTGAGGGACCTCCCGCGTTGAGACAGAGCCACGCCGTCACATGACCGCAGCACGGCCTCCACACCCCTCAGACCAGCCCACGGCCCACGGCCTCAGAGATCCCTGTCCGATTATTATTGGATGGATCAGGTCAGTACCTAGAGTAGACTCGCCTGTCCACTAGGGGGTGCTGGACTCTGCAGACTGGACGAGGAAACATGGAGGATATTAAAGAGGGGGTTCTCGCCTGTGTGGTAGGATAGAGCTTGTCCAATTCCCTTCGTTTTATCGGAATTTCTCCCTTGCTGGTAAAAACTTTTTGTAAAAACGTTAAAGAAACTGACCGGTTCGAGAAATAAATGAGCTCCCCCGCTCCGGGCATTGGGGTGACTGATTCCTCCTGGGAGGTAATCTCTGTATAAAGGCAATATTGGTGTGCTCTGGCGCCGCCTGCTGGTGGGTTTGTTACAACATGTAAATAAGGGCAGGTCATCCTGTGTCATGACGCATCCATCTTGATCCAAACATCAGAGGCCCGTGGAGACAGGGAGGCCTCATTCATTCAGGTGATTAGTTCTGTAGAAATGTTGTGAACCTGAACAAACCGTTTTAGACGCGATTTAAAGTGTGCTTATTTTGCAAGCCAGTTTTTTCAAAGTACACGAATGAGATGGATTTCACCTTGCTCCCAGACGTGTTGGATGAGAAGGTGTGGAGGTTGAAGTGGACGTTTGGAACAGATCATATTCAGGGTGAGACCATGTAATGTAGAAATGTGTTTAGTAGAAGCTCTTGTGTGATTAATTACACTCACTCAATTTACTCTGCTTGAATGTTCACCGTTCAAAATAAACAAACTAAAACTGTTGAGCTACGGAAATTTAAGGAGACATGCTTAAGATTTACTCATCTGTTTAAGATGTCTGTAGCTCATAACATGGCAACAATCCATCAATTCTCGTTAGACCTGACACTAGCGTCCCACACAGCACTAGTTACGCTTACATGGACATGGCTGCCGTGTCTTCATGACTCGTGTGTTGACATGACTCTACCGTGTCTTCATGACTAGTGTGTTGACGTGACTCTACCGTGTCTTCGTGACTCTACCGTGTCTTCGTGACTCTACCGTGTCTTCGTGACTCTACCGTGTCTTCGTGACTCTAGTGTGTTGACATGACTACTGTGTCTTCATGACTCTAGCGTGTTGTCTTCATGACTTTAGTGTGTTGACATGACTCTACCGTGTCTTCGTGACTCTACCGTGTCTTCGTGACTCTACCGTGTCTTCGTGACTCTACCGTGTCTTCGTGACTCTACCGTGTCTTCGTGACTCTACCGTGTCTTCGTGACTCTACCGTGTCTTTGTGACTCTACCGTGTCTTCGTGACTCTAGTGTGTTGACATGACTCTACTGTGTCTTCATGACTCTAGCGTGTTGTCTTCATGACTCTAGTGTGTTGACACGACTAGCGTGTTGTCTTCATGACTCTAGTGTGTTGACACGACTAGCGTGTTGTCTTCATGACTTTAGCGTGTTGACGTAGAAGTAAGTGACCGGTAGACAAATAGAGTTAGAAGGGCAGATCGTACACATGGTCATTTTAAGGAACGGTGTTTATGGTCTATGGTTTCGCAAAATATCTGCCAACCATAATGGTTGAAAATAGTAATTATGGTTTCAATGGCATGGCTAGTGCTGAATAGGACAGTAGTAGAGGAGACATCATCACCTCATCATCATGTGTTCAACTGCAGAGAATAAAGAAAAAACAAGTTCCGCTCTAACTCACGTCACCACCTACTAACCAATAAATACCACCTGCTGAATACACCGGTACAAACTACTGCGCCCACTGGAACAAACTACTGCGCCCACTGGAACAAACTACTGAGCTCACTGGTGCGAATTACGGTCACTTCATCCACGTTTTATTCTTTTGAACCCAGGTTAGTTATTCTAGAGCCACACAGCACACCAGTCAGTCTCGATGACCTGGTTAACAGTGATATATATATATATATATATATATATAATATATATATATATATACTGTGTAACTGATAATGAAACTTGGGCCCAATATTTAGTACACTGTTGTAAATGTGCTTTTAAACGGCTCTGTTCCCCTGCTAACCTGAAGCATTCTTTAACTTTATACACTATTTCCCCCAAACCCGAGTTACCTTTCTGCAGGCGGGACAAGAGGCGGCCAGTTGGTTCGCCTTCCCAGGCCGAATGTAACGTGAAGGCCTCACTTTCACCTCCTATTCTTTTCTTGTTTTAGCGATCAGTGCTCTCAGAAAAACAGGGTTGGGTTTGGAACAAACACATCGAGGGGTTAATGTCGATTATTTGTGGACACACTGTTAACAGCAGCGGCCTCGGAAAATAAATAAAGCAGTGTTACCGATCTGTGTGGTTCCTTTGGTCTCAGTCTGAGCTGATGTCGCGATCCATTTGTATGGTACGCCCACCCGTACGAGTCGTAAGATGTAATTCTCCCAGCTTTCTTGCGGCATTCCACAGAGGAACGCCCCCTTTTGGTCGGTCCCACTCGGGATTCTGAGAGTAGACCGAGTTCAGTGAAGCTGAAAATTTACGTCACGTTCTCGTTAGAGCAAGTCAAACCTACCAGCGTACCATACAAATGGATAGCATCATAAATAACGTAGGACTTGAGTGACGCGAGACTTATTGTGTGTTCCAGGTGCCTTGTACACCACCCGCATGAGATGCTAAGTGGGAAATCTCTTGCAGCATTTCACAGAGCAACTCCCCCTTTTGGTCAGTCCCACTCGGTATTCTGAAAGTAGACCGAGTTTAGTGTAACTGACCGTACGACTCGACAACAAAATTGAATGCTCCCATGAAGAGATGTTTTTTCTTGCTTTTAAATGCTTTTACAGACTTTATTACATTTGCTACCTTAATCCGGTAGCCAATTTATGCATTGTACGTTCTTGCTGTGCGTGCCATACAATTTAAAGTTGTTTGTTTTCGAGCTGGTCGCTTAAGAGGCTAATGTGGCTAACAATAACCATTACTACCAAATTAAAAACCAGGAAAGCTTTAAGCGCTGCAAGCCAGGAAATTACGTCATAAGAGCAACTCGTGCAGGTCGTGTACGATTCATCTGGAACACGCTATCCATTACATTCATTGTACAGTCCCCTACAGCATTAAGCCAATAATCAAACATCTCCTTCACGTCTACAGGAGAGAGAGAGAGAGAGAGAGAGAGAAGAGATATTCTCCAAGGAGCCTTCAGAGGTCGGAGCTATTGTGTGTATTTTGAATGTGTTTAGTAGGCCTATAGTGTAATCATTTTATCGTAGGCCTATGCGTTTATCTGGGAGAGATGGAAGGGAAGGGAGGAGAGGTGTACGGTGGTCGTTCAGAACTTACTGATAATGCCAGCAATGAGGGTCCTATATATTCTTATCTGCGGGGGAGAACTACATGTTAGGGTGCCTTCCCTTCCATGAGACGCTTGAATTTAACCGGCTGGGGAGGCTTCTGGTACTAGCACTAGCTGGTAGAGCCACCAGGGGGCGCCATTGAGCGTTAACAAATTCTTGGTTTTAATCGGACTTGCTGGGAAGCATTTGGGACCTTAAGTATTGCTGCATGGAAATGACGACATGTCTTGTATGCAAAGGCGTTGAGCTGACACTGGTCTACTGTGAAATCATCGTGGAGCCTATATTACAGGACTGGCTGAAGCTAAAGTACAAACAACCAGGAGAGGCTGAGCCAACGCTGTCGACGGCACTACTACATCTCAACCTTTAGACTCACTGCAGATGATCAACACATTTTATTGTCCAATAGCATAATTACAGCATTACAATACTCTGTTAACTGATATGAAAGGTCACAAACTGTATAGTTGCATCATTTAAAATAAGGAGATGCATTTAAGAACATAAAATTACAGATTTTTTGGATTTAATCTTTAGTTGCACTATTAACACAAATTAAGTTGTCAAATGCTAAGTAAATAATAACAATCTTCATCCAATCAAAGATACAATGAATGCCTCATTTGATTTGACTTTATAGTATCCCTTTCAAATATTTCCATTTTCATAATCAAGTCATTAAATGAAATTAGGATCCAAGCTAAGGCAGCATTCTTTAGTGGTATCACAGAAACAAAACCTGAATACATAACTGATAAACCTTCTGTTGATATGTGAATAATATTTAAAGTCCTTCTCAGAAGGAAACCATTCGACCAGAATGGTTTCATATAGTAGAGCTGTGAGCGTTAACATGTGCAGCCATCGTAAAACACAAGAGGAATCCATTGATTTACCGCCCCATTCTCGAGAGACCAGCAGTGACGTGGCACTGACTCGTGTCAGAGACTCATTCATGAGTCAGCTGAAGACACTCCAACCTGCACCAATGACTTTATTATCCCACAGACTAAAAGACAATACACATGTAATAATATGCTGTGTGTATTCAATAACTGACTACTGGACTAAAAAAACCCTCATATGACTGATTCAATATTCACAATTCAGATGATTCAATGGTCACAATTGTTGACACTGGCCCGATTCCCCCAAAAATAGTTATACTGTATTTATAATGCTCTGGCAATCATGTGTTAACCTATAGCTGTAGAGGGCAACAGTGTCATGTGTTAACCTATAGCTGTAGAGCAGGGGTCGGAAACGTACGTTGTTTTTTTTTTCAGCCAGTAGGTGGCGGGCCAGAACATTATCAAAGGCTAGTTCAAGAAATTGATTAATGAAAGTGCATCTGGAACTGCGACGGAGGCCCGTGAGCTGGCTTAAGTCATATGCCTACCAAGCACCACTAGATGACTCTTAAAAGATGTATAAACAAGTGTATGCCCTAATCACGTAAATGTCATGCCTGATGACGTAATAAAATTTGTGATTATTGCATTAAAAAAAAAATCATGATGTAGCCGAGCGGGGGACATCCCGTTGGTATTTGAATGACTTTATTTACTGATCTCGTCCCCCAACAACTCTTAGTCTTAATCCTAAATATGACGATAAAGTGAAAAAGTTGTGCAGTTGTCAGCCTGATTCTCCAGCGGAGTCTGCCAGGTAAAAGTGCCACGCGTAAAGTCGCTCCTCCTTTCCTGTCGGCATATTGGTAGTGTATATGCCGTCTTCCTTTTTCGCTGCAGGGGGAGGGTGGGGGCTGGGGGGCTTGGGTAGAGATGTTACTGCACTGTTTCCACAGAGACAACGCATCGATATCATCATGAGCAGTTCTAAGTGGAGAAAAAGTGACCCGCGAGCTGCTGATCAGAGAAGGTGATGCAGGCGTATTAAATAAAGACGTTGAAAGATGGTGCGATCTACGAGAGAGACGCAGAGGAACTGTCCTTACGAGGCTTTTGTATAAAAAACAAGTGATCAGCAAAATAAAGAATATGTTGGGAGTTTTTGCACTTGTAAATAATCGTGTTTGTAGCCTACATACAGAGTGAACTCATTCTTGCATACCGGGTGTCTTCATTCATAAAAAAATAAAGACATTCGATATGCAAATTATTCTAAAGAGGTCTAGACTCGGTGCGCAGCCGATTCTTCTTCAGTGAACCAAGAAAGCCCGCGCCGTGACGGACGGGGGATTATACCCCCTCGGTTTGACAGGAAACTTGAGATAAGACGGTGAAATCGCCGGGCGTGCCAAACTTCGACCGAACCGGCTTGGCAGTGTAGAAAGGCTTATGCTGGAGAGAGGGCAGTAGTGCGCACCTAAAAAAAGCAGCCAACCAACACAACACAACACAACACACACACACACACACACACACACACACACACACACACACACACACACACACACACACACACACACACACACACACACACACACACACACACACGGCGGGGGCTCATGACTACCCCCACAAACACACACACACACACACACACACACACACACACACACACACACACACACACACACACACACACACACACACACACACACACACACACACACCGACTGCGCACACACACAAACGTCTATATGCCTACTCACTGTTAGAAGAGCTGTAGGCGAAGTAGACTCATCAGATACTTGCGTTAAACAGCAAAGTCTCAGAGCTTGGCGTCTTAAATCTTTTGTGGACTTTTGTCAACAGCTCCTGCCTTTCTCTGCGCGCAGTATGTATCACAGAAAATACGTAATGTTGGGTCACCATGGTTGTTGAAAATAGGCCATATGAGGGGGTTCCGTTTCATTTAATATTGCATAGTTTCCAATAACTCCCGCTCAGCCCCTCGCAGCTTACGCGTGACCGTGACAAGGGTGTCTCTAACCTTCCGGAAGTAGTAGGATTTGATGCATTTAAATTCAAAAACGGTTTTGAAAGAAAAAAATATCACTGTATCGGGCCCTTTGCCTTTAAGCTAACAGATATAGATATTCAATATTCTAAAAAATATATATATTATTATTATAAAAAATTCTATAACTTCTAAAAATTCTGGCGGTCAAGATGTTATGTCTTGGAGCCAGTTATGGCCCGCGGGCCGCCAATTGCCGACCCCTGTTGTAGAGGGTAACACTGTGTTTATAACACTGCATCATGTGTTAAACTATAGCTGTAGAGGGCAACACTGAGTTTATAACACTGCATCATGTGTTAACCTATAGCTGTAGTGGTTAACACTGTGTTTATAACACTGCATCATGTGTTTACCTACAGGTTTCGTAGGTAGCAGAACTCCGCAGTGCCTCCAGTTTTTAGACCAACCAGCCAAAGTGCATCCAGCCAAAGTCCAGCATAGAGGGGCTTTGTGAATGTGGTCTTGACCTTGTGGAGCAGAGTCATGGTGTCAGAGATGCTGTAGAAACAGAGAGTACCGGAGCTGTAGTCCAGGTACACCCCCACTCTGGAGGAACAAGGGCCTGGGATACGAATTGGGATTCCGTCATGTTGAAATTGAACAGCATTTGGCTGAATAATCAAAGCCCAAGATTGGCTGTCTTTTCCAAACCCTCGATGATCCATGATCTGTCCTTGTATCCCACAGTGATAGTGACAAACCCTGTCCACTTCACCTCCCAGTAATGGCGTCCAGTCAGACTCTCTTTACTCCAACAACCCCCTGCTGTCCCGCCTCGTTGTGTTACTCCTCGGTCACCTGGAGTCAGATGTAGGCGAGTTGTGCTTGGGTCGATGCTCATTTCACATGAATATGTTAATAATTGTGCTCTGGTGTGCAGCTGTTCAGAGGGTAAGACTTCCACCGGAGCCTCTGCTAGTGAAAGGTGGGCACTGTTGTCTTTGAGAAATAGCGCCAGATTATCCTTCATTTCTACGAGAGCCACAGTTCTGTTGTTGAAGCGCTGTGTTGTACGGACGTCTCTGGTGGGTCGGGCTGTGGACCTCCTGATGGAACAGTTCCAGGGGTATTTCTGTAGAAAGGTGACGTGACTCTGTGTCTGGGAGAGACGATCCAGGTCGTCTCCACTCCTCTTCATCTGGACCAGCTCCTGCTCCAGGCTCTTCCTCAGGTCCTGGAACCGCTTCAGTCCAGCTTCCTGCTCAGTCCTGGTCTCTGCTGTGACTTCAGACCTTTGTCTCTCAATGGAACGGACAAGGTCAACAAAGATCTCATCAGCACATCTCACTGCTTCATCAGCAGACCAGTTGATGAAGACCATCTCCTGTTGAAGAGCCTCAAGGTCTTGTTCAACCTCCTTCACTCTTGCCTGTATATCTCTCTGATGCCCGCTGAGCTCCTTCTGACGTTCATTTCTTTCAGCCTCGGCTGAAACTGTGTCGTGGGTTCTGTGTTCATCAAGGAAACACAAATGACAGGCTTGTCGATCTTGGCGGCAAAAAATATTCATGAGCTTGTCGTGATGGGGGCAGATGTTGTTCTGAAGGTCTGCTGTTGGTGCCACCAGCTTGTGTCTCTTCAACCCAGCGACTAGATAGTGACTCTGGAGGTGCTCACCACAGTAAGAAACCAGACAGTCCAGACAGGTCTTGATGGCCTTCATCTTCCTCCCCGTACAGACATCACAGCCCACGTCTTCAGGTCCATCATAGCATTGGTCAGGAGGAGCGTCTTGCAGTTGTGGTATCTTGAGATCCTCCATGAAATCGGCTAGAACGGTGTTCTTTACCAAAACTGGTCTTGTTTTGAAGGTCTTTCTGCACTCCGGACAGCTGTAGTCTCCCCTCACAGCCTGTGTGTCCCAGTTTTTTGAGATACAGTCCAAACAGAAGCTGTGGCCACAAGTGAGAGTCCCTGGATTACACAGCAGATCCAGACATATTGAACAGCAGTATTTGTCCCGGTTCAGGAGAGACTTTTGCTGCGCCATTGCACTTCCATCAGCAGCCAAAGATTGAATGTTGACTGACTGTAAGTTTTGACTCCCCTGTAATTCCTGCTCATAAACTTCACTTCCTTATCTGAAACACCCAACTCCCAGCTTGTAAACCAACCCGAGTCTGAGTGTTGTGCAAGTTCACACTCAGACTCATAGCTAGCTCAAAGTTCAGACAGATTAAACAAGACAGATTGAACTATGAACTAGTTCATGTTCATAGTTCACAATTTGGAATTTGAACTAAGTTCACAGTCCCAGAAAACGAAACGTTCTTGTTAATTTCTTATTCTTTTATATTATTTTCCCTTCTCACCCATCTCACCCTTCTCACCCTTCTTACTCAAATTTCTTGTAATGATCGTCATTAAGTCGTGATTATTTCCCCAGACTGGTCGGATGCTTTGCTTCAGTATCTTTTTAGATCCGTTGCCGATATGGCTGACGGTCTGAGTCTTTTCTCAGACCCGGCGGGCACAATTTCAATAAAAACACGTGCTTTTTACCATTCAAATCGGAACTTGTTAGTTCATCAAGTCTTTTAAATATTCATATGCACTATTAGCTTCAGTGTTGGCTACGTTGTTATTGTTTTAAGCAGACATGCTGGCAGCTGGTAAACAGTCTGTGAGCGTCCTTCACTATCACAAGAATGAATGACGCTCACACACACGTTCAGCTGCTAACATCTCCGTTCAAAAGCTGCTAACAGGTTCGTCGTGCCATTAGTGGCTACTGAACGCAGACCTGTTAGTGGCTACTGAACAGACCCATTAGAACTCCTCCTGGAGCCTCTAGCAGAGGACAGGCTGAAGCCTGGAGTACAACAACCAGGAGAGGCTGAGCCAACGCTTAGATCGCACTGCTACATCTCAACATTTAGACTCACTGTGCAGATGATCAACACATTTTATTGTCCAATATCGTAATTAATACAATACTCTGTTAACTGATATGAACGGTCACAAACTGTAAAGTAGCATCATTTTAAAGCATGAGATGAATTTAAGAAAATGAAATTATAGATTTTTAGGATTTAATCTTTATTGGCACTATTTATACAATTTAACTTATCAAATGCTAGGAAAATAATGACATTCTTCATCCAAACCAATATACAATGAATGGCTCAATTTACTTTGTTTTTGTATTATCATTTTAAAATATTTCAATTTCTATTATCAAGTCATTCAATGTAATAATTAATTAGGATCCAAGCTAAGGCAGGCTCCTGGCTCGCGCTGCTGGTATGAAATGCGTACCCTGGTTGCAGCCTTCACTACACAGCAGCAGGAGTTGGTTGGGCTTGAAGTGCCGAGACAGCTTGTACACAACCCTGACCCTGTCTGGCCTCATGTGGTATGAGACTGTAACCCATTACCTGGAAGACAATAGGATAGGAGAGAGGACTAACAAACCAACTCCAAAGGTTGGGCTTGGGGCTTGCAACCCCAACTTCCGAAATCCTACATGCTACAGAAACGTTGATGAAAACTAAAAAATCCCAAAGTCTTGGAAAGGAAGACTCTTCAGCGTCCCAAGCTAAAGAGAAAATGACAACGCACATGGAAAACCGCAAGGAGACAGTGCGTCCGAAGCTTCTTCTGACCCCTAGATGACCCACCACCATAGCAACATGGAACGTGAGGACCATGTATGCAGGAGGAAAGACAGCAGTGATAGCGGAGGAGATGTCTGGGTGAAACCAGATGGCTTCAGACAGGGCAGGGCAAGCGGAGAGTCTATACTGCACCCAGATGACTCTGCATCACATAAAGAGGGAGTAGCATTCATGCTTTCTACACACTCAGAAGAAAAAGCAAATCAATTACAAAGCAGGCCCTGACATGGAACCCACAAGGCAAGAGAAAGAGGGGAAGACCTAGAGCCACCTGGAGAAAAACCACAGAGCAGGAGATGAAGACGAAAGGCCAGACATGGCATAAGAAGGCACAAGACCAAAGAGGATGGAGGGGTTTCATCGATGGCCTATGTTCCCTATAGCAGCAAAACCAGATGACATAACTGATAAACCTCCCATTGTGATATGAATCATATTTAAAGTCATCACACCAGGAAACCATTGTGGCCGGAATGATGGCAGCTGTGTATTCATCCTAAATGGTTGTCGGGAGTAGAGCTGTTAGCTTTAACATGTGCAGCCATCATAAGACACAGGAGGAATCTATTGATTTAACGGCCCTTTGCTCGAGAGACCCGCAGTGACGTATACAACTCATACCAGAGACTCATTTAAGAGTCACCCAAAGACACTCCAACATGCACCAAGGCCTTTATCATCCCACAGACTAAAAGACAATACACATTTAATAATATACGGTCCTGTATGTATTCATTAACTGACTACTGGACTAAAACCTGTACATGAATGATTCAATAGTCAGAATTGTTGACTCTCTGACCTGATTCCCCAAAAAATCGGATAACACTGTGTTTATTACTGCATCATGTGTTAACCTATAGCTGCAGAGGGTGTTAGATTTCAGCTTATTTCTAAAGTTTTCGTATAGACTCACTCTGCGTTGTGTATTTTCCGTCGAAGTAGTAATTCTTGAAGTCGTAATCAAAGCAACTTCACAGTTTGGATAAGAGGGTTGAATAGATGGTTTATTCCAGGCGACTTAGGTTGAATAATCTATCGTTAAACTTTACGCGGTTGAGGAGCAGTTTCGAGACGTGTTCCTTGGCTGTGAGTATTGTAATAAAGAAACATGAATAACAAGAGAACAGAAGCACTCTCACCCTTGATAAGGTATATGGCCCTGGGTATGTCCCAGACCACCAGGTTGGTTCATCCTTGTTGAGACATAACAAATGGCGAAATGTTGGAAATAACACCTTGTATCAGTGTGAGAGGCACTGGCCTGTTTCTAGACTAGAAATGTGAACACAGAGACACTAAAATACACCAATATTCTACATTCTTCCCTCTTGATCATATTAAATGTAGTTTAAAGATCACCCTTAAAATGGGAATTCAGTGTATCTACTGGTAAACAATTAACAATTAACCAAATCAATAAGAAAGCATAAAAGGCAATAGTAAACATAAAGGTATACTCCTCATACAAAAGTAAACCAGGTGTAGGCTACTATAATAAACAAAATAACAAACTCATTAGGTTGCTCATGATTAAACCAAAGCAGATTAAAGATTTAAAATAAATAAATAAAGTAAATCGACTGTCCAGACACCTCCCTCTGCTCTGAAGTGATCCGTTAGTCGCTCACAAATTTAAAGGGCCCAGAGGAAGGCTTAGCCTTAGAGACCATGTGAAGTTTTGCAACATCTCTGGTGTAAATTGCACTTGATAAGATAAAGAGACAGTACTCTCCAAGATGCACAGTAAGGAAGTCCAATTGATACTGATGTTGGAAAATCATTGTTCTAAGCCATGATTAAGGTCAGCCAGGCCATGCCTGGAAGCGTTCGCTATAGCGTCAATAATATGGACAAAATCTTTAATCTCATCAGGAGCAACTATGACACCATAGTGTGGAATGATAGCAGAAAAAAACTCTCTGAGTTGGAGTAGCAACTGGAAAATTCTGATGGAATAAATCATGCTTAGATCTAATGTTACCATTACCTTTCAAATGTTCCTCTGACAAAATATCCAAAGCCGGCACTACATAGGCAACTTAACACGACCCACTTATTCTTTTTTTCTGATATGGAAACCTGTTCCTGGCCCACAATGGCTGAATATGAACACACACTCTTACCCATATCCCACCCCTTTCCTTCCTTGGTCCAACAAATGACACCCTTAGGAGCATAGCTCAATTTGACCTTAATTGGGGGTTAACCTAGCACTGTTAACCTATAGTAGAGGGTAACACTCTTAACCTATAGCTGTAGAGGGTAACACTGTGTTTACAACACTGCATCATCTGTTTACCTATAGCTGTAGAGGGTAACACTATGTTTATAATGCTGCATCATGTGTGCAGAGGATAACAGAACTCTGCAGTGCCTGCAGCTGCTAGTCCATCCAGCCGAAGTCCAGCATAGAGGGGCTTTGTGAATGTGGTCTGGACCCCTTGGAGCAGAGTCATGGTGTCAGAGATGCTGTAGAAACAGAGAGTACCGGCCCTGTAGTCCAGGTACACCCCCACTCTGGAGGGAGGAGGGCCTGGGATAAGAGTGGTGATTCCGTTATGTTGAAATTGAACAGCATTCGACCGAATAATCAGAGCCCAAGATTGACTGTCTTTTCCAAACCCTTGATGAATCCATGAGCTGTCCTTGTATCCCACAGTGATAGCGACAAACCCTGCTCTCCACTTCATCTCCCAGTAATGGCATCCAGTCAGACTCTCTTTACTCCGACACCCCCCTGCTGTCCCAACTTGTTTTACAACTCCTCGGTTACTCTGAGTCAGAAGCAGGCGAGTTGTACTTGGGTCGATGCTCATTTCACATGAATATGTTAAGAATTGTGCTCTGGTGTGCGGCTGCTCAGAGGGTAAGACTTCCACCAGAGCCTCTGCTAGTGAAGGGTTGTCTTTGAGAAATGAGAAAACTCTGGTGGGTCGGCGTGTGGACCTCCTGATGGAACAATATTTCTGTAGAAAGGTGACGTGACTCTGTGTCTGGGAGAGACGATCCAGGTCGTCTCCACTCCTCTTCACCTGGACCAGCTCCTGCTCCAGGTTCTTCCTCAGGTCCTGGACCCGCTTCAGTCCAGCTTTCTGCTCGGTCCTGGTCTCTTCTATGACTTCAGACCTTCGTCTCTCAATGGAAAGGATATGATCAGCAGCGATCTCATCAGCACGTCTCACTGCTTCATCAGCAGACCGGTTGATGGAGTCCATCTCCTGTTGAAGAGCCTCAAGGTCTTGTTCAACCTCCTTGACTCTTGCCCGTATATCTCTCTGATGCCTGCTGAGCTCCTTCTGACGTTCATTTCTTTCAGCTTCGGCTGAAACTGTGTCGTGGCTTCTGTGTTCTTCAATGGAACACAAATGACAGATAGCTTGTTGATCCTGACGGCAGAAAATATTCATGACCTCGTTGTGACGGGGGCAGATGTTGTTCTGAAGGTCTGCTGTAGGTTCCACCAGCTTGTGTCTCTTCAACCCAGTGACTAGATAGTGACTCTGGAGGTGCTCCTCACAGTAAGAAACCAGACAAACCAGACAGGTCTTGATGGCCTTCATCTTCCTCCCTGTACAGACATCACAGCCCACGTCTTCAGGTCCAGCATAATAGTGGTCAGGGGGAGTGTCTCGCAGTCGTGTTTTCTTGAGATCCTCCATGACATTGGCTAGAATGGTGTTTTTTACCAGAGCTGGTCTTCTTTCGAAGGTCTGTCTGCACTGAGGACAGCTGTAGACTCCCCTTAAGCTTAAAGCCTGATTGTCCCAGTGTTCTCTGATACAGTCCAAACAGTAGCTGTGGCCACAAGTGAGAGTCCCTGGATTACACAGCTGCTCCAGACAGATTGAACAGCAGTATCTGTCCCGGTCCAGCAGAGAGTTTTGCTGTGCCATTTCGCTTCCAACAGCAGCTAAACTCTGACTGTTAAAGTTGTGAGTTCCCTGATATTCCTGCTCATCTACTTCACATTCCTTTTCTGACACACCCGGCTCCCAGCAGGTTAACTCAACCTAGAGTCTTGGTACCGATCTATTGTTGTAGAACAAGGAAGTAAATTATACTGTGTGCTAAAGAATGTTCCTGTCATCTGTGTATCTGGTTATAGGATAACGTCAAATATTTTGTTTTGATTAGATATAGAATAATATCCCACACTCATCACTAATCCTCAAACCGCTTATCTGGGGTCGGGTCGCAGGGGCGGCAGCTCCAGCATGGGGGCCTCAGACTTCTCTTTCCCAGGCCACATTGACAAGCTCTGATGGGGGTATCCCGAGGATTTTCCGTTGCGCACTCAACTTCCAGTGGATCGGGAGTTTGATTCAGAATCCATTGATTGTCATATACAATGAACTGGTTCAGTGGATGTCCAGGATGGAAGGGAGTGGGTCACTGATGATCAGTCCAGCAGCCTTCACTGTGTCATATGGTGTGCCCTTAAAGCAGTACTGTATACACAATGTTGTCTATGAGGCCGTCCTTGTGGTCTCCAAAAAACAGCCGCACACCTCTGGCACGCTTGCCTCTGCTAAAGGCAGTGTAGAGCTGGCCATGTGTGAACACACTTTGGGGCAGGAACACTCCAACTCTATCATTTTCTGATCATTTTTCGATAATTTATCATTTTCGACCCAATATGTAATAAAAAATGTAATTAAACCCATAACTATAATGTGGAATTCTCGGTCGATAATGTAACAAATTGCTGAGTGCATTATATAATAACATCCTGGCTATAATATTACAACGTATAAAATTTGCATAGTTTCGGTTTTGAGTGTAGAACCACATTGAAGTAGCAGTGAAGTGACGTCATACTCCCCAAACGTAGGTGGCACTCTTGTAATATTAAAACAAAAATGACATGAAAGCAATTATAATTTCTGAAAAACGTTTAACAACTTAAAGCAGCTTACAACTTGGACGCACCCATTTGAAGCCCAGCACACACCGGTGCCGAAGCGGCGCTTCAAAAAGAACGCACCAATTATTTT
Organism: Melanogrammus aeglefinus; assembly: GCA_900291075.1. Lineage (NCBI taxonomy): Eukaryota > Metazoa > Chordata > Actinopteri > Gadiformes > Gadidae > Melanogrammus > Melanogrammus aeglefinus. The sequence goes on from OLKM01000022.1 coordinate 445,305, forward strand.
GGACGTAACGTAAAGCCAGCCACACACCGACTCTGAAGCGCAGCGGTGCGCATTTCACGTGGGTCAAAAGCCGCCCCTAGCACCAATAGGAAGTGGCGCGCTGCAGCACCGTTGTGATATGTTTTAAAAGAAGCAGACAAACTCAGTACTGTAGGGCACTTTATTTACGGTTTAGTCACTTTATTTACATTTTTTATTGTCATTACTCATTTCTTTTTGCATTGTGGAATTATTCATCATCATCATCATCATCATCATTCATCATCATCATCATCATCATCATCACATCATCAGCATCATCATCAGCATCCATCATCAGCATCATCATCAACAATCTCCATTTGTACAGGACCTTTTATCAAGCCGGGATTTACCAAACAGAGGATCATGGGCCTCAGGGCAATATATGTAGTCAAAAAACAACTGGTATAACGTTATGGTAACCTATACCGACTATGTTTGTTGATATGCTGATTTTAAGAATAGTCAAAACGGTGCTGCAATGCAACACTTCCTATACTGATATGAAAGGTCACAAACTGTATAGTAGCATCATTTAAAAGAATGAAATGAATTTAAGAACATACAATTATTGATTTTTTGGTTTTTGATTCTTTAGTGGCACTTTTAACACATATTAACTTATCAGATGCAAAAAAAACAAACCGAATAAACAATGATGGCTCATTTGATATGATTTGTAATATCATTTTCAAATATTTCCATTTTTATAACCCTGTCATTGAATGTAATAATTAATTAGGATCCAAGCAAATGCAGAATTCTTTCATGGTAACCTCGAGAACCAAACCTGACAACATAACTGATAAACAAATGATGGCAGCTGTATTCGTCCTGAAGCCATCGTAAGACACAGGAAGAATTCATTGATTTAACGGCCCTATGCTCGAGAGACCAGCGGTGAGGTACACGGGTCGTAGCAGAGACTCATTAATGAGTCACCTAAAGACACTCCAACCTGCATCAAGGTTTTAATCATCAAATAGACATTTAACAAACCCTGTCCACTTAACCTCCCAGTAATGGGAGGTGTAATACAACTCCTCAGTTACTCTGAGTCAGAAGCAGGTGAGTTGTGCGAGTTATCGATGCTCATTTCACATAAATATGTTAAGAATTGTGCTCTTGGGTGTGGCTGTTCTGGGGGTAAGACTTCCACCAGAGCCTCTGCTAGTGAAGGTTGGGCGCTGTTGTCTTTGAGAAATAGCTCTACTTTATCCTTCATCTCGGCCAGAGCCACAGCCCAGTTGTTGAAGCGCTGTGTTTTACGGACGTCTCTGGTGGGTCGGGCTGTGGACCTCCTGATAGAATAGTTCCAGGGGTATTTCTGTAGAAAGGTGAGGTAGCTCTGTGTTTGGGAGAGACGTTCCAGGTCATCTCCAATCCCCTTCATCTGGACCAGCTCCTGCTCCAGGCTCTTCCTCAGGTCCCGGACCCACTTCAGTCCAGCCTCCTGATTGGTCCTGGTCTCTTCTGTGATCTCAGACCATCGTCTCTCAACGGAACGGATAAAGTCAGCAAAGATCTCATCAGCACTTTTCACTGCTTCATCAGCAGACCGGATGATGGAGTCCATCTCCAGTGGAAGAGCCTCAAGTTCTTGTTCAACTTCCTTGACTCTCGCCCGTGTAGCTCTCTGATGCCCGCTGAGCTCCTTTTGACGTTCATTTCTCTCTGCATCGGCTGAAACTGTGTCGTGGCTTCTGTGTTCATCAAGGGAACACAAATGACAGATTGCTTGTCGATCCTGACGGCAGAACATTTTCATGAGCTTGTTGTGACGGGGGCAGATGTTGTCCTGAAGGTCAGCTGCGGGTTCCACCAGCTTGTGTCTCTTCAACCCTGGTACTTCATAGTGACTCTGGAGGTGATCCTCACAGAAAGAAACCTGACACACCAGACAGGTCTTGATGGCCTTCATCTTCCTCCCCTTACAGACATCACAGCCCATGTCTTCAGGTCCAGCATAGCAGTGGTCAGGAGGAGTGTCTTGCAGTCGTGTCCTCTTGAGATCCTCCATGACATAGGCTAGAACGGTGTTCTTTACCAGAGATGGTCTTCTTTCGAAGGTCTGTCTGCACTGGGGACAGCTGTAGACTCCCCTCACAGCCTGATTGTCCCAGTTTTTTGTGATACACTCCAAACAGAAGCTGTGGCCACAAGTGAGAGTCCCTGGATTACACAGCAGATCCAGACAGATTGAACAGCAGTATCTGTCCCGGTCCAGCGGAAGGTTTTGCTGGGCCATTTCGCTTCCAACAGCAGCTAGAGTCTGACTGTTGACTGACGTGTTTTGACTCCCCTATAAATCCAGCTCATCGACTTCACACCCCATATCACACCCAGCTACCAGCTGGTTAAGCCAACCCTGAGCTATTGTTGAAGAACAAAGAATTAGAATATACTGCGTTCCAAAGAAAGGTCATCTGTGCATTTCGTTATAGGATGATATATAATATCTTATATTTTAATTAGATATAGAATAATATCAGACATCCATCACTCTTCTTGCATCCGCTTATCCGGGGTCGGGTTGCGGGGGCAGCAGCTCTACCAGGGTGCCCAGACTTCCCTTTCCCAGGCGACATTGGTCAGCTCTGAACGGGGGGATCGTGAGGTGTTCCCAGGCAAGTCCTCCTCATCCTCCTCATCGTCATCCGCTTATCCGGGGTCTGGTTCCTGGGTCTTCCCCGAGGTCACCTCCCCACTGGTCGTGCCTGGAACACCTCCCAAGGGAGGCACCCAGTGGGCATCCTTACCAGATGCCCGAACCACCTCAACTGACTCCTTTCTAAGCAAAGGAGCAGCGGCTCTAATCTGAGCTCCTCACGGATGACTGAACTTCTCACCCTATCCCTAAGGGAGAAGTCAGCTACCCTCCTGAGAAAACTCATCTCGGCCGCTTGGACCTATGATCTCGTCCTTTCGGTCATCACCCATCCCTCATGACCATAGGTGAGAATAGGAACGAAGATTGACCGATAGATCGAGGGCTTTGCCTTGCGGCTCAGCTCTCTTTTCATCACAACGGTGCGGTAAAGCGAACGCACTACCGCCCCTGCTGCTCCGATTCTCCGGCCAATCTCACGCTCCATCGCACCCTCACTCGCGAACAAGACCCCGAGGTATTTGAACTCCTTCACTTGGGCCAAGGACTCATTTCCTACTCGGCGCAGGCAAACCACCGGTTTCCTGCTAAGAGTCATGGCCTCAGATTTTAGAGGTGCTGATCCTCAACCCAGCTGCTTCACACTCGGCCGCCATCCGATCCAGTGAGAGCTGAAGGTCACAGGCCAATGATGCCATCAGGACCACATCATCTGCAAAGAGCAGTGATGAGATCCTCAGACCACCGAACTGCAACCCCTCCCCACCTCCCCACCACGACTACGTCGATATCCTGTTCATGAATATCACAAACAGGATTGGTGACAAAGCGCAGCCCTGGCGGAGGCCAACACCCACCGGGAACGAGACTGACTGGCTGCCGAGAACCCGGACACAGCTCTGCTTTGGGAGTACAAAGATTGGATGGCCCTGAGGAGAGACCCCCCACAGCACCTCCCACAGTTTCTCCCGGGGGACCCGGTCATATGCCTTCTCCAGATCCACAAAACACATGTAGACCGGATGGGCATACTCCCAGGCCCCCTCCAGGATCCTTGCGAGAGTGAAGAGCTGGTCCGTAGTTCCACGTCCGGGGCGAAAACCGCATTGTTCCTCTTCAATCTGAGGTTTGACGATCGGCCGAACCCTCCTTTCCAGCACCTTGGAGTAGACTTTACCAGGGAGGCTGAGGAGTGTGATACCCCAGTAATGGCACACACTCTCTGGTCCCCCTTTTTGAACAGGGGGACCACCACCCCAGTTTGCCACTCCTTTGGCACTGTACCCGACTCCCATGCAATGTTGAATAGGCGTGTCAACCATGACAGCCCCTCAACACCCAGAGCTTATTATTAGCATTTCTGGCTGGATTTCATCAATCCCTGGGGCTTTGCCACTGCGGAGATGTTTAACTACCTCAGTGACTTCCATCAGGGAAATTGACGACGAACCACCATCAACCTCGAGCTCTGCCTCCATCATAGAGGGCATCTTAGTCAGATTCAGGAGTTCTTCAAAGTGTTCTTTCCAACGTTTGACTACCTCCTCAGTTGAGGTCAACATCCTCACTGTACACAGTCCCATCCTTACTGTACACAGCTTGGATGGTTCCCCGTTTCCATCTCCTGAGGTGCCGGATGGTCTTCCAGAAACACTTTGGTGCCGACCGAAAGTCCTTCTCCATGGCCTCTCCGAACTTCTACCACACCCGCTGCTTAGCCTCCGACACGGCAGCGGCTGCAGCCCTTCGAGCCCGTCGGTACCCTGTAACTGCATCAGGAGTCCTCCGTGACCACATACCTGAAAAGCCTCCTTCTTCAGTCGGACGGCTTCCCTGACCACCGGTGTCCACCACGGTGTCTGAGGGTTACCGCCCCTTGAGGAACCTAAGACCCTGAGGCCACAACTCACCGCCGCAGCTTCAGCAATGGAGGCTTTGAACACCACCCACTCCGGCTCAATGCCCCCAACCTCCACAGGAATGCTAGAAAAGCTCCGTCGGAGGTGTGAGTTGAAGATCCCTAGGACAGGGGCCTCCTCCAGACGATCCCAATTCACCCGCATTACCCGTTTTGGCTTACCAGGTCTGTCCAGAATCTTCTCCCATTCCCTGATCCAACTCACCACCAGATGGTGGTCGGTTGAAAGTTCCGCCCCTCTCTTCACCCGAGTGTCCAAAACATACCGCCTCAGATCAGATGACACGATCACAAAATCGATCATTGACCTTCGGCCTAGGGTACTCTGGTACGATGTGCACTTATGAGCACCCTTATGTTCGAACATAGTGTTTGTTATAGCCAATCCATGACTAGCACAAAAGTCCTGTAACAAAAGACCACTCGGGTTTAGATCAGGGAGGCCGTTCCTTCCCACCACGCCTCTCCAGGTGTCTCCATCGTTGCCCACATGGGCGTTGAAGTCTCCCAGTAGAACTACGGAGTCCCCTACTGGAGCCCCATACAGGACTCCATTCAGGGTCTCCAAGAAGGCCGAGCACTCTGAACTGCTGTTCGGTGCATACGCACAAACAACAGTCAGAGTTTTCCCCCCCACCACCGCGTAGGCGTAGGGAGGCAACCCTCCACCAGGGTAAACTCCAACACCGCGGCGCTCAGCTGGGGATTTATGAGTATCCCCACACCCGCCCGGTGCCTCACGCCTCTGGAAACTCCAGAGAAGAGCTGAGACTGTGAGTAGAGGTAAGCCCCACCAGATCTAACTGGTAGCACTCCACCTCCCCAACAAGCTCCGGTTCCTTTCCCAACAGTGAGGTGACGTTCCACGTCCCCAGAGCCAGCTTCTGCCGCTCAAGTCTGGTCCGTCGGGACCCCTGTCTTTCACCGCCACCCATGTGGCACTGACCCGACCCCAGCGGGTCCTCCTGCAGGTGGTGGGCCCATAGGACGAAGAGGGGGGGGGGGGGGGGGTGCCACTTAGCTTGTTCAGCTGTGCCCGGCCGGGCTTCGTGGCAAACCCGGCCACCAGGCGCTCGCCAACGGGCCCTCTGTCTGGGCCCTCCGTCTGGGCCCGTGCCATCATTCAGACAAGTGTTGAGATATAATCTCTCCACCTAGTCCTGGGTCTCCCCAAGATCAGCTCCCCACTCGACGTGCCTGGAACACCTCCCTAGTGGGCATCGTTATCAGATGCCCGAATCACCTCAACTGACTTTCTAAACACAGGAGCAGCGGCTCTACTCAGAGTTCTAAGGGAGACGTCAGCCACCCTCCTGAGAAAACCAATTTTTGCCTCTTATACCCGCAATCTCGTCCTTTCAGTCATCACCCATCCCTCATGACCATAGGTGAGGATAGGAACGAAGATTGACCAGTAGATCGAGAGCTTTGCCTTGCGGCTCAGCTCTCTTTTCGTCACAATGGTGTGGTCAACTACTACAATGCTGCCTCCGCTGTTTCTCTGGCCAATCTCACTTTCGTCCCCTCACTCACGAACAAGACCCCAAAATACTTGAACTCCTTCACTTCAGCTAAGGACTCATTCCCTGCCCAGAGTAGGCAAACCACTGGATTTAGTGATGCTGATCTTCATTCATGCCACTTCATATTGGCTGAGAGCCGATCAAGTGAGTGCTGAAGGTCACAGGCTGATGATGCCATCAGGACAACATCATCTGCAAAATGTAGTGATGAGATACTCAGACCACCAACCTGCAACCCCTCCCTACCATGACTACGCTGATATTCTGTCCATGATTATCACAAACAGGATTGGTGAAAAGTGCAGCCTTGGTGGAAGCCAACACCCTTCGTGAACAAAACTGACTTGCTGCAAAGAACGCAGACACAGCTCCCCCTTTGGGAGAACAGAGATTGGATCTCCCAGAGTGATGATCTGGGCCATGGTTCCATGTCCGGGGCTGAACCCTCCTTTCCAGTACTTTGGAGTAGACTTCACCAGGCTAATTGTAATTGACACACACTCTCTGGTCCCCCTTTTTGAACAGGGAAACCACCACCCTAGTTTGCCACTCCTTTGGCACTTTCCCAGACTCAAACACAATGGCAATAGGTGTGTCAACGAAGACAGCCCCTCTACACCCAGAGCTTTCAGCACTTCTGGCTGGAGCTCAATATCCCTCGGGCTTAATCACTATGGAGTTGTTTGACTACCTCAGGGACTTTCAACTGGCAAATTGATGACAAATCTCCATCAGCCTCAAGCTCTGCCTCCACAATAGAGGGTGTGTTAGTCTACTTAAGGAACTCCTAAATCTGACTAGCCCCATGCAGGACTACCTTCAGGGTCTCCAAGAAGGCTGAATACTCTGAACTGTCGTTTGGTTCATACACAAAACAGTCAGAGTTTTCCCCACAACTAAGGCGTAGGGAATGACCCCCTTGTCCACCGGTTTAAACTCCAACAGCGCAGCGCTCAGCCGGGGATTTATGAGTACTCCCACATCCGCCTGGCGCCCATAACCTGGGCAACTCCGGTAAAGAATAGTCGTAACCCTATCCAGGAGTAAGGTTCCAGAGCTGAGACTGTGCGTAGAGCCCACCAGATCTAAGTAGAAGCACTCCACCTCCCTCACATGCTCTGGTTCCTGTCCCCACCGGATCTGGTCCGTCGAGACCTCTGACCTTCACTGCCACCCATGTGGCAGCGCACCCGACTCCAGCGGGTCTACCTGCAGGTGGTTGGCCCACAGGATGGAGAGGGGGGGGGGGTGCCATGTCGACTCTTCGGGCCACAAACCCGGCCACCAGGCGTTTGCCGACAAGCCCTCCGCCTGGCTCCAGACGGGAGCCAGGGCTTCCTTCAGGCAAGGTCTCTCCTCCTCTCTCGATTTTCTATGGGGTGTTTTTGAACCATTCTTAGTCTGGCCCCTCAACTGAGACCAATCTGAATTTTTTGTAATATAAAACAGAACTAAAATCCCACCATTAGGATTATTTTCCTCCAGTATGGAAGCTTGCCATTAGGAAGAACCATCCAAACATAACATCAATTCCACGACAGCATTTAAACTTAATCATAAATACGGGGTTCGAGCAAAATAAAAAGTCAAGAACACACAAATGGAAGATATATAAATATAACATATAATTGTCATATTTAAGGAAAGATGTTACACTTATAAACCTGAACTGCAGCCTCATTCACATGGTCAAAATTCTATTGATAAGCACACAACATCCAGAAAACTCCAAGCACACATTTCTCAAGTGAATTAGATCAGATTGTTGGAAACTAATATGCCGGAATGTTGATTGCCTGATGAATTTCAGGTGCTGTTCAATGTTCTTAAATTAGTGGCAATGACAAAATGTCATGTTCAGCTTGTTCATAATGCTCTAATCAGGATTCGAACTGTCAACCTAAGGATTACCAGTACGGCATTATCCCATTGAGCAACTGACATTACTGAACGGCATAAAGCCTCATTCACATGGTGAAAATGTCGATTGATAAGCACACATCATCAAGAAAACCCCAAGCACACATTTCACAAGAAAATTAAGGGATTTCTTAAAAAAGTACAGATCTGAAAATTTGCACTGTTAATGGTATCCACCTAATGCTAGCCGTATGGTAGTTATACAATAACAAAAAAACAAACAACACACAAAAAAAAAAAAAAGATGCATCTGATTTTAGAGATTAATATAATGAAATAATTTTGAGTCCAGGTCTATCTAGTAAGGAGATATAAGGCTAGTTCATAATTTTTTTAAATAGCGCCACCACAATTTGGGTTTATGGGTAGTGGGGGGTATGGGTGTCCACCTAATAATAGTCAGATGTTTTTTTATACAAGTAAAAAATGGTCATATAAGAAAAATGGGCTAACTGCTCCGACTTTATTTGCCAATATTTCTCAAATGGAACTAAATAAAACAAATTCTGTTTGATGAATTTTGTGAGGCTTGGTCTGAAGATTTTATGTGGCGATTTTGGTGAAATTGTGGGAAAAGTAAAAAAATGTAGGGCATAAGACCCAGGGTTTTATAGATGCTTCTGATTCTAGAGATTCATATTATTAAAGAATTTTGAGTCCAGGTCATTCCGGTGAGGAGAAATATGGGTTATGGGTAGTGGGGGTTATTGGTAACCATACCTGAAAATTTGGTATAGGCTTACGGTATAGGCTGCAGTTAGCCTGGTCCGACCAGACTCTCGTACTTTATTTCATTTCAAGAGTCTGGACCTACTCAATTGACAAACGTTAACTCACTTGAAGGCAGGTGTCTGTTGAAGTTTAAAAATATTGGATCTGCCCAGTGCCACTCTGGATCTGCCATAACCAATCGCTAGCGTTTGGCCGGGAATCACGTTGTGCGCAGGCTGTAAACAAACCAATCACTGTGCATGAAGATGTCTGTCAACGAGAGCTGACTTTAACGTCATTGATCTCAGCCACACCCTCTGATCGCTGATTGGACGCAGAAAATTTAGAAGGAGAAAACCCACTAACATACCGCAGACCCAGACCTGGTACTGAAGGGAAATTCAAATTGAGCGGAAGTACTAAGGCGGACGGCTGCAGTATGACTTTTACAGAATTTGAGGGGGAAAAAAAACGTTACAGAAACAATAAGGGACCAAGCAGCTTTGCTGCTCGGACCCCTAATAATAACTGAAGATAGAGAAATATCTTTCCCCATTTAACAACGCTATGTGTTTTGAATAAAATCCTAAAGGTTGGGTGCCCTGTGGGACATTGACAAAGTGCGCAGCTTCGGTTTGAGTGCAGAGCAACATTCAAGTACGGTAATAGTGAAGTGACGTCATACACACCAAACGTATGTTGCACACTTGTAATATTATAACAAAAAGTTTCATGAAAGCAATTATAATTTCTGAATAACATTTAACAACTTAAGAAGGATGGAAGTTATATCTACATCCTCCCACTTGGTCAAATCCTCCGCCAACATGGCCTCCATTTTCACTGTTACGCTGATGACACTCAGATCTACCCTCTCCACCAACACCATCTCTGCAGCCACCCATTGCACCCTCACCACATGCCTCACTGATGTCAATACTTGGATGCAACACAACTTCCTCAAACTACATTGCAATAAATCAGAAATCATTATAATTGGCCCAAACTCCCTCACCCGCTCCACCCAGGACTTCTCACTTAATATTGATGGTTCCCATGTCACCCCCTCCACTCAAATCCGCAACTTAGGTATCATCCTTGACCCCACCCTGTCATTCCTCCCCGATGTAAACCAGATTACAAAAACAGCCTTCTTCCACCTCAGGAACATCAATCGTCTCCGTTCCTCCCTATCACTCTCAGCCGCCAAAACTCTGGTCCACTGTTACGCGGCTCAGACGTAACAAAGAACGGGGCTGGAGACAGCGCGACAATCCACGTTTCTTGTTTTAATTGCGTGAAAAGCATGAATCAAAACTGGTCTTGACAATCAAAGCAAAACACAGACCAAATCTCCCGCCACGTCTCTCGGAGTTCAGGCCCACTTTTATCCGGTTCATGGGGACACGCCCCGTACGCGGGCACAACCCCATCCTGGAACATAAGGAACCAGGCCTATGAGAGCAAAGGCAGACAAAACGGGTAGCACACACACAATGACAACTGAAAGGCCAATGTGGCCGTAACATCCACGCATTCATTTCATCCCGCCTTGATTAATGTAACTCCATCCTATACGGCTCATCAAAACACTTACTTAATAAACTGCAATATGTTCAAAACTCCGCAGCCCGTATGCTCACATCCACCCGCCGCTCAGATCACATCACTCCTGTCATCCAAGACCCCCACTGGCTTCCCCTCAAATACTCATCACCTTCAAAGCCCTCAACAACCTGGTGCCCCCCTACCTCTCTGACCATCTCCAGCACCATATCCCTACCCGTTGTCTCAGGTCCTCCGATGCCAACCTCCTGCACCCAATCCGGACCAACCTCCGGTCCTGGGGAGACAGAGCCTTTGCTGCAGCCACCCCCGCCCTCTGGAATGCCCTCCCCAACGACATCTGCAATGCCAACACTCTTTCAAAACTCCCCTTAAAACACACCTTTACACCCTTGCTTTTAACCTTTCAACTTTTGTTTTGTTTAGCTTTTTTTTTGTTTCTTATGATTTAGCTTATGAAGCGATTGTGAAGCGTCTTTGAGCACTGGGAAAAGCGCTATTTAAATGTGATTTATTATTATATAGCGCTTTTCTCTCACTCAGGTGCTTTACACTGAAGGGGGGACCTCACTCGCAACCACCAATGTGTAGAGCAGCTTAAATTTGGAGGCATTGTAGCTGAATTAGCCTAGCGTCATTTCACAATGCATTGCCTCTAATGAGCTTAGATAACACCCCCCCCCCCCCCCCTCCCGTTCTCGCCAGTTGTACTGATGGTTCCTCATCACACTCATCCTTTGTCATATTTGTCTATTGTTCTGTACATATATTGCTGTTGTATTCGGTTAAACTCTGTGTCTTGCATATAATAATTCACCCAGTGGCGAAGTTATGTCATTACAAACACAATAAGCATAACCCAACTAGCTTGCAGTACAATAATAAAGTAACGACAAAAAAAACAACACATCCATTGTGCAATAATTACGCTTTTTTAAAGCTTGTTGTTTAGAGAAAACCATATTCTTTATTCCAATATAATACGTATCTCTCAAGCAAGTTTAAAAGTATTTCCCTTCAACACGGAGATGGTGGAGAGCCAAGTTTGGATTGCGTTTCCATGGGAACAGGAGACCCATTGGGGTCCCCTCAGCTCACCCATACCTCAGTGGACCACCTCACTTCGGTTCTATGCAGAGTAAAAGCTATTAGCATTGGTGGGGTCAGAGACAGGGTTCGGTAGGGGGGAAACCACAGGTTACCTCCCGATACGATACCCGACACATGGCCAACGATACCAATAATATCGACCTACAGCGATATCAATATATTGTGAGACAATCCTACAACGATGCATCATGATGTTTGCCTAACTATGAATACTAAATGACCGTTAAAAGGTAAAGTGATGGACTTCTGTCTTTTTTCACAGTCCAATCTGTCTTTTTCAGTTACTCGTCTTTGTAAAAAATTATGAAAATAAATAAAAATATTAAATTGCTATTTGGCGCCAGTGAATCGATAATCTACCACTCGAAGAAGGGCTACCATATATGGCCGTGTCTATATTTTAACCCTCCCCTGGTGTTTGCTTAAGCGTAGAGCCTAGCTGCGTCGGTCCCTCCTGCCTAGAGACAGTGTGGGAGTTCAGAGGATCTAGAGCGGGTCGGACAGACGGCTCTATAAAGAACGCATCAGATGCAATGCATTGTGGGAGTTGTAGGAAGGAAGGGGCGTGTGTTCTCTAGTACCGTTGTGTACGAGTGTGTAATGAGCCTCGTCGTATATGAAACGCGACACAGACCTCATGAGAGGATGAGCTCCGACCTTCCACCGAGACCTTATCCTAGCTATCTTTAGTACTTAGCATTGTGTAGCATCTTATCCTAGATATCTTTAGGACTTAGCATTTTGGATATGGGTTAACTTAGGGATTTTTAGAGCTTGGCACTTGGTTCTATGAACATCCTTACTGTACCGACAGCGATATATTGTTGTTTCTCCTTCTTCTGACAAATGGTTTATTTTAAGTCTCTTTGGATAAGTGTCTGTTAAACGCTCTGAATGTTAATGTAAAGAAATCCTCGTGTTCAGAGGTGTCCACTATGATGGAGTTATGCCGCGTTTCCACTGCAGGGTGCGGTATGGTTTGGTTCGTCTCAGTCCGGTAGGGAGGGGGCGGTATAGCCCAGCTCAGTTCCGAGGTCGCGTTTCCACCGCCGACAGTACCCTTTATGGTAGGCCGGATGTCGATTGCCGCGGCAGCTACATAAACATCGTGACATCATAGCAGCGCAGAGGAGAATGCAGAGGAACGTCTCCACCTCCTTGTTCTCCCAAGCAAGCATTTTACGCGACATCTGTCTCTGTCTCTGTCTAATCATTCACTGCCTCTTCCGTGGTCATTACAATATTATGAATAGACTGTGTCGGGTCGTCCGACGTCTCTCCCTCTTCCACAAAAGTTAAAGACAAGGCAATGGTGGTTATCGTGTTGTTGCACGACAGATTATGATTTGTGGCGCGACCAAACTTCGGCGACAACGCGAACGGGCGACAAATGTCGCATTTGGTGTGAACGCAGGCTACTGTTTGTTTATTTTATCCCCACGTCACCCGGAAGTGACGATTCTGTCGACCAATCAAATGAGGGGGTGTGTAGCTCGAATTTTCCGGCACCCTTTCAGGCGTCTCAGTACCCCAACCGAGAAGTACTGAAGACGAGGGCAAAACGAGTGCGGCTCAGTCCGGGTCACGCCCACTTTTGGCAGAAGAAACGCAAGCCTTACCGCACTTTTGCGAACCGAACTGTACCGCACCCTGCAGTGGAAACGCGGCATTAGACTCCATGTTTGAAAATAGTGCCGACCGCTATCGCCATGGCTGATCAATACATGAGAAACAGGTAAAAGATAGTGATAAGTATAGGTCTATGATGGTAGTTTACCACTATGATCAATACATATAACAGACGGATAATTATAGGTCTTGATGGTAGTTTTCCACTATATACAGGGTGCGATTTGTTGGGGAGGATAGGAGGACACATCTGTTTGTTTTTTTGTCTTTTTAGTTTGCATTTGAGATGAATGTTCAACTGTTCGAAAGGTAGGCTAACAGGGCCTACCATTTACTTAAACTTAAAAGAATTAGGCCCATTGATGGCTTATTTTTGAACGATGAAGAAACAAAAAAACATCCCTCCCTCTGTTGTTTTGACAAATCGCACCCTGACTATAAAACAGATATTTATAATTAGAGAATATATAGTGACAAATATAGGTCTTTGATGGTATTAGTTAGTCACTATGAGACAGTGAGTATGAGTAGTTAAACACTGCGGATGCAATGGGGGTGCAAACTTTTGGTGCTTAAAACATCGGCATAGCAACAGTAAATAAAGTGCAGCTGCAGTTGAGGAGTGGAAGGGGTGTGGCCACTGCAGACTCCTCCCACATCTTGGGCAGACACCTGCAGGGCAGGTGAGGTGGATCAGGGTGCTGTCGCCACGACGACATTGGAACACAGCGGGTGGCTAGGTGAACAGGCTGAGAGAGAGAGAGAGAGAGAGAGAGAGAGAGAGGATTATTTTAAAAGCTCACTCTTACTAGACATTTGCTATCAGTACGCACTATAACGAACATGTTTTTTTTTACATTATATTATGTGTCTAGCACCATGCTGTGTCATCCATAAATGTTATATATCACCAGTGATGACGCTATCACTGGTAGACCAGCTTTCATCAAACCTAAACTAACTTATCTGATGAATGGACTAATATGAGAGAGAGAGAGAGAGAGAGAGAGAGAGAGAGAGAGAGAGAGAGAGAGAGAGAGAGAGAGAGAGAGAGAGAGAGAAAGAGAGAGAGAGAGAGAGAGAGAGAGAGAGAGAGAGAGCTCAATCAATGCAGCTCCAGGTGTTTCCAGGTGTTGCTCACCTCTTGAGAGGAGAGGAGGAGGCAGAGAGGCTTCGGACCAGCCTGTTGGGGGAGGAGAGGGGCAGGGCTCTGGCGGCCCTGGGCGGGGGCGGCAGTGAGCCGTGGGCGGGGGGGGAGAAGATGGACCTGCAGGAGACACGGAGCCCGCCTTAGCCAGGGTCTGGCCCATGCACGCGAATGCACACACACACACACACACACATACACACACACACGGTGTACCTTGCTGTGCGCTGGCTCTTCAGTGCTCTCAGTCTGTCTCCCTGAGTTTGACCCGCCTCCCTGCACTCATCCTAAACACACGCACATACACAAGCACATGCACACACATGCACACGCACACACAAAGACACACATGCACATGCACAGACGTGCATGCGTGTGCGTGTGTCGACGGACACGACACATGCACACACAGAGACATGCACAAACACACATGCATAGACACACATGCACACACACAGGACCACATGTGTTGGTGTTTAAACGTATCAGGTATCAGGTGTTGAAGGTAGAGGGGCACTTCCTGCTGGGACTCGGCCATTTGATTGGTTGAGGGAGGTGCTGAAGGACTGCACCCCCTTACCTCGTCCAGGGAGTAGGACTTGCAGAAGGTGGGTTTGACTGAAAGGTCGTCCATGCTGGAGAGGAGGCGGGACACAACCTCCTGACTGGAGGGAGAGGGGGCGGGGCTCTGTGGTTGTAGTTGTTGTTGCCGTCGACGATGGAGTCGCTGTTGGAGAGCCTTCTGCTTGGAGTGATGGACATCGCCCTGAACCCACATGCTGCTCTGCTTCCTGTACACACACACACGGAAACACACACATACACACACACACATTATTATTATTATTATTAACATAAGGTAATATGTTCCTGCTGTTGACTCACAGCCCACCACAGATTCTGTCTCTGACCTCACTTTTAGTTGACCTGATGACCCCCCCCTCAGACCAACAGGTCGGGGGCCATCTAGCCCAGTATATATATATATCATAAAGTATAGTGTGTGTGTATGTATTATAATGTATATGTTGGTTTATATATAACAATGTATATGTTGGTTTTTTATATAATAATGTATATATGTGTGTGTATAAATCAGAATGTGTAAGTGTGTGTATATATTATAATGTATATGTTGGTCTATATATCATAATGTATATGTGTGTGTAGATATTATAATGTATATGTGTGTGTATATATCATAATGTATACGTGTGTGTATGTATTTGTTGGTTTGTATGTCATAATGTTTATATATGTGTGTATATATCATAATGTATATGTGTGTGTATATCGTAATGTATATATGTGTGTATATATCATAATGTATATGTGTGTATATATCATAATGTAAATGTGTGTGTATATATCATAATGTATATGTGTGTGTATATATCATATTGTATATGTGTGTGTATGTATCATAATGTATATGTGTGTGTATATATCATAATGTATATGTGTGTGTATATCGTAATGTATATATGTGTGTATATATCATAATGTATATGTGTGTGTATGCATTTGTTGGTTTGTATGTCATAATGTTTATATATGTGTGTATATATCATAATGTATATGTGTGTGTGTATATCGTAATGTATATATGTGTGTATATATCATAATGTATATGTGTGTATATATCATAATGTAAATGTGTGTGTATATATATCATAATGTATATGTGTGTGTATATATCATATTGTATATGTGTGTGTATGTATCATAATGTATATGTGTGTGTATATATCATAATGTATATGTGTGTATATATCATAATGTAAATGTGTGTGTATATATCATAATGTATATGTGTGTGTATATATCATAATGTATATGTGTGTGTATGTATCATAATGTATATGTGTGTGTATATATCATAATGTATATGTGTGTATATATCATAATGTATATGTGTGTATATATCATAATGTATATGTGTGTGTATGTATCATAATGTATATGTGTGTATAAATGCTATGTATTAACTCCTCCAGGTAGCTCTGCTGCGGGCCGATCACTGAGCCGGGCCTGCAGGTCCGGATCCAGCCCAGGGTTTCCCCCGCCGTGAAGCGGTAGTGCTTCATCAGGTAGCAGCCAATCAGAGTGCCCGTACGGCCCAGGCCCGCTGCAATTGGACGATTGAAAAAGAGAGAGTTGACCTACACGATCTACACGTTATCGTTTCACTGAAACCTCCCAAGTCTGTTTCTCAAGCGGTCTCTAGTGATGGCTCTAAAACTTTAGGCTCTTCTGAGAGATTCTCAAACTTGTTCATGGGTCATCCCCATAGAGCGCTATCGACCAGCCTCTGGATAAACCTACAGCCAATCAGAGCAAGGCAGCACGTGACACGTCAGCAGCATCCATCAGATTGTGATTGGCCTGGCTCTGGCCAATCACAATCTGGATTTGTGAGGCTATTAGGATATTTACTGGAATGATCATCACTGGAATAACATAAATACACACACACACACGCATAATCACTCACACTCACACAATCACACACACACACTCACTCAATCACTCACTCAAACACACACCACTCACACAAACACACACACACACACACACACACACACACACACACACTCACTCACTCACTCACTCACTCACTCACTCACTCACTCACTCACTCACTCACTCACTCACTCACTCACTCACTCACTCACTCAAACACACACACACACCCTTGCAGTGCACGGCGACCGCTCCCTCCGCCGACTCGCAGATGTGCAGGAAGCGCCTGGTGATGATGTCAGAGGGCGTGGTCCCATCCAGAAAGTAGAGGTCGTGGTGCTGCAGCCCTGCCTCCTCGAAGCGCCGGCTGTCATAGAGCTTCCTGTTGAGGCGCACCACATCGGTCACACGGTGCCGCCGGAAGTACTGCAGGTAGGCCTCCGGGGCATGCAGTGGGTAGCCTAGCACACAAACACACACACACACCACAACACACACACACACACAACACACACACACACACACACACACACACACACACACACACACACACTGGTCAGCCAGACTAAAAGGTAGCCTAGCACACACACACACACACACAGGTTAGCTAGGCTAACAGGTAGCCTAGCACACACACACACACACACACACACACACACACACACACAAACACACACACACCACACACACACAAACCCACACCCACAACACACACACACACACACACACACACACACACACACACACAGGTCAGCTAGGCTAACAGGTAGCCTAGCCGTACACACAGGTCAGCTAGGCTAACAGGTAGCATAGCACAAACACACACTCAGGTTAGCTAGGTTAACAGGTAGCCTAGCATACATACAGGTCAGGTGGCAAACTGGTAGCCTAGCACACACAAACACACAGGTCAGCTAAGCTAACAGGTAACCTAGTACACAAACAGGTCAGCTAGGCTAATAGGTAGCCTAGCACAGACACACACACATACAGGTCAGCTAGGCTAACAGGTAGCCTAGCACAAACACACACACACACAGGTCAGCTAGGCTAACGGGTAGCCTAGCACACACACAGGTCAGGAAGGCTAACGGGTAGCCTAGCACACACACAGGTCAGGAAGGCTAACAGGTAACCTAGTACACACATACACACACACACACACACACACACATACACACACACACACACACAACACACACACACACCACACACACACACACACACACACAGGTCATCTAGACTAACAGGCAGCCTAGCACACACACAGGTCAGCTAGTCTAACAGGTAGCCTAGCACACACACACAAACACGCACAGGTCAGCTAGGCTAACATGTTAGCAGGTAGCCTGGCATACACAAAGGTCAGCGAGGCTAGCAGGTTAGCAGTTAGCCTAGCCCACACAGCGTTCAGCTAGATAGGCTAACAGGAAGCCTAGCACACACGCACACACTGTTCAGATAGCTAGGCTAACAGGATGTAGTCTGTGTGCTCACCGTTCTCTATTTTGCTGCGGGGGTGCGGTCCGCTGAAGGCCAAGATCTTCCCCGGGAGGATCCAGTTCAGGTCTCCGTTCTCCACACGCTGCACAGACCACCAGACCAGGACCATCAGAGACCAGGACCACCAGAGACCAGGACCACCAGAGACCAGGACCACCAGAGACCAGGACCACCAGGGACCAGGACCACCAGAGACCAGGACCACCAGAGATCAGGACCACCAGAGACCAGAACCACCAGAGACCACCAGGGACTAGGACCACCAGGGACCAGGACCACCAGAGACCAGGACCACCAGAGATCACCAGAGACCAGAACCACCAGAGACCACCAGAAACCGGGACCACCAAGGACCACCAGAAACCAAGACCGCCAGAGACCAGGACCAGGACCAGGACCACCAGGAGGTTGGACCAGGGCTGTCTCCATTGTAACGTGTGGTTGATCAGCATTTGACCATAGCAACCTGTAGTTTATCATGCTGTTGCCATGGTAATGGGAAGTTTATCATCCTGTGATCATGGTAACGTGCAGTTATTCAGCCTGTTACCATGGCAACGTATAGTTTATCATCCTGTCACCATGGCATCATGTAGTTTATCATCCTGTCACCATGGTAACGTGTAGTTGATCAGCCTGTTACCATGGTATCATGTAGTTTATCATGCTGTCACCATGGTAACGTGTAGTTTATCATCCTGTCACCATGGTAACTGAGTGCTGTTACCTCATAATGTTCATATTCCTCCACATCAAAGCGGTCAAAGTCAAGGAAGCCGAACTGCAGCGCCTGGAACAGAGAAGACTGGGTTATATTACTGAGTTATACTACTGTATTATATTATACTTTATTATATAACTGTATATTATACTGTATGATATTATACTGTAATATATTACTGTCTTATATTGTACTGTAATCAAATACTGTAATAAATGACTTATATTATATTATATTATATTATTATATTATACTGTGATATATTATACTGTGATATATTACTGAATTATATTACTATATTATACTGTATTCTATTTCTGTAGTTTATTATTCTGTATTATATTATACTGTATTATATCATAATATTATCTTACTGTATTATATTACACTGTATTTTATTACTGTATTATATCACACTGTATCATATTATACTGGTTGGATTATGAAAGAATAGATTAGAATAAAATATGATTATATTGGATGACATTATACCAGATTAGATGTTGATGATTGGATATGATAACATGAGTTTAGATATTAGATGTGTTTACCTTGATGAGGTCACAGTATTCTAGAAGGTGTTTACCTTGATGAGGTCACAGTATTCTAGAAGGTGTTTACCTTGATGAGGTCACAGTATTCTAGAAGGTGTTTACCTTGATGAGGTCACAGTATTCTAGAAGGTGTTTACCTTGATGAGGTCACAGTATTCTAGAAGGTGTTTACCTTGATGAGGTCACAGTATTCTAGAAGGTGTTTACCTTGATAAGGTCACAGTATTCTAGAAGGTGTTTACCTTGATGAGGTCACAGTATTCTAGAAGGTGTTTACCTTGCTGTATCCTTTCAAACAGTCTAGAATGGTCAAGTTGTAACGCTGCTCTCCTAACGCTGCATCCCTGGAAACACACACACACAGACACACACACACACACACACACACACACACACATCAATATACACAACCACACACACAGATAAATGACACAAACCCAACCACACACATACACAAATACGCACACACTTGTGTGTGGGTGTGTGTGTGTTTGTGTCTGCGTGTGTGTGCGTGCGGGTGTGTGTGTGTGAGTTTATCCACTTTTAGTTAATGACCCCCCCCTCAGAATAACCGGTCGGGGGCTATCTAGTCAAGGTATCACCCCCCCACCCCCTCTCTGGACTTGCACCTCGATTTAGAATGAACTTCTTCAGTAGGGTGTGTTACTGAAGTAGTGTGTGTTACTGAGGTAGTGTGTGTTACTGAGGTAGTGTGTGTTACTGAGGTAGGGTGTGTTACAGAGGTAGTGTGTATTACTGAGGTAGTATGTGTTACTGAGGTAGTGTGTGTTACTGAGGTAGTATGTGTTACTGAGGTGCGGTGTGTTACTGAGGTAGTGTGTGTTACTGAGGTGCGGTGTGTTACTGAGGTAGTGTGTGTTACCTGAAGGGGAGGTAGTGTGTGTTACTGAGGTGCGGTGTGTTACTGAGGTAGTGTGTGTTACTGAGGTGCGGTGTGTTACTGAGGTAGTGTGTGTTACCTGAAGGGGAGGTAGGGTGTGTTACTGAGGTGCGGTGTGTTACTGAGGTAGTGTGTGTTACCTGAAGGGGAGGTAGGGTGTGTTACTGAGGTGCGGTGTGTTACTGAGGTAGTGTGTGTTACCTGAAGGGGAGGTAGGGTGTGTGACTGAGGAAGTGTGTGTTACTGAGGTGCGGTGTGTTACTGAGGTAGAGTGTGTTACCTGAGGGGGAGGTAGGGTGTGTTACCTGTAAGGACATATCCTGTATCTACTCTGCTGCTCTGGTGTCACTCCTTTTAATTATTCTGCATCTGATCTTCCCATCTCCGATCATATGTTAATCTCATTTAATGTAAAGGTGACACTAATCAAAACTAAACAATCTATTTTTGTAACATCAAGGACATTGATCCACCCCTGATGAACTGCTCAGTCACTACAACAGTGGCCTTCACAATCTCCTGAATACCCTGGCCCCTTTAAAATCACGGACTGTTTCATTTACACAATCTGCACCTTGGTTTACTCTTGAACTTCGCCAACTGAAAGTCAGAGGTCGCCAACTGGAACGCCTCTATAAGAGGACTGGGCTTACCATCCACAAGGAAATGTTCATTACCCATTTCTCCTTCTGTAAGATTCTCTGACCAACGCAAAATCCAACTATTATGCAGAAATAATCAGGTTAGGTACTGGTAACTCTCGAGCACTATTCTCCCTGGCTCACAAAACGCTACGCCCACCAGACTCTCTGCCTCCCCATTTTTACTCCACTGACTCCTTTAATTCCATTATGACATTTTTTAATACTAAAATTGACCAAATTCATCAGCAGTTAGCCCCCTGATCTCAACCATCCTACCCTCCCCTGACTTTCAAAAAGTTTTCTCCCGTCTACTCTCTGACTTTAACCTCCCCTCTGCTGCTGAAATTTCCGACCTTGTCTGCAAATCTAAACCATCCACTTGCCAACTTGATCCTCTCCCAAAAATACTGGTTAAAGGTTGCATTCAATCCCTGACCCCCCTTATAAGTGCAATTATCCATTCCTCTCTCATCTTTGGTACTGTTCCGTCACCTCTCAAATCAGCTGCAATAACCCCTATTCTCAAGAAACCCGGTGCTGACCCCAGCAACTTCAACAACCTCCGCCCAATCTCCAACCTCCCCTTCCTTTCAAAAAGTGATGATCACCTCGTTCACAATACTCTTTACGAACAGTTCCAATCAGGCTTTCCCCCCCTCTAAAGCACCGAAACAGCTCTTGTTAAAATAACCAATGACCTCCTCATGGCTGCGGGCGCTGGACTACTCACCATCCTGATCCTCCTAGACCTGAGTGCAGCTTTTGACAGCATTTCCCACACCATCCTCATCGACCGATTAGCCTCTCTTGGAATATCTGACACACCTCTGGACTGGTTTAAATCATATCTGTCTGGACGTACTCAGTTTGTCCAACTCAAAACATTTAGAACCCATTCTTCCCCCCTCTCCTCTGGTGTACCCGAAGGTTCTGTCCTTGGACCCCTCCTGTTCATTATCTATCTCCTCCCTCTTCGCCATTTTTCCAATAAATATAATATTCAGTTCCATTGTTATGCAGATGATACCCAGCTCTACTTGTCCACCAAACCCACCATGACCCTCCCTCCCACCTTCCTCTCCAATTGCCTCCAGGAAATCAGATCCTGGTTCTCCCAAAACTTTCTCAAACTCAACTGTGATAAAACTGAAATCCTCCTTATTGGCACCAAATCCACCCTCTCTAAAATAAATGACTTCTCCATCTCCATTGACGATTCATCAGTTTCCCCCTCTCCCCAGGTTAAGAGTCCGGGTGTCATCCTGGATAGCACCCTATCATTTCAGTCCCATATCAATAATGTCACTCGGTCATCTTACTTCAATCTACGTAACATCTCTTGCCTGCGCCCATCTCTCTCCACCAACAGTGCTGAAATTCTGGTTCACACCCTGGTCGCATCGCGTCTGGACTACTGCAACTCTCTCCTCTTTGGTTTACCTGCTAAGTCCATACATAAATTACAACTGGTACAAAACTCTGCAGCCCGTATCATTACTAAAACCCCCTCCATCAGTCACATAACACCTGTCCTGCAGCAACTCCATTGGCTCCCCATCAAATATCGCATAATTTACAAGATCCTGCTTCTCACTTTCAAGGCCATCAATAATCTTCCCCCTCAGTATCTTACCAAACTCCTCCATATCAAGACACCCACCCATTCTCTCAAATCGTCTTCCTCCATCCAGCTCACCCTCCCACCTGCTCGCCTGGTTACCATGGGGTCAAGAGCATTCAGTCGCTCAGCCCCCCACCTCCGGAACTCCCTGCCTCATGACATCCAACACTCCAGTTCTATTATCACTTTCAATTCTCGCCTGAAAACGTATCTATTAAGCCAAGCCGACTCCCTTTAAGTCAGTTGCATTCTTGGAACTAGAATGACCCCATTGTTTTTCTCTTGTCCACTGTTTTATTATGTTGTTGCTGTGGTTTTTTGTTTGCTCTTATGAATGTTTGATTTTGTAAGGAAACCTCGAGTCTCAAGAACGGCGCTCATAAATTCACAAACATTATTATTATTATTATTATTATTATTATTATTATTATTATTATTATCATTATTATTATTTTTATAATTATTACCTGAAGGGGAGGTAGGGTGTGTTACCTGAAGGGGAGGTAGGGTGTTTTACCTGAAGGGGAGGTAGGGTGTGGTACTGAGGTAGGGTGTGTTACCTGAAGGGGAGGTAGGGTTGGCTGTTGGATGTCAGACTTCTGTAAACCTCTTCTGGACTCCTCTTCAGATAGATCACCTGCACAGGAAGTCAGTACACATACAAGAAGTCAACACATAGACGGGGAGTCAGACTATAGAATGTCAGCACACACAGACAGGAAGTCTTTTTATAGAGTGATGAGGTCAGATTGTCAGGAATGAGGTCCTACAGACAGGAAGTGACAGAGGTCTTACAGCGTAGGCACCAATCAGCACGGCAGCGTTGGCCCTCTTCTTCTGCTCACAGCCCGTGTAGTGGACCAGGGTCTTCTTTGCCGTCGAGTGGCACTGGGGACACACTCAGTCAGTATCATATATCACACTAGGGTGTGCTATGAAGTCCTATCATTACACTGAGTTATCATTTATAGTATCGATCCATCAATCACATCAGAATTCAAACTGTAAATGCGTAGCATTAGCAGGAGCATTTGCAGTCCATGTGTAAACAGTAGCTATAGCGTTAACAGTAATTTAGCAGTAGAATCAGCTCAGTTGTAGCAGTAGCATAAGTAATGCACTAGCTTAGCATTAGCAGTAATTCTTCATGAGCTTAGCAGAAGCTTTAATTGTAGCATCAGCAGCAGCTGTGGCTTTAATAGAGGCTGAGCAGTAGCCGTAGTGCTAGCAGTCGTGGCATGAACCGTCTCCTACCTTGAGCTTCTGTGTTAGCTTGCAGCAGTACCTGTACAGCATGGCTAGGTTCAGGGGACCGAAGTCGCCATAGAAACTGAAACGTCAACAAACAGACCAGGCAGACAATAATAATATTAACACCCCAATGCAATGAGCCAGGAATGATTAGGGACTTGAGAAGAATTGCATTACTAAGAAAGGAAATGATACTAGTCACAATGAAATGATGACTACTAAGTAATTAAACTCTTACTGGTATTAATTCTGTCAATGCAGTTTAGAGCATTAAAAGCTTAAACCTTTTGCCATATATGATATCTGAGAAGTTAATGTAATGATATCTAAGAAGTTAAGACTGGTCTCTACCGGTCTCTAATGGTACAGCCCAGGAGCAGTAATCATCAACACGCACAGTGGTCAGGGGATCGACGCCCTGCTGAAAGGTCAGGGTTAGATTCCACAGAGTTCTCAATCTACCTGTAGGCCCCCTAGAGCAAGATGACTTCTGACCCCTACCTGCTCCTTAATGACCTGTCTTTGTACTGTCTAACCCCAAACCTTTCCATAATGACCTGTCTCTGCATTGTGTAACCCCTACGTGCTCCTTAATGATCTGCCTCTGTACTGTCTAACCCCTACCTGCTCCTTAATGACCTGCCTCTGGACTGTCTAACCCCTACCTGCTCCTTAATGACCTGCCTCGGTATTGTCCAACCCCTACCTGTTCCTTAATGACCTGCCTCTGTACTGTCTCTTACCTTTCATAGACAAACTCTTCGTCAGTACTGAAGTAATGAGTCCTGCTCGTGTTCTTTGGTTTCACAAGAGTAGCGAAGTACAGACGGTCTGTGTGGACAAATGCGCACACAAGCGCAAACACACACACACACACACACACACACACACACACACACACACACACACACACACACCACACACACACACACACACACGACACACACACACACACACCACACACACACACACACACACACACACACACCACACACACACACACACACACACACACACACACACACACACACACACACACACACACACGCACACCCAAACACATGAGGACAGCCATCAGACAATAGAAGAATCATAGCATCATCCACGATAAACAAAGAGAGCGTATAACGGTGGATAATATCATGTGCCGGTCTGACCAGAAGGTCCCTTCAGGACAGGGAGAGGAGACCGACGGACGTCACATGAGACTGACGTCTGTACAAGTTTAGACTAGCAGCCAGTGAACCGCATGTAGGGTGAGATACAGGACGACAGGTGTAGAGGCAGGTGGGCAGGTGGGTAGGTGTAGAAGTGAAGAGGTGTAGAGGTGTGGAGGTGTGGGGGCAGGTGTGTTCAGAAATACCTCTGATCAGCTCAGACGCCCCACTCTGCTCGTACTCTTCCGCCATCCTGACAAATGACATCACGCCCCAACGGTTTAAAACTTGTTTTATTCCGTCAGCAGCTTCCCGCCCAGACAAACAGACTTCCGAACAAAACGTTATCTCAACTTCATTCCGTGGCTTAAAGTTTTAGTTTCACCGGACCACGTGGCCGAGGACCTTTTAGTTCTCCATGGTAGGTCCGTTAGAAGGCGCAGGTTCCCTTCGATAGATGCTCCGTTGTGGCGGCGGTGGTGCGGTCGGACCTCCACCCCTCCGTGGCACCAACTAGTTCCCTTCCCCTCTGGTCAGGGCCCGCAGGTCAGAGTTGGTCCTCACGCCGGGGTACATGAACCGGACTCAGTAGACTGGAGGCTCGTTTCCCCCCGGAGAAAGCGACTGTCCAATGCGACAGAAACGACGAGGCGGTAATCTGTTAATCTCTAACACGCACGAGCGCGGGTGTGCGTGTGCGTGTGTGTGTGTTTGTGTGTGTGGGGGTGTGTGTGTGTTTAACGCCTCCCCGTCAGATCCAGAGCCTTTATATCACAAGGCAATTTGAATTTAACCTGTCAGTCAACTTTTAATTACTTTAACAACTTTCTTAAAAGTTGACTCCATCACACAAACTATCAACTTCTCTCACTTAACTGCTACCCCTCCCTCTCTCTCTCTCTCTCTCTCTCTCTCTCTCTCTCTCTCTCTCTCTCTCTCTCTCTCTCTCTCCTCTCTCTCTCTCTCTCTCTCTCTCCTCTCTCCTCTCTCTCTCTCTCTCTCTCTCTCTCTCTCTCTCTCTCTCTCTCCCTCCCTCCTTGCTCTCTCTCTGTCTCCCTTTCTCACAAACGCACACAGTCACACTAACATAAACACGCTATCACAAGCCTCCTCAAACAAATATTGTTAAAACACTGAGTTTAGATGTGTAGTGTAAGTGGTGTGTGTATTATATTGTGTATACAGGTATTTACTGTATGTTATACATAATGTAGTATATAGTTTATTGAGTGTAGTCTGTTTTATAGTGTGCATACAGGTATTTACTGTATGTTAGTATAATGTAGCATCAAGGCCTATAAACAGTATACAGTGTAGTGTGTACTATAGTGTGTGTATATAGGTATTTACTGTATGTTAGTATACATGATGTAGTATCAAGGCCCATATATATAGTGTTATGTGTATTATAGTGTGTATACAGTTATTTACTGTATGTAATGTAGTATCAAGGCCTATACAGTATATAGCATAGTGTTGTGCGTATTTTAGTGTGTATACAGTAATTTACTGTATGTTATACATGATGTAGTATCAAGGCCTCTAAACTGTACAGTGCAGTGTGTATACAGCTATTACTGTATGTTATTATTATATTGTAGTATCAAGGCCTATATAAGTATAATACAATGCAGTCATACCGGGTCACACCTATTCCTGCTCTAACCCCCGGTCGCCCCAGTTAGCCAATTAGACAAGCGATTAGAGACAGGAAGGAGAAGTGGGTGGGGCCACACGTCAGAGAACAGTGGAAAGCAGGTCAGTCAAACTCACAACCCTTACCGCAGCATCTCTGACTTGGACCTTTGTACCTTTATACTAATTCCCTTCCCTTACCAACTCTAACTGATGTCTAAACGTATCCATCTCTAACCGAGTCTCACACGTCAGACGAGTCCTGATGGTTCCCCGGCAGCGCTGTGTCTGTGGGCCGGTGGCTTTAATACCTGGCAACCGGGGAGGTCGGGAGCGGGCTGTGGGCGGAGCCAACTCTGAGAGCAGTCCATCACAGCACACACGTGACGACCGGGACGCTGTCCCTGATGACTGCTCTCCCTGTATTGTGATTCAGTCCAGTTATGTGTCACGTTGACATCAGGGCGGCTTTCATTCGAGTTTAAGGCTGACCACTAGGTCTGGGCACCATGAACCAAACGGCCACTTTACAGATGGCCTTTCTGTGCTTATGTTTATTTCTTATTGTATTTTTGTAGGCCTATAGCTATAGTTAATTTGACATTTGTATTAGGCCTATTCTATTCTATCTTGAGCAGACCCACTCTGCCAAACACTCGGCATTTCATCACATTAAGTGGCAACGAGCATAAATAAGTATGTTTTACTTAGTGTATTATTCCACGGCCTCGCTGGTGGAAGCCTTTATTTGGGAAGACAAATGACGTGATCTTTGATGGTCTATTAATAACGTGATCTGAATGCATCGGGATGAGGTCACAGACCGCGGTCCGCCAGTCTACATGGCCAGCGCAACATGGCGTTGCGCTGTACTACCGAGCGTCCTGTACAGCGCGCCTGCGGCGTCTCCTGGATGCGGAGTGCTGTAGTGCGGTCGAGCAGTCCACCGGGCCATTGGTTCCCCCTGGTGGAAAAGCGCTGTACTGCGGTTATTAGAGAGAGAGAGAGAGAGAGAGAGAGAGAGAGAGAGAGAGAGAGAGAGAGAGAGAGAGAGAGAGAGAGAGAGAGAGAGAGAGAGAGAGAGAGAGAGAGAGAGAGAGAGTTATGCAAAGCGAGAAATGGCGCAAGCAGCCGTCGCACGCTGG
This sequence comes from Melanogrammus aeglefinus, assembly GCA_900291075.1. NCBI lineage: Eukaryota > Metazoa > Chordata > Actinopteri > Gadiformes > Gadidae > Melanogrammus > Melanogrammus aeglefinus. Next base: position 473,053 of record OLKM01000022.1, read on the forward strand.
GGGGTCTCAAGGGCACGGAGGGGGGGGGGGGGGGGGGGGCGTCTGTCTGCATGTGACGTCACCTGCCGATATCCCCACCGCCGCCATATCACCTGCCGTATCCCACCGCCGCCCTCGCGCCCTGTGAAGGATTCTACACCGAGCGAACCCTCCGGTTGTACGGGTTCCCGCGGTCGGACGGGACCGGGACGGGCCCTCCTGTGTGTTGGCGGGGTTCCGTTTCACGGCGGCGGCTGCGGACATCCCGGGGAGAGGTCCGTTTTTGGCGGATGCGGCGCGAGAAGCAGGGAGGGATGGAGAGGAGAAGGAGGAGGAGAGGAAGGCTCCAGGGAAGCTGCGCATCGGAGCTGTGATCAGCCCGGTTCCCGGTGCACGGTGCTAGGTGGCCGGTGGACCCGCTCTGGACTGGACGGTCTGGCTCCCTTCACACGCGCATCGTTCTGCTTCCGGCTGAGGGATGACCGAAGGGCCGACGGAGCGTCTCCTGACGTCGTACAACCGGATGTCCGTGGTCCCCATGACAGCCCGGGTCTCTTCGTGTTGCCGAGACCACCGGGACGGTCCCGCCTACCGCCGGCCTCGAACCGGCGACATAGTGGCACACTTAGACAGCTACGGATCGTCCTCGAGTGTCACCGAGACCACCGGGACGGTCCCGCCTACCGCCGGCCTCGCAACGCGACCATAGTGGCCACACTTTACACCTGCTGGAAGCGTCTCTCTCTCGCTCTCTCTCTCTCTACACTTCTCGTCTCTCTCTCTCTTCTCTCTCCCTCTCTCTCTCTCTCTCTTCTCTCTCTCTCCTCTCTCTACGTCTCCTCTCTCTCTCTCTCTCTCTCTCTCTCTCTCTCTCTCTCTCTCTCTCTCTCTCTCTCTCTCCCTGTATAGGCTCTCTCTCTCAGTGTTCACAGTGGACCTTGATTTAAGATCAGTCAATTAAGGCACACGGTGAATGCCAAGAGTGGAGCTCCGTTACTTCTCTCACTCTCGCTCGCTTTCTCGCTCTCTCCCTCACCATCCTCCCTATGGCGGAGCTCGGCCTACAGACCCCGTCCTGACCAGATGTTAAAGATGTATACTGTTGTGTTAATAAAGTCTCCAGTACTCCCAGCAGAGATGTTTGGTCATGGTCGTCTGGGGTTGGATGGTGTGCCCTGGGGTCGGATGTGTGTATCACGGGGTTGGATGTTGTGTTAGGTTTGTGGGTAAACATTAGCTCAGGATCAACTAACATGGACTGAATCTAGCCCTCTGTTCCCGGGTCATTTCTGACCCGGGAACAATCAGGGCATCTCTTTCCCTATTGGTTAGGGGAAGCCCTCTGGCCTGGCAATCACATGCCTGCAGGAGGGCGTGATCACTCCAAGGGTGTGATTTGTTCAGTTTATAAATCGTGTACTTTTGCTTTCTCTTTAAAAATGTCAAAAATGATGCAGCTAAACACACACACACACACACACACACACACACACACACACACACACACACACACACACACACACACACACACACACACACACACACACACACACACACACACACACACACACACAAACACACTGCTATACACACACTGCTACAAACACTGCTACACACGCATTACTATTACACAGTACTACACACACACTACACACATATATTACACTACGCACACATGACTATTACATAATAATACTGCTATACATACACTGCTATACACACACACTGGTCTACACACACTGCTGTACACAGTACACACACTCCAATACATACACTGCTCTATATACACACTGCTCTATATACACACCACTACACACACTACTCAATAAACACTGCTACACTCACTGGTCTACACACACTGCCCCCCTGCTGTGGTGCGGGGCAGGAGACACCTGAGGGGGGTGGTTCGCTAATAACCAGTTTGTGTTGTTTCATAGGGCATTGGGCTCATACGAAACCGTATGAGTAAAGAGACAACGCATAATACGCCTGCACCGTCCTGATGACCTGCACTCCCTCGTTCTTCCACCAGAGAGCGCTGATGGGTGTCTGGCACTGCATTAGATTTGGTTTTTGTTGCATTGTACCGTATCGTGTTGTGTGTATTGTACTCTATTAAATTATACTGTGTTGGATGTGTTTTGGTATTTATTCGTGTAGGCTATAGCAACTTTTAGAATCCACTGCAATGTAAGAGCATACATCTACATCGGCTGACCGTAAATATATGAAACGTAGAAGACGTAATAAACCGCTAGTAACACAAAACCGAACCCCGCTCCATGGGTCTACTGTCTGTGGAGTTCCTGTGTGTCTCTACTGGTCCCTGGGAGTCCATACTGGTTCCTGTGGGTCTCTACTGGTTCCTGTGTCTATTCTGGTCCCTGTGTCTCCTGGTCCCTGGGAGTCCATAGTGGTCCCTGTGTCTCTACTGATCCCTGTGTCTCTGGTCTCTTCTGGTTGCTGTCTCATACTGGTCCCTGTGTCTCCTGGTCCCTGGGAGTCCATAGTGGTCCCTGTGTCTCTACTGATCCCTGTGTCTCTGGTCTCTTCTGGTTGCTGTCTCAACTGGTTCCTGTGTGTCTCTACTGATCCCTGTGTCTCTACTGGCTCCCGGTGTATCTACTGGTACTAGATGAGGAGGCAAGGAGGGACGACGGATGATATAAGAGGAAACTTTCACCCTAGTCTTTATTTTGCTCCTTATCAACAAGACGCCGCATTCTACGTCACCATCCCCCAGAGACAGAGCGAGAGAGGGAGGGAGAAAGAGAGATGCAAACAAACACAGAGAGAGAGAGAGAGAGAGAGAGAGAGAGAGAGAGAGAGAGAGAGAGAGAGAGAGAGAGAGAGAGAGAGAGAGAGAGAGAGAGAGAGAGAGAGAGAGAGAGAGAGAGAGAGAGAGAGAGAGAGAGAGAGAGAGAGAGAGAGAGAGAGAGAGAGAGAGAGAGAGAGAGAGAGAGAGAGAGAGAGAGAGTGACATTGGACAGCGGAGGCAAACGGAGAGAGAGGGAGTCGTTAGCCACATAGCCGCTGCTGTCTTCATGTTGTTCCTCGGGACCAGACGGTGCGGAGGGGGGGGTTAGTGTGAGCCATGTGACCCCCGCTGTCAGGACCAGGTTATAACTGAGACCTCCGCCCAGGGGAGGCTAGTGCGAGCGGCATCGCGACGAAACCCGCCGACCTGCTGGAGGCTGCCGGGTGGAGAAGACCCCCCGCTGTTCATCGACCCCACACAGCCCGCCACCGTCCCGCCGGACCGCCGCGGCCCCCGACGCGGGCCCCAGGATGAAGTTCACGGAGCATCTGTCGGCGCACATCACGCCGGAGTGGAGGAAGCAGTACATCCAGTATGAGGTTAGCACGGGTAGCTCTGTTAGCCGCTATGCTAACGGCTCCATCCCCGCAACCCTCTGTTAACCCGGGTCCGAGTCTTATGAGCGGGTTCTTGTCCCGGGTTGAGACGAGTAATTTTGGAACAAAAACCCATTTGCATGACACATCTTACCTCCTTCCACCGGTTGTTATTATTGTGTTATTATTCATGACGCTAACTAGACCTGGCGCGTTAGCTCACCGAGCTAGCCACGGCAGGCTTGTTTTTGTTGCCGTTTATCCCTTTGAAATACGGTTGGGTGGAAACACGGAACCCGGCTAACTTAGAACGGATCTGTTACCCCAGGACGGCTTGGAATGTGTGTTGGAGTGTAAAGGCTGACTCATCACTGTGTGTGTGTGTGTGTGTGTGTGTGTGTGTGTGTGTGTGCGTGTGCGTGCCCCCTGTCTGTCCTAAACTGCTGACAGAGCTCCAACATGTTCCTTGTTTTCTGTGATGTCCTGTCAGGTCATCAGGGGCAGCCTAGAGAGATCAGTAGTAAACTGACTAACCCTAACGCAACACTCCTCTGGTTTGAGTCTAGGAGGACGTCAGATACCTCAGAACTGACAGGGGTCTAATGCATCTTCAGCAGAATTGTTAAGTCCCTGAAACTAGAATTCCTAGCTGAGCTGGTGAGGAAACGAAACCAGTTACCACAGAAGTAGACCCTACTGAGAGGGAGAGAGAGAACGAGAGAGAGAGAGACTTAGAAATTACAGAAGCTGTGTTTGTGACTGAGTGACATGTGTTATAAATAGAATACGTTTCCATATGAATCTGTGTGTGTATATGAGTTTCCATATGAATCAGTGAACATGAGGAGTATGTGTGTCACCATGTGTTTTAAAAACGCCCCCCCGTCGCCACAACAGCGATAAGACGAGGTGGAGACGAGGTGGAGGACACTAGAAACAGAGTACCGCCTCCTCTTCCTCGTTCCATCCCTGCTGAAGGAGGGGACAGCCTTCAGAGGTCAGCGCTGGGGCCGGGGGCTGTATGTAGGAGGGGGGCCTATATGTTTAGGGGGAGCCTCCATGGTTCTGTAGGGGCAGCTCATACAGGCTCTGGCCCATGGTCTTCTGCTCCTCTGGGTTTGGACGTGTCCCCCCCCCACACACACACACACACACACACAGGAAGAGACATGGAGGGGTCTGGAAGTCTTTAAAGCTTTCAAACAAAAGCTGTGTTCTGTTGGCCGGAAGATGGAAAAAGAGCCATTATTCATCGACCACTTCTTATTCACCGCTTGTCTGCGACCACAGCTCCTTGTAGCCCGCCGCTACATTAACCACCGCTACGCTAACCTCCGCTACGCTGTCCCCGCGGTGCTGACGGTCTCCATCGGCCTGCTGGGCTCTGAGTGGTCATGTGACTTGGGGCGGGTTCAAACACTTCTCCTCCCGGCCTCCTGCACGCTCACTTAATACTTTATCAAGTCTCTCGATGTTTGTGGCTTTGGTCTAACGGGACTCTCAGTGAGTTCAGATTCAGCTCATTAGGGAGCAGGTTGTGGGATCTTAAGATAAGACTAGGCTTTATTGACCACTACTCTCAGATGTGGTACATCCCACCCTCGGAGGCCTACAGGTAGACCGCAGGCACTGGGGATCCTCCAGCTGGGAGTTACCCCCCTGACCACTAGAAATAACTTCTTCAGACTCTGACATTCAAAAACCTTTTGGATCCCTGATGTGCTCGTAGTAACGTCAGAGAGGATGGCCGCAGAAGCCAGGGTTACTTTAGTTGCTGTCAGAGCTCGGCTCTCCTCTCCTCTCTCTCCTTCTCGCCTCCCTCTGCTCTCTCCTCTGCTCTCCTCTGCTGTCTCCTGCTGTGCTCTCCTTCTGCACACATGTTGCTTTTGTGGCGGTTCCACTGGGCATGCTCACTGTCTGCAGACATATTTTCTTACAGCAGCTGTGCTCGGGTCGCGACCCCCAGCGCTGGGGTCGAGACTCTGAGCAGAACAAATAATCCCTGAGGAAGAGAGAAGAGGCGATGTGGAGTGCAGGGTATCATCTTAGCCGCCGTGTGAACACATCACATTTATACAAACAAGGTCAGCCTCGTCGATTCCTCCCAGCTAGAGGGGGTTAAGGGAGACCAATGGGTGAGTGTGTGGGGTGGGGGGGTTAAGGGAGGCCCATTGGTGATGGGGAGGGGAGCCCATGAGGGGGGGGGGGGGGGGCTGTGGGAACAGGGAGTGCTGCTGGCGTCTGGTATCAGGGTCAACACACGGTCAGAACCGGTCCGCTAGACCTCTCCTTTCTCCAGCTTCAATACAAAATTGTATGCATTCATTGCATATCTTTATTTACCCTCCTTGTATGGCCTGTGTACTGGACCATCAGTAGGAGAGAGCACCTGTTAGTGGAGTGGGAGCTGGGCTGGCAGGAGAAGGCTCCCTGCTTCTGTCCTGGGCGCTCAGATCTCCTTCTCACACCTCTAGTTCAGCCTTCTCTTGTTTGACCTTCAAATCCCCTCCTTTCTATCAAACACATGCTCCGACCTGGTGCCACAGGTCAGAGAGGGTGTGCAGGGTGGATTCAGATACGTGTCCTTAAAGAGCAGGTTGGCGCCGGGAATCTGCGTGTGGCAATTTTTCCTAGGAAGGAACAATTGTAACTGTTCCCGCTAAAGGGAAGCCAGAAGTAAGCGGGTGTTAGTGGCGTTTCTGTCCAGGGGGAAAGGGCCGGAATAACAAACCGGTCCCTCGCCCGGCCTTTGGCAGAGTGGATCTCTCCTCCCTCCTCCTTCCTCCTCCCTCCTCATCTCAACTCCTCCCTACCTACAGACCGAGTCTCAGACAGGAAACACTGGTTTTTCAGGCGTTCTCTCTGGCCGCCTGGTTCTTCTATAGGTGCACCATGAGGGCGTGCCGTCTGGCTGCTTCGGAACGAGCCTGTTTCACTGCTCATATGACTAATGAAACAGGCTCACATGGTTTTAGGCTGTCCTCTTAATGCAGGCTGTCATGGTTTTAGGCTGTCCTCTTAATGCAGGCTAACATGGTGTTAGACTGTCCTCTTGATAAAGGCTCACATGGACCAGGGGTCACCAACCTTTTTGAACCTGAGAGCTACTTCATGGGTACCGAGCGTACAAAAAAGCGTACATGGAGTTAGACTGTCCTTAAAGCAGGTTACATGGAGTTAGACTGTCCTTAAAGCAGGTTACATGGAGTTAGACTGTCCTTAAAGCAGGTTACATGGAGTTAGACTGTCCTTAAAGCAGGTTACATGGAGTTAGACTGTCCTTAAAGCAGGTTACATGGAGTTAGACTGTCCTTAAAGCAGGTTACATGGTATTACTGTCCTCTTAATGCAGGCTAACATGGTGTTAGACTGTCCTCTTAATGCAGGCTAACATGGTTTTAGACTGTCCTCTTGATAAAGGCTCACATGGACCAGGGGTCACCAACCTTTTTGAACCTGAGAGCTACTTCATGGGTACCGAGTCATACGAGGGGCACCCAGTTCTATACACTCTTCTGAAATAACAACTTTGCTCAATTTGCCTTTAGTTATATATTATTATTAATGATTAATGATACTTATCTATGTGAAGAAACTGATCATGTTAATTTATAATTTATACAATAATTATCAACAATGACGGGAAAAAAGATGGGAAAGAGTGGTTGAAGAATGAGTTGTGCTATGTTTAGAACAGGCCTGTGGGCGCCTCATATGGTCCTTGTGGGCACTCTGTTGGTGACCCCTGTGTTAGACTGTCCTTAATGCAGGCTCAAATGCTGTTAGACTTAATGCAGGCTCACATGGTTTTAGACTGTCCTTAATGCAGGTTACATGGTGTTAGACTGTCCTCTTAATGCAGGTAACATGGTGTTAGACTGCTCTCCTAATGCAGGCTCACATGGTGTTAGACTGTCCCTCGTCCCCAGCAGCAGAGAGAGCTCTAATTGAAGGCTGTGTGATGCTGGTGTTTAACATAGAGCCGCTCTCACCGGTCTCGGGCTGTTAGGTCTTCAGCCACCGTGTATTACTGCATATTATGGGATCATGTACGACTTCCTATGCAGATGGGTTGTTTAAGAGACGATGCTTATTCATGTCCCCGGAGGCAGGATCTGTCAGCGCAGCAGTAAAGTGTCTGTAAAGGTCTTAAGATCCACAGCAAGTGGATGCTGGAGGAGCAGCAGCCAATCACAGGACTCGCTGCTCCATACGGAACAGGAAAGGAGGCATGACTCCACCCCTTTAGCCCGGCCCCCAGGAGCAGACCCGGAGGATATAGAGAAGTACAGATGAAGAGGATAAGGTGGAAGCAGGACGGAGCAGGAGTGTTGACGCGGAGGTTACTTCCTCGCGGCGGCACTGTGATTATAATAAGATACTTAATTATACTGTATTACTGGTCCACTTGATACTCGGGAGAAACTATACCGCCTGGACGAAAACATGTCATCACACACACACACACACACACACACACACACACACACACACACACACACACACACACACACACACACACACACACACACACACACACACACACACACACACACACACACACAGTGTGTGTGTGTGAGAGAAAATGCAGGGATTAGCATGTAGGAGGAGAGAGTCAGAGAGCTGAACCGACTGATGACGAGGTGAGAACATATCTCAAGGAGAGGGGGGGAGATAGGGGAGAGAGTGTGAGAGAGGTAATAAGCAAGATGAACAGAGAGGGATGTAAGGAGGGAGATAAGGGGAGAGTGTGAGAGAGTGATAATAGTGGAGCGATAAGGTTTGTAGAGGACTACTAGTGCTCTACTCTACTGTAACGCGATGAGGAGGGCTCTGTGGGGGTTGTTTTGGAAACTCAGGACATGCTGAGAACGGCACACACACACACACACACACACACACACAACACCACACACACACACACACACACACACACACACAGGAGAACGCTGTTGTACCCTTGGGTCAGAGCTGTGTTCATCATTTACCGGCAGGTTAAAGTCCAGGCTTGGTGGACAAATCAGAGCCAGTGTAGGATGGTAGTCGCGCCAGATCAACCAATCAGCCTGTGGTACATTCTGTATTTCACACAGTACAGGATGCACGTCACAGTGGTGTGTGGCTGCTCTCCCAACTACTCTACTGTAGTTCTGCTTTCTCCTGTCTCTCTCCTTATCTCTGCTGTCTCTCTACGGTCTCTCCTTACCTCTCCTGTCTCCCTGCTGTCTCTCTACTGTCTCTCCTTACCTCTCCTGTCTCCCTGCTGTCTCTCTACGGTCTCTCCTTACCTCTCCTGTCTCCCTGCTGTCTCTCTACTGTCTCTCCTTACCTCTCCTGTCTCCCTGCTGTCTCTCTACTGTCTCTCCTTACCTCTTCTGTCTCCCTGCTGTCTCTACTGTCTCTTCTTACCTCTCCTGTCTCTCTGCTGCCTCCTCACCCTCTCAGTGGAGGAGATGAGGGATAGAATAAGAGTGCCACTGTCTCAGAGAGAGAGAGAGAGAGTTATGAAAAGCGAGAGATGGCGCAAGCAGCCGTCGCACGCCGGGGGGTCTCAGGGGCACGGAGGGGGGGGGGGCATCTGTCTGCATGTGTTGAGAGAGAGAGAGAGAGAGAGAGAGAGAGAGAGAGAGAGAGAGAGAGAGAGAGAGAGAGAGAGAGAGAGAGAGAGAGAGAGAGAGAGAGAGAAGAGAGAGAGAGAGAGAGAGAGAGAGAGAGAGAGAGAGAGAGAGAGAGAGAGAGAGAGAGAGAGAGAGAGAGAGTGAGAGTGTTGAGGGGAGAGAGCTCAGAACAAAGAGAGCAGCCTTCCCATTTACAGAGCCCAGTGTTAGACAGTACAGGACTCTCCATCTTCTAGGGGGGACCAGCCACTAACAATGAACTGTTCTAGTGTGTGTGTGTGTTTGTGTGATATTAACTCTGCTCTCCGCATTTCAGGCCTTTAAAGAGATGCTGTACGCTGCCCAGGACCAGGCGCCATCTATCGAAGGTACACACGCACACACACTATTGACTTTTGAGTCAATCCCACAGCGTGCAGTGTGTGTTGCTCTGGTCCATGGGGGTTTGTACTGGTAAAAGAGATCAATGAATGGTCTGCCCCCTGTTCTCTAACGCTGGAGTTATATAAACTATATGTAGATATATATACTCTAGTTATATCAACTATATTTACAGATATCTACTGTAGTTATATCAACTATATGTAGAGATATATACTGTAGTTATATCAACTACATATAGATATCTACTGTAGTTATATCAACTACATATAGAGATATATATATATACTGTAGTCATATCAACTATATGTAGAGATATATACTGTAGTTATATCAACTACATATAGATATCTACTGTAGTTATATCAACTACATATAGAGATATATATATATACTGTAGTTATATCAACTATATGTAGAGATATATACTGTAGTTATATCAACTATATTTACAGATATCTACTGTAGTCATAGTAGTTAAAGTAGACTGAAGCACTCTAGAGGCCTCCTGGGACTCTTAAGGACCAGTAGACTAACCCCCGTCACATGACCTGGTACTTCCTGTTCCGGTGGGTTTATTTAAGGAGGCGTGACTCAGTGATGGACCAGCCGACCGTCTGGGAGAGCTGCTGTGGTTCCACAGGCTCATAGTTTCCACTACAGCCCACCATACATACATACGATGAACCCACGGTTCACGTCAGTAGGATCAGACTGATGACCAGACTGACCGGACCGGGGTCAGGGGTCAGTAGACAGGGGGGTCAGGTCTAGCCAGTAGAACAGGTGTTTCTGCAGGACTCCTAAGAGCAGCTCTTGTGGGATTGGCAGCAGCTGATTATACACACACCTTCATAATGATGATGATGGTTATGAGGGCCAGACAGGAAAGTGCTGAATCAGGGAGGGGTGTGTGTGTGTGTGTGTGTGTGTGTGTGTGTGTGTGTGTGTGTGTGTGTGTGTGTGTGTGTGTGTGTGTGTGTGTGTGTGTGTGTGTGTGTGTGTGTGTGTGTGTGTGTGTGTGTGTGTGTGTGTGTGTGTGTTCCTGACTCACCCACACCAGAGCGGTCCTGTCTTCCTCCAGTGTGGTGGACCCTCCTGGGTGTGGACCCCCCTGGGGCCTGAGTGCGGACCCCCCCTGGGTCCTGGGTGTGGACCCCCTGGGTCCTTGTGTGACCCGACCCTGTCACACAAGGGCCTTCCTATGAGAATAGGAGCTGGAGGCTCTGGGCTGTAATGGAGCTGTCAGACAGCCCCCCCTGCTGGTCAGAGCAGAACACTGCATCCATTAACACACTTGGGGACCACCCGGCATGGGTTAGACTGCACAGTACTAGTTATAGTACTAGTGATGGTAAAGAGTCTGCTTCCTGTTTAGTTACTGATGAAGATACGGTGAAGCGGTATTACGCCAAGTTTGAGGAGAAGTTCTTCCAGACGTGCGAGAAGGAGCTGGCCAAGATAAACACCTTCTACTCTGGTAACCCCTCTACCTCTATACATCAATATATCTATACCTCTCTGCCGCTATACATCTATATCGCTATATATCTCTACCTCTATATATCTATACCTCTATACTTCTATATATCTATACCTCTCTACCGCTATTAAAGCAATATCACACGAGAGGGAGTGCTGTTGTACTGTATATCAGCACGGCTGTGATTCGGTCGTAGGCACGAGGCCGCAGGCCGAGTGCCGCAGATAATCACAGCCGTGCTGATATACA